>JAOUZG010046976.1:1293884-1319693 GCA_026289955.1 Argiope argentata
TATATATGTATGTATATTCAGGTCTATAAAAATGTTATTAACACTCATCTATATAACTTATTTTAAAAATACCATTTATTAATAGCCTTTCAAAAACTCTCCTTTGAAATCTGAACAATATTTTTATTTAAAAGACTACTTACTTTTAAAAGCAAGTTAATTATTACTTATATAATTCTAACTAATTTTTAATAGGTGAAATTTTTAAAATAATGAAAGCTTAAAATTATATTGCGAATGTGTTTTACGATTTCTTAAAACAAAGGAACAAAATGAGGAAATAAATTCATATGAAACAAAAAAAGGTTATGTAACTGTAAAATCATAAAAATAAAATTTAATATTGTGGAAATTTACACTTTTAAAAAACTTAACATTAAGAAAGATTTTACTTTTTTTAAACTTATTACTTAGTTTTCTTAACTGTAAAGATGATTTCTAATAGTGAAAATCTGACACATCGTTAACTCGTGACATAATCTAGTAATCATCAGTAAAAATATTCTTCATATAAATAAAATAAAATCGCTGGTAAAAAAGGGGAAAAACTCGGTATTAATGGCGAAACATGCTAATGGTCAAATCGCAATTTGAATTTCTACAGTATTTAAAAACATTGTGCAGCTTATGATTATTCATAATAACAATATAAAAAAGCGTCTAACTATTTATGTAAAATCAATTTATTCTTAAATCATAAACTATAAAAAATAAAGTTTCAAATTGGAGCAAAAAATACTTTATAAGCGATTCAGAAAATTTGAAATGGAAAATTATCCAATCCCCAAAGAAATATGGAGTAAATAAACATCATTCAACATGAAGTTTAAAGTAGACGCGGGAATAAAACATACGCGTCTCTATGGAAACTAAAGAGTCGATTTCGATTATTCATTTCAAGTAAAAGAAAGCGAAAATCTTTACAAGCTGAAATATATATATATAAGAAACATAAATATATTTTTATGATATGATTATTTTAACAATTATATTTAATTTTGTATACATGAAAAACTTTTATTAAAATCAAAAAAATTATCAATAATTTAATACAAATTATACAATATTGCTTAATTTCTGAAAATTCGATTCATTTCATATCTGCAACCATGACCGATTATAAACTGTAAAATTTAAATATAAATGCAGATGAAGCAATTTGTATCAACTAAATTTATTCAATATTCAAACAATGAATATTCAAATAATCAAATAAAATGCAATCCAACTGATGTTGCCTCTAAAACAATGTCCTTCAATCTTTCTTCGAAAGATGAGTTTAAATTATATTCATTAATTTGACTCCATTCATGACATGGCATGACTAATAAATGACTATTTGAGCTCAAGCTTGTTTAACTGGGAATCACAATGAAATAATGAAGCATAATAAAATTAAAATATCCACATTAATGTCACTGCTGCTGCACTATTTATGTTTGTGACTGATATTAATCTTTTTAGCCACTTTTCACGTTCTGATTTGAGTACAAAAGTCTCTCAACCTAATAGCGCACAAATATTGTGGAATATAGTTTAATATCATATGATATCGCACAATATTATACAATATTATGCTACTAGATGTGCTAACTGGGAAGTAATTCAACAGGTTGCAGCTAGTGAAGGTCGCGGTATGAACCTGCGACGTTTAGGCCTGTAGCCGAGTATCATACCGATCGAGCAAAAGGGACCCTTCAGCTCGAAGGATATTATCTGGCTTATAAGGCTGACACTACAAGGTGTAAGATTAGAGGATTAATGAATTAACAACAGTGTAATGTTAATAGAGACATTGACTGCCGCATTTAGCACCTGTGTATTCAGATAATGATACTGTACCAAACCCATTAGATTATCCCATCTTTACTGTAGTTAAGAGATATCAAAGAAAGGATCATCTAATTAGATGGATGGTCCGAATCTGAGGCGTGAGTTCAGCAAATGCTCGAATGAAAAATAATTGTTATACATTAAAACGTAACTTTATTTAACAAAATAGACAAGTTCATATAGAAAACTCTATTATTTATAATAAATGTTACAATTAACTTATAGTATGAGAAGAGAAATATTATTTACTACGCTTCAAAAATATTGACATCGACATGCAGTAATTTGTTTTCCTTTTAATATTCTACACATATGGAAAACACCAGACAAGTCTCATAAGAAGGAAATCTTAATGGAATGCATATGAAAATAAAAAGGGTTTTATCTAATTAAATATAAAAAGTAATAATTTCTCTTGAGTTCAAAGTCCAATTTTGTTATCGAACAGTAATTTATTTTTCTCGGATATTCTTTCTATGATTAGAACACCTGAAACAAAAATCGGGCAATAAAAATGGATAATTTTCCTTCAATAAATAAAATAAAAAGCAATAAAAAGAAAATTTGCAGTAAATTGATATATTTCAAAGATCAGAAAAAAATTTTGAAAAAGATAATAAATTCCTAAATAGTTGAACTAGATATCTATGGATAATGACATCGAGAGTGTAAATGATAACCAAAACTTGGTATTAGTTTTGCTTCTCTTCATGAAATGGGGTTTTAGAAACTGTCATCAACTCACTGACATTATGTTTATATGACTTCCTCTAAGACTTGTACTTGCGATCCTCTTTTGAAAAATACCGATCCTCATCTAGTTGTTTTTAAACCCAACCTGAATGTTTAAATTTTTATTTATTTATTTATTGATGCTTGAATGCAATATTAATTTCATATATTATAACTATTTGTTAAGAATTTTAATAAATTAAATATGGTATCTAATGCTTTTAATACAGCCACTAGAGAATTTTAAAGTTGAACTAAACTTTTATTTTTAAAATAAATAATAATAATAAAACGTCGTGTTATAAAAAGGGAGTTAAGAAAATTCTACAGCAGGTGGCAGGGTTGAATTAGTAAAATAATCCATCCGATTGATGAAGAAATCTACCTCTACTTAATTCTAGACAGGTATTCTTATTTTGATCTCTCATGAGTAATCTCTTTACGTGAAGTTAATGAATAGGAGGAATATAACATATAAATGAATTTGATAGAATTTTCAATGCTCTTCAAGAAAATGTGATACATTTTCTGAAAATTGATATAATTCTTCCATGAATCATAAGATGTTTCCTAAATTTAGTAAAATAAATCTTCTAATTAATGTAATATCTACTACCAGTTATTCCTTCAAAATTTAAGACAATTTTTTTAATTACTTATTCTGCTTTATCTCGTTGCGTTTTTGGTGATGGTTCAAACTTTTTGTTTGTTTGAATTTTGCTCAGGGTCGGGGGGGTGCTATTCACCGGAGCACCGGAATTGAAGGGCCCCAACATGATCAAGAACTAAAATGGTGATTCGAAAGCAGCCTAATATTATAGTATCCAAATTGGTTATATACTTGATATTCCCCATAATGAAGTAGTCATTATTAGATATGCAAATTTTGAAGAGAAAGGTTTAACTATAAATGAGTCATTTATAGAATAAGTCGTGAGAATGAGTCATTTATAGTTTATGGCTTGTACCTAGCTGGAGAAAGATTGCCAAAAATTCCACACAAAAGATTGTGCTTGATTTAGATACTGTAGAGGACAGACATACTGAAATGGTTGCAACATTAAAGGGAAATACAAAGGTGTATAATCTAGAACAATTGCTCTAAACTTTCGTGCAATTTTCGTACCTTGCCTATCACAGTCTTTTAATTTATTAATTTGTGATACAACGCTTCCAGTAGAATATATTGTAATTTTTTTGATATAGTTGCGTTTATATTTCTTATTTTCTGCATCTATAAAAATATGGGAAATTTTTCAAAAACATTTAAATATCTATCTTGCTATTACTCTTACGACATTGGTTGGAAAGCCAAAATAGATTACATTAATGCAAGCAAAAACAATTGTCTTTTGTTAATTAATTTAAAAAATAATTAAATTAACGATAATTAATAATGTCTATAAAATTAAAACTGATGTATGAAATCGAATACAGTTTTAGACGAAACTAAGGAGATAGTATGAAATTTGAATATTTCAGATAGTTAGAAAATAGTTAGATAGTTATAGAAAGATAGTTAGAAAATAAAAAAAATTTCCAAAAATGAATTCGAAAAAGAAAAAGATTATATTTTGAAATAGCTTGAAGATGAAGTTAGCGAAAACCTGGTAGAGGATAAAAATTAATTTTAGCCCTGTAATGGCTTTCGCTATTACATAGATAGAAGATAGATTTTAGAGTATTTCAAAAACAGTTATCAGAAAAATGTTTCAAAAACTTTATTAAGTTATATAACAGCGTTGTAAATGTAGGCCTACTCCAAGAAATTAGTTTTTACAGGATTGGATATCGAATAAAAGGGATGTAACTAACGAACAAGACATACTGCAGTACATACTAAATATTTGTTTTAATTAACAATTTCTAAATATGTTAAAACTTTTCTTTACGTTGCCAGTTTCTATGGAAAGTTCTGAGTACTCCTTCAGCAAATTAAAATTAATAAAGGATTATCTTCGCTCAAACATGTGGGTAGAACGCTTAAATGCACTTTCTGTACTATGCACCAAAAAAGAAATTGCAAAAAAAAAATCTTATTTCTCTGGAGTAATTAATAGCAAAGATAAAATCTCTCATTAAATAAATATGCAATGGTAATATGTGTATTTTTTTCTGTGAGGAATGGGAATGTGCCCCACACCTCACAGATAAAACACAGAAGAACAACCATGTCCTAACCGAGATTCGGACCCCGGACGCCCAGATCACGAGGACCCAGAACGCCGCATGATTAGCAATGAATGAGAATAACAGAAAACAACAAAAATTAGTGGAAGTAGTTTCTCTAAAATTCTTCTAAACATCCCATTAAAAGTCTTATGCCCTTTCCTTCGCAATTCAGTTGCATTACGATTCAAGGAAAGACGATAATTTCGTTCATCGAAAGACTCGCTTATTTCTCTGATATTCGCTAACCGAACGTTTCTTTTCTCAATATTTTTCTTATCGAGCAACAAACGAAGCTTTTTGGCATTTAATGTATTCTCGCCAAGGTTGGATTTCCTTCTTTTGAGCGTGTGGTGAAAAACTTTATAAGTCAGACAATAACCCTCGAGTTGAAGTGTCCCTTTTGCTTAATGGTCATATTACTCGTCTACTAACCGACAGATTGCAAGTTCGGGCCAGACCTATCCCTTTCTACCTCACCAATGGTGAACCCGGCAACCTGAATAAGCAACCTTCGCACGTAGCTTCATACAACTGTTGTGGGGCCCTCTATAGGCAAAAAAATTTGTAAAGTGCATTAAATACGACAGCTAACAAAACCACCAACTCATACACACATTATCGCCATAAGCTTGACGCAATTGTATCGTTCGTCTAATCATCGACTCTCTAGTGGGAGAGTATTGTGGTGATTGCTATATAAGCCAGAAAACAACCGTCGAGCTAAAGTGTCACTTTCGCTTAATGGTCTTGCTACTCGGTTACTAACCGTCAGATTGCGAGTTCGGACCTAGAGCTATCCGCTTCTGCTGCAAGTATAATGAGATTTGAATCGCTGTTTAAAATCAAACGTGTATACAAAGAAATGAATTGCATATGCATACCACAGCACATACACGGATAGGTGCAAAGTAAAAATTGCAATTATAAGACTTTTTTTAAAAAAATTTGATGTGATTTTAATGTTCTAAAACCTTTCCCAATAAATTATCCATAAAATGGCATAAATATTTCCAATATATGTTAACCATTTCTCGAATTTTTGTCGTTCAAACACTGGGACGCTTTCAAGAGATTTCATTATATACTATGTATAGATGTCTTTTTACAGACCTATCAATACCAAAATTTGATGCAAAACTACAGGTGTAGTCAAGCGATAACATACCGAATTTCATTGATTTTAGTCATAATGTTTATATGCATGCAAAAGTAAAGATCCGTTGAGAGGTTAAAACAATCAAACGCTCACATTTGACTCAGAATTTGATAAGTATCTATATTTCAAATGAAAGATCTTTTTGTCAACTTTTATAAACCTAGCTCTCTATGTTTTATAGGAACCGCGATGGCAGGATGGTAAGGTCTCAGCGTGGGAGACGTAAGGTTTCTGGTTCGATACCCGATTCCACAGAAGAATCGATGTATAAGGGGTCTGTTGTACGTTAAATACATTAGGATAAACGTACTTCCACTAGTGTGGAGAGGGATGTGCCAGCCCAGATGACGACCTCATTGTCGGACCACGGTTCAAAATTATGATGTACTCCTCAAAATAGTCCTAGTGTCGCTTTACAATGGGATGTTAATATAATTAAACTAAGTTTTATAATTATCGAGTTTCCTAGTACTTAAACAGCCAAATAGATAAACTTCCTATTAACAGATTTCGTTCAGGATTTGATTTTATTTCACATATCAAAATTCAACCAAGTGACTCAAAGCGTTTTTGAATCGTTGTTTGCATAAACTGTCAGACAAATACTGTGTCGCAAATGTGTTTTTCGGAATCAAGGACGTCTAAATCATGGCAATTCGTAAAATTTTGTTTTGGTTTGGTTTAAGGATTAAAATGCTTATATCTATACTTCATATAAAAGATAGTACCAAAAAAATTCTTTGTGTTTCTTCCACTTCTCTCGTGTTTTGCTAGATAAGCTAACTTCAATGGCACAACCACAAAATGCGGTAAACATTTTTGTAATTTGTTTTCCTAGTGTGGTTTCTGAGGTTAGTAACAGGTGGCAGGTTAGGATTATATGCGGTAAAGTAATTTAAGCAAGATATTTTTCAAAAATTATGCATTGTTCTGATGATAAATTTAGAGAAAGATTTAAAATTTAAAGAAATTGTTAGTTACTATTATCATTGAATTAAAAATTCATATCCTTTACGAATATTCATTTATCTTAAGTTTAAAAATGCCGATCTGTTTTGCTTGATAACAATTTATTTAGCAGTTATATCAATTGAATGAAGAATAATCAGGATTTATGATAACTAAGTTGAAATATTTTTTTAAAAATTATTAATGATTGTAATTACTTATTATTGAAATTATCATTTTTTAAAATTAAAACTATTATTTTATTAGCTGTTTTAATACCTATTTTGAAGCAGTATGAACTTTACTTTTAGATTAATCTCATAATTTTGAACCATGATCAAAGATAATGACGCCTCCTGATCCTGTATTCTGATTCTCAATAGAGATTTCTGTTACCATTTGGTTAAGCGTAATTTTCAACATTCGTGGACGATTTTTTCCTCGTATGAATTATAGAGAAAATTGTGGCTTCATAAGCCAGATAACGGCTACAATACACAAGTATACTTTTTTTATTGTGGTTATGTCACTAACCTACCTTACCAAGTAGCCCTATCGTCGCGGGTTCGTACCACGACCTTCACTCGCCAAATTACTGACCTTGACAACGTAGCATTCTGATAAGTCGTGGCGCCATCTACAAGCAGCAAAACAAAGTCGTCAGATCCACTTGACGCAGCAAGCAAAAACAAAGCCGTCAACCCCCCTTGACTCAAAACAAAGCCGTCAGACTCACTTGATGTAGCATGCAGCAACTCCTGCATTCACTTCCCAACGCACTCACACGCGCGTCAAAACAATTGGCGCTTTAAAATCGTTCGTCTCTCCGTCGACTCACTGGCGGGGGAGTACTGTGACGCTAGTTTCATAAGCCAGATAACATCTACGATACTGAAGCATACTTTTGGTATTGTGGTCATGTTACTCGTCTACAGGCCCTATCGTCGCGAGTTCGAACTTCGATCTTCATCTGCCACAAAATACTGCAATCTTCAAAAACATTCGAACTTGAGATTTTGATAAATCTCCTCCTTTCAGATGTTTCTTATTTCGAAAAACACGATTTTGAACATTATGTTTGTCTGTGAACACAATAATTCAAAATTGTTTTGCGTTAAGCAGGTGAAATTTATGTGGGATAGATTTAGCAACATGCGATGGCAACACGCATGGGAGTGACGTCATTGCGCTCACTTTTTTCCGCAAGAGAGACAGAGAGTTGGAAGAACTTCATGCTGTGCAAAGATGGCGATGTCGTGATGCTGAATTTCTTGATTTGTATAAAAGACAGTCAGCTTTCCTCTCTCCTTTCTTTATTTTAAGCGTAACTCTTGTCATAAATGTTGTGCCAGTCCCTTTAACTGTTAATTAAAAAAGCATTTAAAAAGATCAAATGCTCTTTAATATTGGTTCTGAGATTTACACTCCAAATCCATATTTATTATATAAAATTAAAATAAACAAAATTTGTCTAATTTATCAAATTTTTAGCGAAATCTATTCAGAGGAAGTTTGAAGTTTGTCTATCTTGCAGTTCAAGTAAAAGTGAAATCGATAACATAACACATGAAGAACTAGGTAGATAAAATTTCGTACGTAGGTTTAGCACCTAAAAATATAGGTTCTAACCATACTTTGAACCAAATCTATGAAAATATTTATCGTCTGTCTATGCTTTCGCATGCATGCAAGCACAGTAATTCATAAATGCAATGATTTAAATTATTATCAAATCAGAACATGATATTGTTTTGGGAATGAGGTTTCTGGCTTTAACAAAAAAACCGTAGGCGAAAAATAAATTTTTTTATCTGCTCGAGCATCTCAAAAAATCAGCTTTTAATAACACGTTGTCATAGCATTTTCTAAGGCTCTGATTAAAAAATAATAAATTAATGACTACAGCAAATAAAACCTAGAAAAATGTCTTTTTGAGTACGTGATTATATGAAAGGAAATAAATAGGAAATGCGATATTTTTTTAAAACAATAAATGCGAGACAAAGTTTTTTGGATCGTTTGCAATACTAAAGTGACTCATTTAACGAAACAATGAAAATGAATAAAAATATAATTTAACTCGCATGAGCACATGGTGCTTTGGCCGTTCTAGAAATGATGTTCTGGCATGATAAATTGAAATATGCATAGAAGATTTCATCTTAATATTTTTGAAATTCGGCATGTGATCTTGTGACGACAACACAATTAATGTCAGATTTTTTTTAATCGTTTGGCAAAACAGCTTCACAAATACATATTAGATACAGTAAAAATGCTAGGTAATGCTGAAAATCAATTTCTTTTTCAAGAATATGCGATAAAGTTTCTTAGAGACCATCCTTTCCTGATTTAAAAATAGTTTTTATTCCTTCTTGTTGTTACACTACTTTCTTGTACGCTCTGTTTGTCTGTCACAAAGTCTGTTTGTCTGTTACTCAAAAACACCTCGAGCTAGACAATTGAAATTTGACATATAGTCTTGATAACAAATTTGTGGATTTCTATCGAATTTTAAATAAAATAAGTTTAGAGAAAGTCCCTCTGTCCACCTGTTCGAGAAAAGGGAACTAAATAACTACAAAATATAAAGAGCTAGATGGATAAAATTTCGTATACAGATTAATTACAGATTTCGTATACAGATCTATAATTCTCTATAACAGACAACTGTGGTGAAAGAGTCATTAGTCAAATAATATCTACTGTACACAAATACTTACTTTTGTATTGTAGTTATGTTACTCGTCTACAAACCAGAACGTTGCGAGTTCGGTTTTAGAATAATCCGTATATGCCGCATGGCAAAACCAAAGGCGGGTTGACTGTCAGTCTGTCTGCACTTTCAGAAACACGTAAACGCTGTAGTTCGAAACGCATTGACTTAAATATATCACATTAGGTACGAGATTTTGTCTAAACAAATGCTGTTTTTGATCAAATCTTTATTTCAATCAATTGAGTAAAATGTGCCTAGAGGACAAATTCAATTTTCGAATACTATTAACCGCATGCCAAATATTGATAATCAAAACACTCATCAAGGATTAGACGATATATTATGAATAAAAGATTAAAATGAAATCTGCTGTGCATATTTCGATGTATCATGTCAGAACATAACTTCTTGAACGGCCAAGCATCACGCGCTCGTGCGAGTTAAATTATATTTTTATTCATTTCAATTGTTTCATTGATTGAGTCACTTTAGTATTGCAAACGATCCCAAAAAATAACACTTTATCATGCATTTATTGTTTAAAAATATATCACATTTCCTATTTATTTCATTTCATATAATCAAGTGCTCAAAATGACATTTTTTTAAATTTTATTTGCTGTAGTCATTCACTTATTTTTATTTAACCAGAGCTTTTGTAAATGCAATGGCGACGCGTTATTAAAAGCTGATTTATTGAGACGCTCGTGCGGTTAATAAAATATCAATATTTCGCCAACGGATTTTTGTTGACGTCAAAAACTTCATCCCAAAAACAATATCATGTTCTGACCTGATAAAAAGCGATAAATCACCTCAATGATTACTTTGTATCTATTGAACGCCAATTCTATGCAAGATGTTCTTTAGCATGACAAGTTTATGCAAGAAAGTTTTGGAGAGACTACCCCAAATGGTTCAAAACGTTTTAAATTCAACTATAAAATTAAAGCAATTATAAATAGTTCTGTAATTTCAATATAGAGTTAGTTATATAAATAAATATAGAATATGTGCAGTCATGAGAAAAATTTGTAAAGATATCGATTCTGGATAATGCTAAATATGTTATTATCTTTACAGAAGCATTTTCATTTCAAATACTGTTCAGATAATTTTCAATACTTCTAAGATAATTTTAAGGCAATTTAAATATTTTTAAATTTCAACAAATCTGATGCAATTAGATTTAAAGAAAAAAAAATTTAATGTTCACTTAAATTTATAAATGACTAAAATAAAAATTATATGATGTCAGAGCGTCTTAAGAATATAACTTCATTTTGTTTTTATTATTATTGCAAAATAAAAAAGAATCCAAAGTTATTATTTCCCACCATGACCAAAAATTTAAAGGTTCATTCTTCATAACGATTCCGTTTAAATGATCTGATTAAAATTACATACCTTTCACCTTAAATATTTTTAAGGTATGAAGAAATGTTCGATAACAATGAAAAGCTAGTTTACTATAACTTAAATTATGTTCTTACAGAGATATAATAAAGGAAACAGAAAAAATCGTTTTCATAAATTATTAATGCCATTCGACAATAAATTTTTGTTCGTTGATAAGCAAATATATTTCAACGCGTAAAAGTTAGATCGTTTGATGCTTCTGCCAAACGAATAACCATGTTAAGAGTGTATATGTGTGGACGGGGGGAGGGAGTGAAAGCCCATCAGCAGCGTGGATGATGGAAACGCAGAAAGAAAATAAAAAATAAATTATCTGTTCCACTTCTCATGAATTAGCACGCAGTTTAGAAAAAGGAAAAGGTTTTTTTTTTTTTTTTTTTTAAGTAAAACCTCGATACAAAAGCTTCTCTCACACGTTTGTTTGTTATTAATGTAATTTCTTGGAGTTTTTACGATTATGATCTGCAGCTGAAGAACAAAAATCAAAACCAGAATGATAAGTGGAAAAGAGGGGCGGGAGGAGGAGAGAATCGAACGAAATAATTTTACGAGTAGAATGCGGAGAGTAAATACTGGATCACTGCGCATGCGGCTATAATTCATTGGGAAAAAATATTCTAATTTTTTTTTTCACGGAGTTAAGTTGAATAAGAATTTTTAATTATTTTCGGACAGCATAGGTTCAATGAATTTAATTAAAATAAGTGGAAGTTAAACGAATATTTATATTCTGGAAGAACATTAATAAGAAATCAGAAGATTAAAGAAATTTAATACAATATTAATAAAAAATATTTTTTTTCGTGCACACAGATACATACTATCAAGCATTCTAAACTAATGCTAAGAGGATATTCCGCCACAATTATATCAAATGTCGTTCGTCAGATTTGCTGGAACATGCTATTGATGCTATCTATTTATTTAGATTTACTATTTCTACTATCAAATAATTTTATATACTAACTCAAAATACCAAATTACGTTAATAATTCTGACTATTTTTATCAAAATTTCGTGAGTCTTTTTTTGATTGTTTGTTTTGTTTTGCATTCGAAGTACATAAAAGTAAATAACTGTAATCATTGAGAAAATTAGAGCTGGAGATTTTGACAGCTTTTAGACCTCTTTCAGTCCAAAAAAACACATTTTCTTTCTCTTTGGATTGTGAAAACGATAACTAAAAAGTTCTTTGAACAAGACGGATGAAATTTAGTATATGGTATTTTGATATTTGTTAATTCTATAAGTTTTGAATGAAATTCCTTCGGATGCAGTTTATCTGCCCGCCTCTCCAAATATAAGCGAACTTGTGTTGTGTTGTGACTAATAGCACTTGCTTTGGACAAGCCCCTGCTAATACGATCAGCAGATAATTTATGCGTCTCTTAGTAAAAAATGAAAGATGCGTCTTTTTGAAAAATGCGTCTCTTTGTTTCACAAGTAGCGCCATCTAGGGCCAAGAGTACGACTTAGCTACACACACACCACAAATCTTTTTAGAGGGCGGTCTTCATTCATCCATATTCATTCACTCATCTCAGATCGTAAATCAGACCTGGAACAGAGAAAGATCACCTCTGACCCAGTACCCCCCAGTGATATTGTTCTCGATATGGAGGACTTTACGACCACGAACAGATTTAACGAGCGCCAGTCGCCATATATTCGGGGAAACTTTTGGCCGACGAGCTTCGAACCCGTAAGTTAAGGAGTACGAGTCCAACGCTCTACCAACTAGGACATCCCGGCCCTTAATAATTGTTGTTGTTGTTACTTATGGCACTTGCCTATTGGCTAGCTTCTGCACACCTCCTTCCGTTATAAAGCGGAGAAGACATCATCATAGACTAATATTTGATAAAAAAAGAATTTTTGGAATGAATTATTAATAAATTTGACCTTGCAAATTTAATAGAAGCTTATCAGTGTTGGATCACCCTGATATATTGTATCAGGCATGACATTATATCAACCTGATACTTTGAATTACACTCAAAAGTATGAGTAAACAAAACTGATACAGACTAAAAGTATCATGTCCTTAAAATCAGTTTCAAATAATAAATATTCAGAAACAAAAAGAAATTTAGGAGGTTCTTTATTTGTTAATTTGACCATACAGATTTGTTGGAAACTTGCTAATGTTGGAGTGATATTGTATAGGCCAAATATTTTGTGCCAGGCACGATACAAACATATTTATATTAGGCACTTAAATGTATCAGAATGCGAAACTCCTACAGGCTATAAATATTAGACATTCAATATCACTTTTAAGATCACCAGTGGCTCGATAACTATTTGAGTTCGATAACTGTTTATCACCAGTGGTTCGATAACTGTTTGATTAAAAAATATTTACAAGCTTTAACAGCAAACTAAAAACTTTTAATTATTTTGTTAATTGTCTGCATCTTTTCTTCTCCCACACTTTGATTAAAATCAAAAATGAATAATTACTGCCTATGTGTCATCTCCTTGGATTTGTTGTCCATTTTCTGAAATGAAAACCTCCAAATTTATACATGAGCCAATCCATTTTAATTTCGTCAATACTGGGGTAAGACGAAAAATGGATAGGATATTTACATTTTATCAAGCATTATATGGAAATATTTTATTTTTATTTCTTAGTTTCGTTTGTATTTTTAATACTTTAAAAATATTTCTAATCCTTTTACTATGTATAGATATTTACATTCGATTCTTCAAGAAGCTTTCTTATTGTTTATTCGTATAAATTCTTCTGGGTATAAAATCCCCAAAATGTATGTATATCTGAGCAAGCAGAATTTATTTTATTTTATTAATTTATTTCACTTAAAACGACCTGAAAATTATGTTTTTCTTATCACTGGTTTTAATTTAATTACTAGTTGTAATTATTAGCATTTTTCTTATCTATTTAAGATTTGTTCATATATCTTCTGTTGCTTGAAACTAAAATACTTTCATATGAAACAGTTTTAATGTAAAAACTTCTTTTATATAAAAATTATAATATTGATATTCTTTTTTTCTCTAACATTTTTATCGTCTGCTTTTTATCAAAACTGGTAAATTAATTTTTTAATTAATTTTTTTAATCCATCAATAGCTTTTTCCATAAGTTATTAATATAATTTATAAAAATATTCACAAATTTTGTTCACCACACTCTTAAGAAAAGTTATCTTCACTTAAAGGTTTGATTTAGTCTAATTTTAATCATGCTTAAATTGTTATTCAAAAATCAATAAAAACAGTATCAGAAGATGCATTAAAATAAATCAGAAGTTTCATTTAAAAACTTTGATTAAAGCCTAAAATTTAAAAAAATACCAAATTTAATTTTTATTTAATTGAAAGTTTGATTAATTTTTATATTTTGAAAAGCTGGGATAATTCTTTTTTCATTCTTATGTAATGTGTAAAATTTGAATGAATTTGGCCTATTTGTTTCGGAGGAGATATGTTCATATTTAGATACAAACATAATCACAATGTCTATGACATCTATATATGAATGTATATTGCTGATTAAACACAATCAAATCTTAGATTCATACAAATCTTATTACAAGACAACATTCGAAATTCCATTTAAGATAATCATTTCGCCAATGGATGCATCAAATTTCTTTTTTACTATTTTTGTAAACAAATCTTGAAGTATCTCATCTATATATAAATGAATATTGATGATTAAACTCAATAAAATTTATCTCTTAGAACTTTTAATATTAACAATCGAATCTTAGATTCATACAAATCTTACATTAAATCTTATTACAAGACAACATTCGAAATTCCATTTAAGGAAATCATTTCGCCAATGGATGCACCAAATTTCTTTTTTACTATTTTTGTAAACAAATCTTGAAATATCTCTATAGATGAAAACATGAGAATTTTTTTTATACGCACTAGGATTTTTTGAATTCTTTTTTTGTTTAAATTAATTTATTTTCGTACAATTTCCGGCTCCAAGAATAAACACTTGTACCAGAGCCGGCAAAATACGCTTTCGGTTCGGCTTTTCAATCAGCGAAGCAGCCAATCTGCGCAGTGCTTCAGTTTTTACTTCTCCGAACACTCGTGGAATACTTTATGGTCGGAGGTCACGGTTGCAGTTAGAAACATGAGCTCGCTGTCACGAAAGATTGCGCCGGCTCTGACGCAAGAGATAGCGATTAATGTGTTTCTTTCATGCTGCCGCTATGAGAGAGAGAACGCAGCGTAGCGTAAACGCCAAAAATGAATTCATTCATTAAATATCTACGTGCCAAGCCCCTTTCGGTGATCGTGTTCATTAAATAAACCTTTGGCTTTCGCGACGACGTTTTTTCTTTTCTTTCTTTTTTTTCTTTTAGTAAAAAGGTAGCTAAATGAAAATGACATGGATTTTTTTTTTTCTTAAGCTGGAACTACCCACATGAAGGCGTGGGGTAGCAGCATCCGTAGGTGCAGTCGTTCCCCTTTTGTCGCAAATGCCGGCGCGATAAATTCGAAATGTGTCACAACTGCCTCAACAAACTGCTACGCGAATACTTCCCATATAAATCGTTTGAAAAGTTTTCAATGAAACTTGGATTTCCCCCCCCCCAGATTCTGCGATATTTTTACTGACAGCAAACAACAACGTTTCACAGTTGTTGTTTTTTAGTAAATTAAAATATTTTATAATGATGTTTACTTTAACCACTTCGCATACAATGACGTGTCTGACACGCGCATCGAATTACTGAATTTTTATTTTCAAGTCTGCAATTAAGCCACAGAATTAAATCAATATGAAACAATATGAAACGGTTTGGTATGTCAAATGCTCCATATATTATTTTTAAAAAATCAAATTAACAATAAATTACGAAAATAGGATGAGTTATCTAATTAGAAAGTTAAATAAATTCGTATGTCAAGTGGTTAATATTCATATATGTATGTAGGGATATTTTAAACTCTTAATTTTAAGCCTAATTAATTTTTAGCCCTTTCTTAATTTAGCCCATAATAACTTCATTCTACAATATTCTCCTATTTCCTGATCCATTCACTTCTCTTAGTTAATTAATTCAACAGAAGCTTTGTAAAATTGCTGAATCAGCTAAAAGCCTTCTATTTCTCACTCTCAGTGTGAGAGGATGAAAATTGCTGACCTAAACACCTTTAAAAAGATCCCTGTGTTTCCCTTGCCTGGGTCAGTATGTGTCCAGGAAATCCCCATCGAAATCTCATTGTACATAAGAACTATGAAAAATATTTTCCCTGTCCGAATCTTACGGTATTTATGACCAGGAATCGGGATAGCCTGGTTGGTAGAGCGTTGGTACTCCTTAGGTTACGAGTTCGAAACTCACCGACCAAAAGAATCCCCGAGTATGTGGCGACTGACGCTCGTTAAATCTGTTCGTAGTCGCAAAGTCCTCCATGTCGAGAGTAATACCACTGGGGGGTACTGGGTCAGAGGTGATCGTTCTCTGTTCCAGGTCTAATTTACGATCTGAGATCAGTGAATGAATTTGCATGAATGAAGTCCACCCCCTAAAAAGGGCCGTGACGTGTGAGTAGCTAAGTCATACTCTTGGCTAGATTGCGCTACTTGTAAAACAAAGAGACATATATTTCCGGCTTAAAGTCTGCTGATGTATCAGCGGGGCTTATCCATCGCAAATGCCATTAGTAACAACAACAACAGACCAGGGTTAATAATATTCCGGCCTTCGTTGCGTTTCTGCTACGATGTGAGCAGACGCGCCTTGTCCGTCAGCTTGTAAATAATACCTGCTTTCCGTCATGGAATAAAACGAACTTAAAAATTCAAACCTGTCTTCCCCATGATTTCGGCCACGACTGAGCTATCTGTTTTCAACAAATAATTTAAATACTCTACATTATATGTATATATTTAATACATAATTCTTTTAACTCAATGTAATGATATTTAAGACGAAAAATTTATTAATTTATCTTCTTAAAACATTTCAAAATGAAATAAAATATTAAAATAAAATATGCTATGCGTATATCAATATAACATGTCAGAAAGTAATTTCTTGAACGGTCAAGCACCACGTGCACATGCAAGTTAAATTATATTTTTAATTCATTTTAATTGTTTCATTGAATGAGTCACTTTAGTATTGCAAACGATCCAAAAAACTTTGTCTCGCATTGATTGTTTGAACAAATATCACATTTCCTATTTATTTCCTTTCATATAATCACGTACTCAAAAAGACATTTTTCTAGGTTTTATTTGCTGTAGTCATTAATTTATTATTTTTTAATCAGAGCCTTAGAAAATGCTATGACAACGTGTTATTAAAAGCTGATTTTTTGAGATGCTCGAGCAGATAAAAAAATTTATTTTTCGCCTACGGATTTTTGTTGATGCCAAAAACCTCATCCCCAAAACATCATGTTCTGACATGAAAAAATGTTGGTTGAGATGAATTAATATTACTGGAAGGGTTAAAGTCATAATCAAATACCCTTTTTACTGTCTCATATACGTTGAATAGAGAAAGTATAGTAACTGTCAAAAAATTCAAACTCGTTTTTTAACGAATCTCTACATTTTATATTTCCCAGTGTTCAAAAAACGTATTTTTAGAAAATGTCAGTCAGTCTCTCTGTTTATTTTTGACAAACATAATTAAAAAATGATTTGAGTTGGTAGGATGAAATTTGATATGCGATGTTTACATCAAATTTGCAGATTTCTATCAAATTTTCTGCAAAATTTGCTCAGTGAGAGTCTATATGTCCAGCTGTTCGAATACAATTTAACACGATAAATACAAAACGGTGAAAGTTATATATATAAAATTCAATGTACAGAATTAACATCTATTGTTTAGATTAGGCACATAAAAAATTAAGAAGGAATTGACAATCTGTCATTGTGTACTTTCAGAAGCATGTAAATGCAATAGCTCAAAAACGCAATGACTTACGTATATTAAATTTAGTAAAGGATTTGTTATTTATGTATTAGACCGTCAATCTTTATCGCCAAATTTGAAGGCGTCGCCAATGAGTTGCTAAACCACTAATAAGGGCAAAAAACCGCCATTCTTTATAACATTGTTCAATCCCTAACTGTTGTCCGCTATTATGTTGGATTCGTTGGCGTTTTATGTTGGATTCGTTGACGGTTTATCGCCAAATTGGAATCCGTCTCCAATGAGCTATTAAACTGTTGACGACCGTTGACGTAGACGGTCTAATACGTAACTACCAATGATTTTGGGACAACAAACTTAATTATGTGCCAATTTTTTTTGTTTGTTTGTTTCAGTCGGTAGGGGAAAAAGGGTTTAAAATACAGAAATTAATCGCCAAATAACTCGCCAAGGGTAATACAATGGATGCAGCAGAAATGCTAAATTCAAGCCAAAGGTTAATATGTCGGAACTGTTGTAGGCCCATACTATAGAAAGCATTTTCATGGGCAACACATTTATTAGAGTGTATACGAGACAGTTTGGAGAGTCCGCTTACTCCTGTTTCTAATTATAGTTTATATAAGTAATTTCGGTATTTACGTATTATACCGTCTCCGCCAACGATCGCCAACGGTTTAGTAACTTTTTGGCGATAAAGATCAACGGATTACACCATTGCTTGATTGTCATAATTAGCGGTTTAGCAACTTATTGGCGATGACTTCAAATTTGACGATAAAGTTGGACGGTATAATGCGTAAGTACCGTAATTTCGAACATTGTTGAGCCTGTATATTTTTTTAATTCAATAAGTAAAGAAATAAGTAAAGGTGGTAAGAAAAGAAAAGTGCTTAGTATTTTTAAATAAAAAATAATGAATTCAGCGGTCGCAAATTTCAAGTTATCATGTGTGAACATTGTTATTTTTAAGTGATTATTTGTCTTAATTAATTTAAGTCATTAATCAGTTTAAACCGGCTTGAAAAAAATGACGAGATTTCTCTCTCTCTCTCCCTCTCTAATCATAATTTTTTTAAACTTTTAATTTTTCTAGCTGGAAAACAAAGTTTTAGATCTCGTCCGAATTTAAGATTTGAAAAAAAAAAAAAAAAACAGTAATTTTGAAGAAAAGTTTACTATTACTGAAAGCTATTGTATATGTGGTAAAATCCAATGAACGTAATGCAGATTGATATTAAAATTGTATTATATTATTTACAGTATTTTGAGAAATACATTGAATAAGAATGCGCTTATGATATTGTTAAAGAATATATATAAGTCGCGTTTTACAAAATTGCGATAGTTAAAACTGAAAAAGACTTTTAAAAGAAAACGATAATTTTTTGAAATTGGGATTAATTATTTAAAAGTAAGAAGTCGCAAACAAACTGATAGAAGACGTCATTTCATAGAAACGATAAACAAAAAGCAATTGATAGTAAATTTAATTAAATATCTCAAACAATACTGGCAAAACAAACCTCAAATGTCAGGGGTCAGGTGACTCGCTATCGACCAATAAAAAAGAATGAATATTTCTTGCCTTCAAATTTCGGAGACATTAAAATCTCCTAACCACAACAATATCACATTCTCACTTGGTAAAAATGCAAAACTTAAGTAGCTATCTCAAAGAGAGAGAGAGAGAGAGAAGTATATTCATTTATCAAAATTAAAATAATCTTCTTTTTTTCTCTTAATAATTTTTTTACACCAGGGGAGATCTTATGTCCAACCTCTGCAATGCAGAAGGGCGTTTCATTAATTATACATCTTCTGTGTGAGGTACATGAGCTTTGAACCGTCGGGCCATAAAAAGACGGATCAATGTCATGGACTCTCTTCTTAATTAATGCCTTAATGAATACCTTGCTCAAAATCCACCGCTCTCTAAAATTAATGCAAAAATGCGGTTAGAGCTGCAGTGTTGGACTATTGGTTTGTTTGGGGCACACTGTGTACTCAGTCATTTACACTGTAGATTAAAGTAGATGCCTATTTTCCTATTCTACATAGATGTGTGTTGATTCTTAAATAGACTGTTTCAAGGTCACAAAAAATCTGTGAATGAAATAATAAAACAAAGGATATAAAAGGGCATTAATGAATAATGGAAATTTGATTGTAGTGGTTTCGGATGACCTTCAAGTAATTGGGCAAATGAGTGGTTTTTGGAACATAATTATAAGGAAAGGTATTTCGGAATTATAGACTAAAAAAGTTTTGAATAATTGAAAATAGAAACTAGAAATTTCCTCATAACATTTCAAGTAAATGCTACAACTTTTATACTGGCTGATGTATCTTTATTAAACATAATCAGTGGAAACAGTCTCCTCTAAACTTTCTCGCGCATCCTTCAATTAAGGTCTTATTTTCATCTTCCAACAAAAGATTATGGATGTCGGGTAAACCGTATGATTACGAAATATGGATCTTTGACATGAATCTGACATTTTTACTGAATTTATCGTGGAAATATACATTTTAAAGCCTTTTGGCTGAACGATTGATATCAAAATTTGACACGGAGCTGGTTCTTGTCACAAGATAAAATTCAAAATTTCATTGATTTAAATTATTCCACTAAAGAGTTTTTGATTTCACATGCGTGTGAAAATAGTTGAACAGGAGATATAAAAACATTTTTATATACATATGTAAAACATTTAAACTATTTGATGAAAGCAGATAGCAGAGTTGTGGCCGAAATCATGGAGAAGACAGGTTGAATTTTTAAGTTCGTTTTATTCCACCACGGGAAGCACGCATTATGTACAAGCAAAAGTGACGAACACAACACAGAACGACCCAAAACGGAATGATGAAAAAGCTGATTTAATGTTTAGCCCCTTGAATCTATACCTTCAGATTTTAAGAGGGATCTTTGACACATGTCAACCACATGTACAGACGTGCACGGGAATCACAGGGATCTTTTAATGGAATGTGTTAAGCCGGCTAATTTCTGTCCCTACACTTGGAGTGGGGGAAAGTAGCCGGCGTTTAGCTGTTGCAGCAATTTTACAAAGCTTCTGTTGAATTAATTAATTAGAACAAGTGGAATGGATCAGGAAATAAGAGAATATTTAAGAATGACGTTACTATGGCTAACTAAGATTGAAAGTTAAGAAATTAATTTGAATTTAAATTGAGAGTTTAACATATATGTCGATATATATATATATATATATATATATACATGGAGAGGATGAGCTAATTGTAGGAATTAGATTATTTTCAGAAATCAAATATAATCAATATATCCGGCAAACCAGATGATCGCTAAAGACGGCTAGTATAAACACACACATATATATAGGTGTGATTCCACTCACAGCCGAGACCACGGAATCTCTGTGTTAAAACCATCAACATTTGCTTAATCTTTCCTCTGTTTTGAAAAACGGATTCCTGGTTGTTCACAAACGGTATTATCCATTCAGCACCGCTGTCTCACGTCTCTGATGCAGTGCAGGCGGAATATTAAGAGTTCTAAAAATAATATTTAGCCGAACCTGACGCACGGGGAAACGCGTTTTCGCACCGTTAAAATCGGGGGGTCACGTCTACCCGAGTGTATTTACACTCGCGATGAGCGAAACACGGACTGCTTTATGTCTTCCGTTAGCGCCACGGAGAATACCCGCCTGCAAATCGTTCGTGGCTCCTGCAAAAATTAAGCTGTCGCCGTTTCGGCCTGATTGGAGGGTGTAAGAGAACAACCGTCGTGGGTGGTGGCGGATCCAATGCCATTTTCTAAATAACTATGTGGTATATATTTCCAAGCGAATGTAGATGTAGTATGTAGAAGTTTTGAAAAGGAACAAGTAATATATAAATATAAATACAAGTGGATTCCTACTAGGTCAACAGAGAAAAAGATTAAAATGAAATCTGCTATGCATTTTTCAAGGTATCATATCAGAAAATCATTTCTTGAACGGTCAAACACCACGTGCTCGTGCGAGTTAAATTATATTTTTAATTCATTTTAATTGTTTCATTGAATGAGTCACTTTAGTATTGCAAACGATCCAAAAAACTTTGTCTCGCATTTATTGTTTAAAAAAAATATCGCATTTCCTATTTATTTCATTTCACATAATCAAATGCTCAAAATGAGGGTTTTTTAAAATGTTATTTGCTGTAGTCATTAATTTTTTTTTTATCAAAGCTTTTTGTAAATAAGATGGAAACGTGTTATTAAAGGCTAATTTTTTGAGAGGCTCTGGCAGATAATAATTTTTTTTTTCGGCTGCGGATTTTTGTTGATGTCAGAAAACCTCATTCCCAAACCAATATTATGTTCTGACATGATAAAATTTTTATTTTAGTTACTGTTTATTAAATAATTACAATTAATATAAACAATTTATTAGAAAATTTTATTGATTTTCACAAGAATTGAACTCGCCTTCTTCACCTTCACGTGAAAAATACGGAAATCCTTAAATTTTACCGACTGAGTACTGCCTGTTGATTTCAATTTTCATTACAAGCTGTTACAACTCTATTTAGAAAATTTTTGATTAACGTCAAGTGCCGTCCACTACAAGGTTTGAAAAACGTATTTGAATTTGAGTGGATTAATAAAAAGAATTTTATCATTTGAACAAGAGCATTAAAAGTATGCATCATTGAAAATTTGAACAATATATATATGTATATAGAGAGAATGTGAACCAATGGTAAGAATTGAAAAAGAATAAGAAGCAACATTGATTACTGATACCATCAAAATTATACCTGTTTAGGCCATAGATAGCTACGATGTGCTACACGCGTTATTTCCTGGAATTATGTATTTTTTCTAAACTAAGCAAAATAGCCCAACCCAGAATTAGAAGGCACGTGCAACGTAACTCCATTAAATTTCTCAATAGCCCCATAAATAGTATAAACCTATTATTTTAATTATCTTAATTATTTACCAATGAAAAAAATGTTAATTACCATCTATGACGTTAGAGCTTTATTGCGCTCGTCTAAACTAGTTCTATTAATTTTAACGTACCCCCAACTTACAAATTAAAGTATCTATTCAAAATTATGATGTGGAGGTGCTCGTGACCACTTTGTCACACCGCGGAACTCCGAAACATCACAACGTTGCCGTTGCCGTACTGATACCAAATCGAAATTATATACATTTACAATATATTGCAGTCAATGAAAATGCATGAATTTCCTACGCCAATTCGGGTAACGCAATACCGATTAGATATTCATTATTTCCTGTATTATTTTTTTAAATTGAAAAATACTTCAAAACAAATCCGAAAAATCGATTATTTATCAATGATTAATTTTGAATGCATGAAGCATCAAGAAAATAAACAGAACTACAAAAAGTAGAGTTAGAGATATAAAATGTAGTTTGCCGTTTTAGTGTTTAAACTGTAGATTCGTATTATATTTTGAGCAGAATTATTTGAACTGTCCGTCCGTACTTTCGCATACGTCTAAACAAGATTCCAAAGATTAACCAAATATGAATCGTAATTTTAATACTAAAATTGCAATTCATTGCCAAATTTTGGTTTCAGTCAGTCGATCAAAAGGTGATCCAAAAAATTCCTTTTCGGTTTTCTTTGACATTTCCAAATAAAATTGATGTATTCAGTTTTATTTGATATATACGCGGGATTCTGAAAACTACAACAGTAACTTTCGTACTTTTCATTGTCTTTCCTAAGGCCCATAATTTTATTCCGGAAAGAAGAGAATTAACACCTTTATTAGAAAATATGAGAGTAAGCATCGGGAGGAGATCACTTTCACTGTTTACGATTATGTCTGTCTGTCGGTTTATATTTGAACACAATAAATAAATAAAATGATAAGAACTAGAATGGTTAAATTCGGTGGGATATCTTTATATAAAAAACCACAAATATTTTTTTGAATATTCGACAAAATCCGTATTTGCGAAATTAATTTGTCCAGCCCAACATTTAGTGAACACGATAATTCAATAATGCAACTACATATATAGGTGAAATTCGGTACATAGTTTGGTACTTACGTATTATACCGTCTTCGTCAAGGATCGCCAACGGTTTAGTAACTCATTGGCGACGGATTTAAATTTGGCGATAAAGATCAACGGATTATACCATTGCCGGATTGCCATAATTAGTGGCTTAGCAACTCATTGGCGACAACTTCAAATTTGGCGATAAATTTGGACTGTATAATACCTAAGTACACATAGGTTTTTTACTAGAGTTGGCTCCACGGGGACCAAGAGTTGAACCAATTACAGGACATTTTGAAATTTGGGATGAGAAGTTTCCTTCATGGTGGTTGATTCTCGCCATTCTTGTGTGTTCACAAAAAAAGTAAAGATCTGGTACCTCACATCTATAACGGAACGTACTTCCTTGGGGAAGGGTTGTACCGTGGTCGGTGAAAACCCTTAGTTCCCTTAACCTACAGTTCCCACCAGTGTTGCTGTTGCCGTGGTCCGGCCATTGAAGTTTTGATGGTGATGGTGATTATTACTTGAAATACAGCGATGTTTAAATTGTGGACCAAACCGATACGTAGTCTTGATATAGCTATGAAATTTTCAAAATCCGTCCGATGGGTGTACGGTAAAAATTCCAACAAGCTCGCCAAGAATAACGGCACTATATTCCACAAGAAAAACATGAAACACAAAAAATAACATCCGAAGGGTGTACAACACAGCATTTGCAGAAATCAAAAACATAGAAAGAAAAAATTGATATAAAACAATTATAAAACGGCAAAGCGTTTAGTCATTTCACTGGAGATTAACACCTCAAAAAGAGACTTCGCTCAACTACTCACTTAATATCAATTCAATCATTACCAGACTCTCTTCTGATCTTTTTCTTTTCATTTTATAAATTTTCATGACAGATCAAAGAAACTTCTACAACAAACACTGGATCTCAAATTCTAATGGAGATATTCACAAGATTCTCGAATACTCTGAAATCTCCCGCCCCCCTAAATGATCGCCAAAGTGGGAGTCTTTAAGCTGGAATTAGTCAGAACTATCTATAAAACTTTCTTCCTTACCATAAAACTAAACGCGCTGAAGAGCTGTAGACTAAATTCATCATAATATTAAAATGATGTTGAATTTTTCAGCCATTTGATAAAAGGAAAGATAACCCAATTCATTTTTTGATTTCCTTCAGGATACTACAAACATAATTAAACATAAGGCACTAAATTGCACAAATACTCTAAAGAGTCGAGGGATAACACTCCAGTTGTCTACTTTCACACTTGAACTAAAGAAATTTGTTTCAGTGCTTTTACATCATCACACAATTTCGAGAATGCATGAATACTATTTTAAGATGCCCATCATATCTTTTAACCAGGGCCAGATGACGAGAACGGTACCTAAGTATACACCACTTTTTCCAAACTAATGGATCACACCAGCCTGATCCAGCAACTAAATCATTAACAGATTTATCATGCATCAATTTCCTACAAATGGGGATTTCCGTAATGGGCTGTTTCGAACGATGATTCTATAGATCCTACAATCGAACCAACTAAAAGGTCCAATACAATAGAGAGGTATTGTAATGTCAAACTTCGGAGATTTTGATGTATCCTCACTACCAGACTTCGTGACTCGAGAATGTTTAAACTTGGAGATTCGTTTAAATCCGGATTCAGTGACTCAGAAGTGTCTGAAACTTGAAGATTCGTTCCAATTCTGTTTCCCAAACTCAGAGGTGTCTGAAACTGGGAGATTTGTTCCAATCCGGATTCAGTGACTCAGGGATGTCAGAACTTGGAGATTCGTTCAAATCCGGATTCAGTGAATCAGGGGTGTCTGGAACTTAGAGATTTGTTCCAATCCGGTTTCCCAAACTCAGAGGTGTCTGAAACTTGGAGAT
>JAOUZG010046976.1:1324693-1343077 GCA_026289955.1 Argiope argentata
GCGTCTCTTGTTTTTGAAGTAGCGCCAACTAGGGCCAAGATTTCGACCTAGCTACACATTCACCACATTTGCTTGAACAACCCATTTTTACAGGGGGAAACATTCACACATCTCACTGATAGCCCACAGAAGAACAGCCATGCCCAAATCGGGGGGACTCGAACCCGAGACTGCCAGAACACGAGGAAGAGTAAACTTTTATTACACTAAATAAGTAGTACACTAAATAAAACTAAATTTTATACTTAATCAATATTTATTAATGCAAACAATGCGCCAAAGATAATAACAATGTGCCAATGTGCATGTGTGAAAGAGCCACACTTTGCCGACCATTGCTCTATGTGATTTACTTTGATAATAAGGATAACATGAAGAGGGTAGTCCATTTGAGTCAAACTGTAGTAACTAAGTTTGCAGTCATTGATGTCAAAGCATTTTTTTGACATTTTTAATTATTACAGAATAATGAGATGTGCCCTGAGAACAGGATTATTCATTAAAACACACAAATTTCGTAATTTGCACATGACCACTGATTTTGGGGATATTTCTTCTTTTGCTTTCCGTTTCATGAGAGGACTGAAAAAAAAACCAAAAAAGGTTCAGGCTAAAAATGTGTTAAACATGTTTTGTTCGTAAAAATAAAAATAATAAAAACAAATTGGTAACGATTAGCATATTGTCTGCTTGGTTGAAGACAGTCACAATGTGCAATTATTGCATTCGTATTCTGTTCAGGCCTTTTCTTTTTACGCTGTTTACAAGGAAGTTACGGATATCTGCACTCAATTTAATCGCGCTTTTGGTTTTTACGCATTTTGCTTATCATCTTATCGACATACAGATAGACAGATAGGCGATCCTTCAGTGAATTTAGCCCAAAATTTGATACGGTTCTACTGTTCTGATGATAAAATATGCTAAATTTCATTCATCTAGTCATTGAATTATCGCACACCTCCTCGTAGTCGAAAAGGCAGACAGATTCTTCGAAGATATGCTCCAACAAAGTTTGATAAAGATTAATTGAAAGTAACAAGAATAAAGTAGAATATTACACTAGCTAAAAAGAATTTTTTCCTCAGCGAATATCGTTTATTGTTTCTAATGGTACTTGCCAAGGACTAGCGACAAATTGCCTCTGAATTTTATTTAAAAATTGATTGAAATTTATAAATTTGGTATAAAAAAATATGAATCCGTCTAACTTAAAACGTAAAAGTCTTTCAAAATCTGAAGACCATTAAAAAATTTTTTTTTTCCTTTTTAATATTTTTTTTTCTTTTTTAATACGAGAAAGTAAACAACATTCCAAATCAATTTATAATTTCGCAATCTATGAATTTAATAAATTGTAAATAAGAAGAATAAACATTTTAATAACCAATAAACAGGAAGAATTCCGTTTTGACTAATATGCCATCAAAATATTTGGGGAAAAACAGTAGATAAAATATGAAAAATAAATTATAATAATAGAATTTTTTTAAATAATAATATTTTAATAAAGAATTATAATACACCCTATTTGGATTCAAAAAGAGCTGAAAGGCATTTTCAAAATTTCGAGGTCAAATAAACAAAAATATAAAAAAATTAGAATTTAAAAAAACTATGCTCTTCGTGCTAAATAAGTTGTGATATTTATTCCGATTTTATTCAAATTTATTTTGTGTTTTAAAAGACAAAATTCCCGAATTAAGACATTTTGTTCGTGCTGATAAAAATTCTTTTCAGCTTTTTATAATTAAACACTAATTTTATGCGATAGATTTTGTTCCAAAGACTACCAACCAGCTTCTATACGAATGCGAATGCGTCAATTATAAATTAGTAAAATCACGAGGTTTTTGTTAAAACAATGCCACCTTTTTTTATTAAAAAAATTGATAAAATCTGTTAGCTTTATGGCATCCATAATTTAAAACGATTCAATCCTACGTGATTCGTTTCGTTTTTGATTATATCTTTTCCTCCCACTTCCAACGCACAGACGATTCTAGAATGCGTAATAGAAGTTTTAATTTAATATTTATCTTACGAAACATGCTTCGAATCTCCATTTGGTTGCCTGGTATATTCGAAGCAGCTAGCTCTGGTAACCCAATTCTTTGAATCTTTATTGACACAAGAGTCTGGTGCTGTTAATCGACCGAATTCTGTGTGTATTTATCTACTTTAATGCTATCACAGTGGCAATGTTGATTTATAGTAATTATATCGTCTGCTGTCGTAGCGGAAGAGTATAAACAATGAATCATTATTTCGATGCAAATCGCGCAATTGTTTTTCGGATTGACATTAAAACTGCATTCCAAAAGAACGATATTCAATTATTGTAGTTATAAAAATACACTAACCAAAAAGAATACTCTCCCCTTTTCTTTCCTTTTTTATTTATTTAAAGATATGTTTAGCTTCATAGAATAGTAAGGAGAAACAGCAATTCAAACATTTTTATTTTGGTTGGTTAGACTCTAAATATGATGAAACATCAGACAATTTTAGTGCTAAGATCCCATATTATTAACTACTAGTTTTCTATCTCATAATATTACAACATGATATATCCACTAAATTGCAAATTATTCGACTAAAAACTCTCAAATTAAGCACTTAGTTATGTTATGGGGCATCAGGTGCTCATTTTTACGTACATGAAGTATGCAAATTGGAGGAATTTAATTTGCAATTGAATGTTTTGATGGAAAAAGCTTGATTTTAACATTGTTAAAGTATATGTAGTGAATTAAACTTTAAAAATTTAAAAATATAAAAAGATCCAATAAAAAAAATTAAAACGAAATCTGTTATGAATATTTCAATGTATCATGTCAGACCATAATTTCTTGAACGGCCAAACACCATGTGCTCGTGCAAATTAAATTATATTTTTAATTCATTTTAATTGTTTCATTGAATGAGTCACTTTAGTATTACAAACGATCCAAAAAACTTTGTCTCGCATTGATTGTTTTAAAAAAATCTATCCCATTTCCTATTTATTTCACTTCATCTAATCACGCGCTCAAAATGACGTTTTTCTATTTTTTATTTGCTTAGTCATTAACTTTTTTTAAAAACCAGAGCTTTTGCAAATGAGATGGCGACACATTATTAAAAGCTGATTTTTTGAGATGCTCGTGTAGATAATAATTTTTTTATTTTTCACCTACGGATTTTTGTTTCAATTTTCACTTACGGATTTTTGTTGGCGCCATAAACCTCATCCCAAGGACAACGTCATGTTCTGACATGATAAATGTTTCATTGTTGAGGCAGAAAAATGAAAATGTTCAATTTTAACAAGATAAATATTTACATTTTTTCTCTACGAATATTTTCATTTAATATATTTTTAATCAAATTTAAAAACTAGTTAAGCTCATTATAGAGAACTTCTTACGTAAGACTTTTCAGAACTTTTCCAAGCGTGACAAAGATGATTCTGTTCTCTTTAATCAGATAGGGACGAAGTTATCTGAAGATTCGTGGAAAGTTTATATTGCGAAGCCATTACGTGTTATGCAAACTCCGTGTTATGGTACTACTGAAAAAACAGCACTTTATAGCTATTTTTCTCAGAAAATTCGACAAAAACATGAAAGGACGAATGACACAAGTCTATCTAGACTCTGAATTTTATTCGTAGAAATTTTTCTTATAGACCAGCATATTTAATCATTCTAATCTAAAATTAGATGTGACGTGCTGCTGTTCTGTTAGCAGTATCATAGATATGATTGTCTTAGGTTAACTTATGAATTTTGATAGCAAATATCATGCACATTGACAGAATGTTTAAGAAATAAAAAAATATATAGGAGATAGTATTGTTCCTTTACGGATTATACTTTTTCTACTTCTGTTGTGGCTGCAAAGGAAGATAGCATTAAATTTTTTTTACTTTAATAGAAAGATTATCTATTAATTATTTGTTGTTACTTATGGCACTTGCCTATGGACAAGCTCCCCGCTGATACAGCAGCAGATTTAAGCCGAAATTAGCGTCTCTGGCTTTTGAAGTAGCGCCAACTAGGGCCAAGAGTATGGCTTTAGCTACTCACGCATCACATTCGCTTGCACAGCCCCTTTTTACAGGGGGCACATTCACACATCTCACAGAAGAACAACCGTGCCCAAACCAGGACTCAAACCCGGGATTTCCAGAATACGAGAAAGACGCGCTACCTCTGTGCCAGAATGCCAGCAATTAATTATTTAATTCAACATATCGCTTTTTCAAAGAAAAGTATACTTTGATAAATAAAAATATTTATCTGGTTTCATTGCTAAGAAGTCAGTATTACTAACATAACACTTTGCCTCATAATAATTTTTGATGCCATTAAGAAATGGTATTAGTTTATTACAGATGGACTATTGCTATTATTTTTGTGCAACTTTTGTTTTTCTATTCCAAATCAAAAATTCGCATAGAATTTTAAAGATGAGAATGTACCATGTTGTTGCTCATGCCACTTGTCGGGGATAAGTCCACTGATAAAATCATCGAATTTAAGCCTAGTTTTAGTGTCTCCTATTTCAGCAGAGACATCTAGGGCTAGAAGTACGTCTTAGTTACTCATGCATCATAGCCCCTTTCATATGTCTTTAAATGGGAATTGAGAGAAGAAATTAAGCTACAATGGTTTGACAGATGGTATATGTCCAAAAAATGAATAGTAATTCACGATTTTATTCTTAATCCAGAAATAAAAATAAGAAGATACCATCCACTGGTAATCAGGACATGGGAGATATATTAGGGAGATATATCAAATTATATCAGGACATGGGAGATTCCTTGCATATTTCCAAAGGTTTGGAAGAATGCAGGAAAATAAATGCATTTGTGGAGGAATCGGTACTGTTTACCACAATTTAAAGAAATGCACAGAAATCTCCGAACATAGAAAACATCTGCAAGGTGAAAATAACGACTCGAGTTCAGTACTGACGGCACAAGGTAATCTTAGGACTTTAAAGGACATGATATCTTAAATTGTCATTTTTTTTGCCAACTGTTTGAAAGTTTATAGAGGAGGAGGTGGTCAGTATTTGACCACTTTGGAGCAAATATCTCGAAGAGGATATCAATTTGACAGATTCGGTCAATGTAAGGATGGACATTGCTACAGTTCACAGTCGGCCCAAACAAATCCTGTCGATGCTGCTACGTTCAGTGGTGGCAGGGTGGTCGGCTGTACACAAGATGAAGCCCTTTTCATGAAGGGAACTTCTTTCTTGCATTTCATTCACTCATTCAGAACGTAATTTAGACCTGAAAGAGAACGATGTCCTCTGAGTCAGTACCTCCAGTGATATTGCCATAAGAAATAAAAACCATCTTACTTATCTCCATCCATTACTAAACCATCACCTCCATTGATATAGGGAGGACTTTATTGCTACTACAGATTTATACGTGCATCAACCACCATTTACACGGAGGGTTTCGGCAGGCAGAGTCAGAACTCACAACCCCTGGGATGCAAATCGAAAGCCCTACCAACCAATCCTGATCTTTATTACACGTTTGGCATCCCTGTTGTGTTGCTCTTTTAAAGAAATCATGGATTTTTACTTTCTCTTATGCGTAGTATAGAGAAAATACAGTAATCGTCAAATGCCAGAGCTAAATTACTTTACCACATTTAATCCAAATCCCCACCTGTTGCAAACCTCAAAAACCACACTGAAAAACAAAACAAGAAACGTTTACTTCATCTTGTGGTTTCTAACAATGAAGTTTGTTAATCCAATAAAACAGGAGAGAAGTGGAAGAAAAATGAAGATTTTTTTCTTCTGCTTTCTTGTATACGCAGTACTGCATAGTGAAAAAAAGAAGAAGAAATCTAGAGATTTTGACGGAAGACATAGAAGATTTCAATGTTATGAGTTTTGCTCCCTTTATTAAGAATATTTTGACTAATTACGAGTTTCCGTCTTCACATGTAGGTGGTAAGTTGATAATTCATCCACATCTCATGTATAATTCAATCATTGTAAGTTAATCAACATAAATATTGATCTTAAATTTTGTCAATCTGAATATACTATTGATCTTTGAAATATTCTTTGTGTAGTGAACGAGACTCTTTATGACTTCATTAGGAGTAGATAAAAATGATCCACGAGTTTCAGAAACAGTTTTTTTTTTCTTCTAAATTCCACGTTTCACAAGATAAAACAAACACGAACACGGAAATACACAATACTCACTTAGAATACAATCTAATTATGATCCCCAAGAGGAATCATGGGAAATATTCCTTGATGTTAATAAGGTAACTAACTCTATTTGTTGTATCAAAAGAGAAGGTAACAGAGTTATGTAACCGCTACACCTGAAAATAGGAGTTGTTTCCTTCAGAAACGAATACCAATATTTGGTTTATGAGATTTGCACTTTTTCCCTCTTTCATTTTCTTTTCCCTCTTAGGGGAAAAAAAATCCTTATTTTGATTCATTTCATGATAACACTTTTATTATAGAGTATCCGTGAAAGTTTCAGAAAGACCTTTCTAGCTGAATTTTTAAAAAAGATTAAGAAGAAAAATTCGGATTTTTTTTGGAGATTAGGCCTATAAAATTGGCGCTTTCGTTTACTTTCTTTTTCTTTTCCCTCTAAGAGGAAAAAAATCCTTACACTGATTCATTTCACTCAACTTATTTATCTTACGGATACAGGCCGTATTGCGAATAAAAACCAGTCTGTTTCTTATCCGTAATACTACTATCGCGCTCAGCTCGAAGGGGGGGGGAGAAAAAATAAAGCCTACTAGTAGTAAGTAATGAGAGAAGTGTGATAAAAAATGCGTCTTCTTTTTAAGCATTTTATTTCATTCAGGGAAAGAAAGCACCTGTTGAATTCTAATTATCTAAACGGACACGATGATTCTAACGATATCTAAAAAACGTCTTCCAGGGGACGTCTGGAATATCTGAAGTTCGTTTAATCTACATATCGCTCTACTTTGTCAAGAGTTTTGACAACTAACAGGTGGTATTCGCAGTGGAAGATTTAGATATTTAGCGACCCTAGGCAGTGCGCAGCTTTAACGCGTACTGGCTAAGAAGCGGCACTCTCTTTTTATAAATTAGTTAATATAAATTGATTTATTTCATTTTAAGTTGATTTTTTTTGTTTTATTAATGTATATCAATAGATTTGAAAGGGATTTTTCAAGAAAAAAAATTAACCCTTTGCAGTCCGAAAAATAATTAGATGAAAAAATTATTCACCTAATACAAAGATTTGTTTATTGCTATGAAAAATAAATATATATACTTCTTTTAAGTCGAATTTCTTTGAAAAGTTAATATACATCTCTTAACCATTATGTAGACGTCTTTAACAATTAAATTTGGAAAATAAATAAGCAAAAACGTCAACATAATGCAGTCTTGACTGTCAAGTAACACACGACATCGGACCGCAAAGGGTTAAGGTTTATATTATGTTTTTTTTATTAATATAAGAAAATAATAAATAACAGTGAAATTACTTAAATATTATGTAACTTTTGAAAAAAAGCAAATTTCCATGTAAATTTTAGCATTTACTTATAAAAACTAAGATTATTCTTGAGAAAAAATTTGTTACAGTTTTTTCATTTTTCTTTCCAACAATGCAAGTGTAACATATCTTAGAGTGTAACTTACAGTTATCTAAGAAATGCATCTCAAAATAAAATTTCTAAACTTAATATCTAGAATTATCTGTGAAATTTTTGAATTTTTTTCAAGAATATTTACATTAAACAATCCCGCATTCACTTCTACACTCTATAACAAAAAAAATCGACGCAACAGGAAGGAGTTGTCTGATTGAGACGAAAATTGGTGGATAGGAAGACAATAGACAGAATAGTAAATAACTAAAATCTCCGAACATTTGAGTTATTTATTTTAGAGTTACAGTAACAAGTTCAATAAGGTGTTGACCCGCCTCCAGCCTGGATACGAGCAGCCACACGGCGTGGCATAGACCGATAAAGCTTGAGGAGGGTCTCCTGCAGTATTTCCAGCGGAATTCGCTCCAATTGTCGAACGAGTTCATCAATATTCCGTGGCAGATGCAATCGCCTTCCCATCATATCCCAGACATGCTAGATGGGAGAAAGGTCTGGCGATGTGGCAGGTCAAGGAAGTGTTTGACAAGCTTTCAGACAGTTCATAGCAACACGTGCCGTATGTGGTGTGGCGTTGTCCTGCTGAAAAACCAGCCGAGGGTACTGCAAAAGGAACGGTAAGAAAACAGATTTTAGAATGTCGTCGACTTACCACTGTGCAGTAACTGTACCTTTAATGATGACCAAAGGGGTCCGGCTATCAAAGGAAATGGCATAGACCATAATGCCTTATTGAGGGCCGGTGTGACATGGAATAGTGAAAGGAGGATCCTCCCTCTGTCCTGGGTGTCTCCAAATACGTCTTCGATGATCGTCAGGACACATTTGGAAGCGGGATTCGTCGCTAAAGACTATACGTCTCCAGTCGGCATCATTCCAACCTGATCGAGCCATGCATCACCGTAATCTGGTTCGGCAGTGTGCAGGCGTGAGTGGCATTTGGCGTAACGGTTGGCGCGAGCGTAGATTTCGTTGTATCAACCGTCTATGAATGGTCATGGTGGACACTGGTGTTTGGGTTGAACATCTGATGGTTGATAGAGATGAATATGGCGCTGTGACAGTTGATCGGACAATCAGTCTGTCGTAACGATCTGTAACCTAGGTCGACCGCTGTGCAGTAACTGTACCTCTAATGACGACCAAAGGAAAAGGCACCCCAGACCATAATAATTTGTTAAAAGCCGGTGAGACGATTTTTTTTTTTTTTGTTATAGAGTGTACTTTATTCAACATCAAATCCGTAGCTCTTTACATTCTGCGTAACATAACGAGCACTAATTATAAATTTCATTGAGATATTTTGGTTACTTGAGATAACCCCGTTGTGGAGGGAACAAAAACATCTTACATTGAGATATCTAGGGGAAAAAATCTAGGTCGTCAGAAAATATATTTTAAAATTTTTAATTGATTATGAATAAGCATCACTTACATATCAAAAATTAAATTCTAATTGATAAAGAAAAAATAAAGATACCACTGTAAACAAAAATGTACCTGTTTTTTAAATTTGCCAATAAATAAATAAAAATGCGAATTTTCATCCAAATTCATGTTTTTAACCTAATCGAATGCCTTAACTTCGGAAATATATATTTGGTTTCTCTTTTTCTATTAGTTGTCTCAGATGTCCTACTAGTTCACTGGGAATATCGGTTATATTCAATTTTATTTAAATCGTATAGACATAACTTCAATCATTGATTCTCGATTTGATCAAACATTAATACCGTTTCAATTTAATTGCCTTGCTTTGTTTACTGAGTATATGAACTTTTCTCACGGAGATCAATCCCATGACGTCACTGCACTATTAAAAACGTAATGCCCGGTTCTTCTGTATTCTAAATTTCCTGGTATTGTACTGTAGTTCTTACCTACTTTTATTCTTCTCGCGAACTACACAGATATTAAACAGAATCTTCCTTGGCTTCCAACGGCAACGGCAACGTGGTGATGTTTTGGAGTTCCGCGGTGTGACAAAGTGGTCACGAGCACCTCCACATCAGAATTTGGAATAGGTACTTTAATTTGTAAGTTTAGGGTACATTAAAATTAATTGAAACTAGTTTAGATGAGCGCAATAAAGCTCTAACGTCATTAAGATTGGTAATTAATTAATTAAAAAAATATTATTTTTTTTCCTGATAATAGTTTTGTTAATTAAAAATTATAGATTTATATTACTTATGGGCTATTGAGAACTTTTAATGGAATTACGTTGCACGTGCCTTTTCTATTGGGGTTTAATTATATGACTATTTTGCTTAATTGGACTTGAAAAACATAAATTCCAGAGTTTTAACGCGTGTAGCACATCGTAGCTATCTAAGGTCTAAACAGGTATAATTTTGAAATTTTAAACCCAGATTGGTAACAGAGTTAGTTTGTCCGCAGCTTTTTAACGGCTGGGAAGTTGATATAACAATTTTCAATTGCTGCTCTGGGTCTCTTTCGAGAGCTAGGCAATGCAGGATCGTATGCAGGCAGCTGGAGTAACTCGTTACGAATCTGGGGTAATTTGTCAAAGAAACGTTTTGACGTATTTTTGATAAATTCCGAAACAGGTTCAATTTGGAGGTCGTCATGCATAATTTTACCTCTGACGTACCAAGGTGCGTTCACAATTCGCCTCAGATGTTTATTTTGAAAAACTTGTAACTTCTTAATGTTAGTGGCTGATGTGGCCCCCCAGATTTGGGAACCGTGCATTATGGTTGGTCTTATGATGGCTTTGTAGAGCAGAAGCTTGAGCCTAATCGATAGCTGACTCCTAGGAGCGGAAAAGCTGACGAGGTTTTTGCTCGCTATAATTCCTTTTGTGGGGGCTGCTTTAACATGACTGTTAAAGCTTAATTTTGCGTCTAGTAACAACCCTAAGTATTTATATTCATTTACAAAGGGGACGGGCTGGCCAAAAATTTGGATAGGTACTAACTCGGGCATTTTCACCTTTCTAGAAAAGAGGTGAAAATGCCCGAGTTTTACGCGCGCATTTAGTTGGGTTGACTTTTATCTTCCAGCCCTCGAGCCAACATCTTCCTTGGCTTCCAACAAATGACACGATTAAATATTTTATTGAACGATGAAAAGAGTTTAAGTTTCAGAGCAGCACTGTAACATATTGTTGGAAATCAGTCAAAAAAATATTTTTTAAAATAGCTGAAAATCTGCAACTATTTGCGTGTATATTAAATTGGTAGATCATAAAAAACAGACACCTTTTTGAAGCTTCCAAGAAGTGTAAATTTTATTTTTGTACAATTATAATTGCGGCAATTATCGCTGGAAAGCATCAAAATCCAGCTTAATTTTAATTGATTAAAATTAAAATTCTAATTTCAAAAATTCGGTCCAAAGTGCAAATTTTCACCTTTCAAGATATACATTTATATTGCTGGCTGCTCAAAATTTTCCTTGGAGATTAAATGAAATAATGAGAGTTAATTAATATAAAAAAATAAGTTTTATTCAAGTTTCGAAAAAGTACTCGTCAGTTATCAGTAGCGTACTCTCTGAGAAATCTAAAATTACAACATAAACAACAATACATCGAGCTGTTTCCACAAGATAAAAGAAGTTGCAAATAAAATATGCTTACTGAATGTACTGAATTTGGTGTCTATAAATCAGATCGTCCAGCCTGTAGAGCACACATATACACACATCAGCACACATATACACGCAAGCACAATCATACACATTCATTTAGGCAGTTATTACAGAAAAACACCAAAATTTCACTTATTTATATAATTAAAATTTCAAAAAAAAAATCGCTCCGTAGTGAACATTCTATTTCTCCAATTTATTTATATACCAGATTTGGTGGTTCTAAGTCCGACAGACTAGCCAGTAGAGATTTAATGTGCTCACAGGAATAACAAACATTCTGCCGGTATCCTGGCACAGAGGTAACGCGTCTTTCTCATGATCTGGAGATCCCGAGTTCGAGTCCCTGTTAGGGCATGGTTCTGAAAGGGGATTCCCCTGTAAAAAGGGACCGTGAAAGCGAATGTGATGAGTGTCTCGCTAAAGTCGTACTGTTGGTCCTAGTTGGCGCTACTTCAAAACAAGAGACGCTTATTTAGGCTTAAATCCGCTGATGCATCAGCGGGCTTGTCCATGGCAAGGGCCATTAGTAACAATAAAAACATACATTATTCTTAATTATTAGATTAGATTTAAAATGCTAAAATTCATGTGAATGGAAACAAAAATTAATCTAAAATCCTCAATAAGTCAATGAATAAATGGTGATATAAAAAGATAAATGCCCCAAAAGACCCCCAAAGATTGAGGCCAACTATTTTGTAGTATAGATTAAATTGTTCCAAATTAGTTAACAGATGGCCAAAATACGTGTTAAAAAGTACAGGAAATAAAATGTGCACATCCGAAATAGAGCAAGATGATAGAGCAGCGTTAATTAATGGGCTATCCACATGCGAAGTGGAAAAAGAAATTCTGGTGGGGGCCTTTCTTCTCGTTTTCCAAGAAGCCCCCGGCGGGACCGGTTTCCCAGAAGGGGCAGGTAGATAATAATGTTTTCAAACAGATTTCTTTTTCACCAGCAGGTGACTGTTTCTTCGCAGAGTCGGTCGGCTCCTTTCAAAGTCCATCCTCTGTCTAATGTTTCCGGCTTTCAACCTAATCTGACGAATGCTGAGATTTCTAATGGCTTGATGGCATGCTTTAACAAAGCACTTTACTGCAGCCTCTGCGGATTTACTTTGAAAACGAATATTTAAAGAGATTTTGGTCGATATTGCTTTAAAAAGCGATTTTTTCTAGTTATTTCGTTTTATTAAACAGAAGATGTTTTTTATTTATACTTCTCGGGGATTCCCTCCCCCCCATTTGTGAAGTATCTACGCATAGGTAAAATGAAGTCTCCTGAAAGCGTTTGTAAGTTTGATCCATAAAACTTGACAAATAGTTAACGGATATTAGAGATATTTAAATCGGTTTGTTGAGCTTTAATGGGGAAGGTTTTATACATTAAAATGATATCAAAATAAAAAAAAAGGAGCTTTATAATACGATTTTAACTTTGTGCTTATCTGTGCATTCCCGGAAACCTCAAACTGTGCATGTGCAAATAGCAAGAGTTGTGGTATGCATATGTGCCTCTGCTGATATACATTGAGAACAAATACTTAAAGAGATTTTGATCGATATTGCATTAAAAAGCGGTTTTTCGGAAAGTTATTCCATTTTATTGAAAAAAAAAGATGTTTTTTATATATATTTCTCGGGGATTCCTCCCCTCCCCCTCTTTTGCGAAGTATTTCTACATTGTATAAAATGAAGTCTCCCGAAAGCGTCTGTATGTAGGAACCAGAAAAAACTCGTGAAATAGAAAAGGAGAGAATATAAAATAATAAATAAACCTAAATAGCATAGTTTTTCAAAGATAGGGGGGCGGGTTAACAAGCTATTGCCCATGGCCCCAATTAGGCTAAGTTGGGTCTTGCCTAAATCAAAAATTTATATTCTTGATATCATGTTTGTTTATCTGCGAACTCTATAACTCAAAAACGCATTAAGTTAGACAAATGAAACTCGATTTAACACTTAACACTCACATTTCTAAATTTCTATCAAATTATGAATCAAATTCATTCAAAGGAAGTCTATCTTTCTTGCTGTTCGGTCCTAAATGAGGCATTGGATTTAATAAAAGTTGGTCCTCTAGTATAACTTTTAAAATATAGATTCGTAACGAAGTATGAATCAAATTTGTTGAAGAGTTCATCTAAATTTTGGTATCTTAATAAGAATTTTATATCTCGTAATGTCGTTTGGTATCTAGTAATTTTATGTCTCGTTATATCGTTTGGTATTTAATAATAATATCGGTATCTAATAATAATATAGGCCTCTAATAATAATTTTATGTCTCGTAATATCGTTCAGTATCTAATAATAATTTTATATCTTGTAATATAAAATTTTGTAATTTTGCTTCAAATTTTAATTTCATTTGATAGCGTCTATTTATTTCGATAGCGTCCAATAGCGCTATTTAATTTCAATAGCGTCCAAAATGTATGTTTTATCTTCTTCACAACACTACGAAGTGCAAATTCCTCTGTGCGTGGCAGTGAAAATAAAAATCTGAGTACTCGTGTCGTTCATGCCTTTATCCAAGATTCAAAATTGTATGTGGAGGCGGGGTAGGGTGCACTTCATTAAGAAATAAGGGGGGAAGTTTCAGGGAGACCACTTTAGCTGGTTTAACTGTCTATTACATAGACCATCTGGTGAACAGATTAAATTCTAAAAATTCTTTTTTCTCCTAGGTCAGCGGTAAGGTCTGCTCTCCGGTAGAGGATGATTCCAGGCTCGTTCGAAATCCGATTCCATCTAAGAACAGCCGTATAAGCAGGTTTTCATCACGCTTAATCGGCCATAGGGGCCAAACATCTATTCTATAATACGGTGCTTAAGTTTCGAGAGAGTAGGTTCAAAATAATCTGCCGTCCTCGTCGTTTGACAGCGGTCCGAAATTGAAAGGCTTGTCCCAAAATACTCCTATTATTGCTTTAAAAACAGGATGTAAATAAAAAGAAATAGCTGAAAATTAAGGCAAGATTTGAATACACCGCGTTATAAAGTGCTAACAATCTAATTAAAAGATCCTTTGGCAGTTTATATTTTAGTGCTCGTAAAAATGGCGCGTTGCACGACAGAACAATGTCTTAACGTAAGATTTGAATAAAATATTTAAAAAAAAAACAATTTTCCTATCTTTGAGTTGTCACATTCTTATTGAATCGTAAAGCCCATGGGTCATAGTTGTTATTGCATACCCCCATTGGTCAGCAGTGCTGGGTCAGGTCCATGACTGGATCGGGAAAGATTACAGCCTCGGTTAGTCACAAGGACCAGAGCACCTAGAAATAGGTAGAGGACCGACTTAGTTCTGTCACACACATTCGCTTGCACAGCCCCTTTTCCCAGGAACCCGGTACTCCCAGAACGTGAGAAGACGCGCTACCTCTACGCCATGGGACAGTTATATATGGAGTAACATATAGGGCAAGTGGCTTTCTCGGATTTCTTGTTTCATAAGCACTTTTTTGTCGAATTTTCCCATGACCATTTTACATAAATGTCGCTGAGTTTCATTGATGTAGCATTGAATTTTCTCATTTAATGCACGAATATTAATGAGCTTGTCGGCATAGAGCTTTGACTCCAAATAAATTCATAAAAAAAAATCCAAAGGGGTTAAATTCCCATTATCTAGGAGGCCAGTTCTTAAATTTTTGAACTCTGGAAGCCAGACTTTTATTATATTTCAAATACGAGTATTATTCAAAAATAAAAAAGCGTTGTTGTATTATATAACGCTCCATTTTTACTAAAACTAAACTACCAGGCGTCAAACGGTTTTTTAATAGGGTTGCCAACACTTTACTGCACTAATGGTGGCAAATTCAAATCTTGCGTTAATTTTGGGACATTCTTTTTAATTAATATTAAACTTTCCTTTCCTTATTTGGGAAAATCTACGCAATAGATATTCATCAAAATGTTCAGATCGAAATTCTCCATTACTTTGTTTCTATATTTTGTGGGTACTTACGTATTATACCGTCCATCTTTATCGCCAAATTTGAAGTCGTTGCCAATGAGTTGCTAAACCGCCAATTATGGCAATCCGGCAATGGTGTAATCCGTTGATCTTTATCGCCAAATTTAAATCCGTCGCCAATGAGCTATTAAACCATTGGCGATCGTTGGCGAAGACGGTATAATACGTAAGAACAATTTTGTGTACGTAGAGATAGGAAACTTTATTTTTATATATAATTCCTTTTAAATTTTATTGCGCTTTTTAAAGATTTCCCAAAGCGTTATAAATTTTTACAATCACTTTTTTTTACTTCCGTTTCTTGCAAGCGAAATCTAATAAATTTGCTCTTGTGTGAATTATAAATTTTACAATATTTCAGAATTTATTTAAAATTCAGAAACATGCTTACATTTTTTTTCTCCTCAGTCAAAGAAAATTATTATTTCCTGTTGGCAAAATAGCTATTTATATGAATGACCTGTCAGGTAGCCTAGTCCTTGAAACTGCATTATCTATTTTTAACATTTCTGCAGTAATGTAACAGTTATAAAAAAAACGCTATGAAAAGAATGATTGGATTGTTCTTAATTTTGATTAAAATGTGATGATTGTAACGCAAAAATATTAAAATGCATTGGACTCTTAAGGAAGAAATGGAGCTTAAATCCATTCCTTCTGATTTAGAATCCAATTATAATTTCTAGTCAGAATTTTCTTATCAGATTTTATTCAAAATATATTCAAATTTGCTTACCAAAAATGGAAGCTATTCATTTAAAATAATCTAGAAGTTTAGATTGCTATTTTGGTAAGTTTTGGGGGAAAACATTTTCTATTTTATTCTCCCGTTCACCCATTTATAAGACGTGCAAAGAAAAAGGTGATTAATCTTCAACAAAATATCCACGACGAAATTTTGGTCAATATCCACGTTTTATTCTTCTTGATATCAGAATGGGAGGAAAATGGGAATATGTCTATTTAAAACCAATGTGTGAATACCATGATAGTAGTAGGAGGAATGATATCTAAAATTTTCTTTTTTCTTTATTGAAAATGTTATGTTCTCTTTTTTCCACATAAAACTGGAGATCTTGGACAAAATCTTAAATGTCACGAATGCTCAAATTTTAATTTTCAGATTCTTGTACATGAGTAATTTATTGTTGTATACTGTTAAACAATATTTTAAAAAAATTACTTAAAATCAAGAAAAGATTTTCATTCTAGTGTTATTTTCGAAACCGCCTTGCGTGGCATTGAAAGTACAATAATTACAAAATATTAATCTTTATTGGAAATTTATCATTTTTACTATATTTATTGAGTGATCCTTGGTGAGTTTTTTGGACATTACTTCCTGGCCAGTGTTTAATAGTATTCGAAAACCCAATTTGTATTTTACACATTGTTTTCGCAAAGTTGTCACAAAACTTCATTTGCAGACAGAAAAGTGTACATTATTTACGTAACGTTACGTATTTAAAACGTTACCTTTCCGAATTATCGCATTTATAAATATCCGAAATTAGAGATTTATAGACGGTCAGCACTTCATTGGACTCGGCTCAAAAATTGATCAATGAGATCTATAGAGTAGAAACATTTTCTTCACTATAGATGTTAATATATGTACCGAATTTTATCTGTCTAACTCTCTTTGTTTATAGTTATTGGTTGTTGTTTTTTTCGGACAGCCGGACAGACAGACTTCCTCTGAACAGAATTTGCTTAAAATTTGATAGAAATCCACAAATTCGGTGTAAAGACAGTATACCAAATATCACTCGACTAGCTCAAAGCGTTTTTATCTTTGTTGCTGATAAACAGCAGGGAACGACTTAGCATAGTCGGGGGCCGGGGCAAAAAACATCTTTGGGGTCCCCTCTGCTTCACTAATTTAGTAATGAAGAACATTCATCAAAAAAAAAAAACGTAAAATAAAATTTTTATTCGATTTGGGGCCCCCACTTATGTCCGGGCCCGGGGCAACTGCCCCACAAGCCTCTGCCTTAGTCAGGCCCTGACAAACAGGTGAACGGGCGAACAGACAGGTATTTTCCAGACAATTATCTGCTTTGTACAATTGACATTTGGCTGCTTCTTGTCATTAGGGGCTTAGATAAAATTTATGGGGCTTGGAAGATGATATTTCCGTAATCTCGTAGTATCTTATTTTTAAAATGAATGACTAATGCTTTATTTTTGTATTATATCCTAAGTTCGATGCTAGATATTTCTATATTCCTCTTATTTATCTTCTGGTGCCCTTAGCATCAAATACTTATGGTGTACTTTGAGGATATTTAAGCCTTTCCATTTGGCTGATTAAGTTCACTCTTAATAATCAGGATCATAGGGGAAAAAATCCATTCCAAGGTCACCTTAAACAAATAGCAGCAGTTTCTAATTTTTAGTAGATTCCTACAAGAAGATAGCCCATTCCAAAGGTTCTCATGTCAAAATAACTGGATAACTAGAGTAATTTTTTAAAATTTTTAGCTGTCTTGGAATGTTAGGTATGTAAAATTCTCGTACGAATTCGTATATGGACCATTAACTGAAAGAGGATGAAAATGATGCGTATGGGGGGAGGGCAATTTTCATTTTCCGGCAACTTCCTTAATATTGAAGATTACTTAGGTTACCAAAGAAAAAAATTATTTTAGTTACTTTTTATTAAATAATAACAATTAATATAAATACTTTAACAGAATCACAATATTAAGCGTCAAAACAGAAAGTGAATTTCCATTCCCCTTTCTACATAAGGTGTTCGAACTCGCAACTCAAGGGATGTGAATTTAACGCCATACCAACCATACTATCTCGACATTACAATTATAATTACTATAAATAATTCATCAAAAAATTATACTAGTGCTAAATTTTCAAAGCCGATTGAGGATTCAAAGCCAATTGTGACAACGCAAAATGCACGATTTTTCTTCACCAGTTGAAAAGCCCAATACAGATTAGAAATTTCTAATTTTCATTATTCTGTATTATTTTAATTCGAAAGTACTTCAAAATGAATCGGTAAAGTCGATTCATTAACGATGTTTTATTTTAAATGCATCAAAAATTATGAAAATAAACAGAATCGTTTAAAATAATCGGCCGAAAACATGTTAAGCCTATCCTCATTAGCCTCTT
>JAOUZG010046976.1:1363192-1385124 GCA_026289955.1 Argiope argentata
ATATATATATATATATATATATATATATATATATATATATATATATGGTACAATAAATAGAAATCGTTCTTTTTTATCATGTGAGAATATGATGTTTTGGTTAGGAGGTTTTGGTGTCTTCGAAATTTGAAGGCAAGAAATATTCGTTTTTTCATTGGTAGATAGCGAGTCACTTCATCCATGACATTTGAGGTTCGTTTTGCTAGTATTGTTTGCGATATTTAATTAAATTTACTAACAACTGCTTTTTGTTAGTCGTTTCTATGAAATGACGTAATCTTTCAGTTTTTTTTATGATTTCTTATTTTTAACTGACTAATCTGACGCTCAGAAGATTATCATTTTTAAATATTTTTTTTTAGTTTTAGCTATCGTACTTTTGTAAAATGCTACTTGTATTTATTCCTTAATGATATTATAAGCGCATTCTTACTAATTTTATTTCTCAAAATCCTATAAATATTAGAATACAATTTTAATATTAATCTGCATTACGTTCATTGGATTTTACCCCATATACAATAGCTTCCAGTAGTAGTGAACTTTTCGTCAAAATTACTGTTTTATTTTGTTTAATGTTAAATTCGGTGGAGTTAATAATAGGAATTGAATCATACCCATTTTACTCACTTACTCAAATATAATCTTCAAAAGAAGAAAAAAGGTTTGCTAAAATGATGTTTCCATTTCGAACCTAATACAAATCATCGCAATGTTCTAATCCGGCTTCGTTTATTTTAGCTTCATTAAGGTTAGCCAGGGCCACATAATGACCTCCTTATAAATAATCACATCATTTGTAACTAATTAGCATGCAAATTTAAAACATTATTGTGTTAACTGCAAGATAATAATGGGAGAAAGGAGAGTCAAGAATTAATTTAAGTTCATTTCATCGCTTCGATCTTATCGGAATACAATAAAACGGCTTAAATGGGATGAAATAACAACGTGAGTGAAATATAAGCATATTTAAAATATTTAAAATATCATTTAAAACTAATATAACTTCTATCATTCGATGTTTCGGGAAATGAAATAATTTTAGAACAAATTAAGCTTAAATCAGTTTAAATATATTCGAAATGTAGTGAAAGAATATTTGCAAGTTGCTATAAATAGAATTTTAAAGATATGAAATTTCGACGAATGAATACACTTGGAGCTAGAAACTAATATAAATGACTTTCATTGTTGTCGTTACTTATGGTACTTGCCAGCGATTTTAAGTACCGTCAGCGATTTTAAGCCGAATGAGCGTCTCTTGTTTTTGAAGTAGCTTCAGCTAGGGTTAAGAATACGACTTAGCTACACACTCAACACATATGCTTGCACAAACCTGTTTTACGGGGGGGGCACAATCACACACCTCACGGATAGTACACAGAACAACAACCATGCTCTAACCGGGAATCACTCATTACATTTACTCTTCTACAGGGGGCCACATTCACCAACATTACAGATACCTTTCACATTCGCTTGCACATCCATTTTTTACAGGGGGCATATTCACACATCGACAGATAGAACTAAAGAAGAATAATCATACCCGAAACAGCACTCGAACCAGGGACGTCCAGATAACGAGGAAGACCTATTACTTTTGTGCGAGGACGACGGCACGATATTCGCTGATTACGCGGATTCTGTACTCCTACATCTCTAGAATTTCAATAATAACTGGAAAAGCTGGCATACTGGCACCATTGAGTAGAGCCTCTTCCAGATAATCTTGGCGTCCTGGGTTCGAGTCCCGGTTCGGGTAGGGTTGCTCTTCATCTGTTTTATCTGTCAGATGTGTGAATGTTCTCCCTGTAAAAAGAGGCTGTACAAGCTAATGTGAAGCCTAGCTCCAACGACCTGCGAATCTTCAGGCGGGCCACGCGTTCCTTTATTTTACCCTTCTTGTGGTTTCTAAAGTCGCGTTCCTACGACCTGAGGATTTTCAGACGGCTACCGTGTTCTCCTATTTGACCCCTCTTGAAGTTTCTTGGGGTCCTTTGATGCCTGGACATTTTACCGACAATTTGCGGGAAAACTTCGAACGTATCCACAGACGTCAAAGCACCCTAAGAAACCGCAAAAGGGATAAAATGGGGAAACGTGTGGCTCGTCTGAAGATTCGATGTGTCGTGTGAACGCCGCTTTAGGTTACTTTGATGCCTGTGGACACGTCCAGAGTTTCCCACAAAATGTCGGTAAAGTGTCTATGCATCAAAGGACCCCAAGAAACCACAAGAGGGGTAAAATGGGGGAACGGGTAACTCGTCTGAAGATTCGCATGTCGTTGGAACTAGGCATAACCTTTCGTACTCCGATGGTGCTTCTGAGGCACCCTTTAAGAAGGTGCATCATTTTGACGTTTTATTTATTCATTTTTCAAATTTACTTGTTAAAAACGCCTACATAATGGTTAAGAGATATAGATTAGTTTTTCAAAGAAAATTGACTTAAAAGAATTTTGTTTATTTATTTTTCATAGCAATAAACAAATCTTTGCATTAGGTGAATAATTTTGCATCTAATTATTTATCGGAGTGCGAAGGGTTAAGACTAGAGCCTAGTTGACGCTACTTAAAACAAGAGATGCATCCTCGGCTAAAAATCGCTGTTTTCTTGAACAATCTTGTGCAGGACAAGTGTCATTAGAAACAACAACAATAACTGGAAAAATTTCTGTATAGTCTCTAATCGCCTTTATGATTTATTGAAAACAAAATTTCATTTAATAAAGTTTTTGTTTCTCATCCCCGTGACCAGCAGAGGTAGATCAGGTCCATGAACCCATTCACCCTAAGAAACCAGTACCAAAAGGAGATTATGAACCAGTTCCTGTTTGGTGAATCCCAGACAAGATAAAATTTGGCCAGGAAAGGCTTGCACAGAAGAACGTTTAGAACAGAGTTCACACTGTTTAGTACCTCCGAAAAAAGTCATTGATAACAGATGGTCACCAAGGAAACGGGCAAGAGCAGTTTGAACCCGGGAGCTACCCGGGTGCTTACTCTTATGCCATGAGTGCACCATCGGTACCATCCAAATGGCATTATTCATTTATTCAAGTACTTATTTTCATACTAGTTATATGGATATGTTATATAGTAGGGAGTTCTTTATATTTAAAGATCTAGTTAAAAACTACACAGTAAAAGAACAACGAATTTCAATGGGTGGATTTAAAAACAAAAAAAAAAAAAAACTAAAAGGAAATCTGCCATGCATATTTCAATGTGTCGTGTCAGAACATCATTTCTTGAACGGCCAAGCACCACGTGCTCATGCGAGTTCAATTATGTTTTTATTCATTTTAATGGTTTCATCGAATGAGTCACTTTACTATTGCAAACGATTACAAAAAACTTTGCCTTGCATTGATTATTTAGAAAAATATCACATTTCCTATTTAATTCATTTCATATAATCACGTGCTGAAAATGACATTTTTCTATGATTTATTTGCTGCAGTCGTAAACTTATTTTTTTAATCAGACCTTTTGTAAATGCAATGGCAACGCGTTATTAAAAGCAGATTTTTTTTGGATGTTCGTGCTGATGATTAAATTTTGATTTTTCACCTACGGATTTTGATTGACGCCAAAAACCTCATCCTCAAAACAACATCATGTTCTGACATAGTAAAAATCACAAGACTAACCAACCATGAGTTTCACTAGTCCAAATTACAAAATTAAAAGGCTAAGTAACCATGAATTTCGCTGGCTGAAGTTAAAAATCTCAAAATTAAGTAGCAGTGATATGAGTTCTTGTTGAAAGATAAAGTCTCCGATGGAAGTACCAGTTGGAAGTTTGTGTTTCATAATTCGAAAGCTGTCTTTGGTTAAGTTGCCCTACAGTGTGGTATTAAAACATCTAAATATGGAATATAAGCGAAGTTAAAATGTCTAAAAATATGGAAACTGCTCTAATGAGAAAAGTGAAATATGACGACGAGAAGTATGACACAATATTAGAAGGCTAGACTAATTTTTGATGTTGTTGTTTCTAATGGCACTTCTCATGGACAAGTTCGTGACTCAGTCAGCGATTTTAAGCCATCGCCACCTAGGGTTGAGAATACGTCTTAGCTAGATACTCGTCACATTCTCTTGCACAGCCCCTTTTTACAGGGGCGGCGGCATATTCACACATCTCACAGATAGAACTGAAGAAGAACAATCTTATCCGTACCGGTACTCGAAACCAGGGTGCCCAGATCTCGGGGAAGACGTCTACCCGTGTGTCAGGACGAGGGCTGGCTAATTTTTGAATATAATTATCAAAACCTATATATATTTTTATGAAACTGATAATATTAACATGAGGATTTTTGAAAATCAAAAAATAAGCAACCCAAATTATAAAGAATCATCTGAAAAAGTATTGAACGTCATACATCAAGTCGTGGACACTTCAAAGGAATGTGCAAAACAGATAAAGAACAGTTATAAATTGAGTAAAATGATACAAGTTCCCTCAGCAGCAGCCACTGATAGGGAATTCTGTATAGTTAAAATGATTGCCGAGAAACTTAATAACGACTATGAATTAAAAACCAATTCGTTTTTCTGGTATGGAGATTTTTATTTCAGTTACTCTTTATTAAATAATTACAATTAATGTTCTTTTATTCCACTTTACTACAGAAAGAAGGGTGCAATAGAATTTGCGAGTGTGGACTCCTGTGGGTCACAAGGCAGAAATCTGACTTCTAACTCATACACGTTAAAAACCCTTTTTACGGGGCGGACTTCATTCATTCACCCATTGATCGTAATTTAGATCTGAAACCGAGAACGACCACCTCTGACCTAGTGGTAATCTCAGGTTTGCGGTATTATTAACCGCAAATCAGAGATTAATTCAATAGCTGAGGATGACAAGATAGATTCAGTAAACGTTAAATTCAAGACAAAAGTTATTATTTCCTAACTATTGTACATCAATGACTTGCTAGATGGGTAGTTATATATTAGATCGTCGATCTTTATCTTCAAATTTGAAGGCGTCGTCAATCAGTTGTTAAATCACCAATAATGGCAAAAAAAAAAACACCGCCGTTATTTTAAAAAAATTGTTCAAACCTTAACTGTCATCCGCCATTTTGATGGTTTCTTTGGCATCGGAGGTTTATCGCCAAATTTGACACCGTCGCCAATGAGTTACTAAACCATTGGCGTCGACGGTCTAATACGTAAGTACCGCTTGTTGCTATCTGGAATGAAACCTGTTTTAAAGAGCACGCGAGTAAATTTTGGGGAGACCATACCTACTAGTTCACACTTACAATATTTCCACTACTTGTCGTTTTTTGAGCTTATTGTCTCGATCTAAAGATGTCGCTGATCTAAAGGTGATCTGACAGCTTTGTTTCAAAATTTCATTGTAAATTAGGCAGATGAATCTGTTTCTTTATGCCAAATTTTATTTATCTTGCATTTTCTTTTTGTAGTTATCATATTCACTTGTGCTCGATCAACCACATAGACAGACTTCCTCTGTGTGGACTTCATTCAATATTTAATAAATATCTTGATGTTTTTGACATTATTAGTGGCACTTACCATGAGCAAGCTGCGCTGTGACTTCAGCGAGTTTTATGGCGAAAGGAGCGTCTTTTGTTTTTGAAGTACAACAAGGGCCAAGAATACGACTTAGCTGCTCACTCATCACAGTCGCTTGCACAGTCCCTTTTAATAGGGGAGGGACATTCATACACCTTACAGGCAGAACACAGATAAACAACCATGCCCGAACCCGGGATGCGCAGCTCGTGGGAAGACGCTGAATGATGAATTACTTATCATTGATATGTCGGTTTCTCAAAGAATTTGTGTAAAACGATGTAGAAATAAAAAAAGCAATTAAATTTTTAATAAACAAATTTCTTTATCATAAATTTGGTTTTGCTGGTGCAGTTCATCCCCCCCGGGTGGCACCTCGAAATGAAGATGAGATACTTCCAGCATTGTGACTGGATCTCGCTACTCTGGAGGGAAACTAATAGGTGGGGGTTAGGTTTCTCCCATTGATGAAGGAACGTACTTGAGGGGCAGTTACGCGACCTGTCGAATCTTTAGGTGGACCACGCGTTCCCCTGTATTACCCCTCTTGCGGTTTCTTGAGGTCCTTTGATGCCTGGACAATTTACCGACAATTTTCGGGAAAACTTCGGACGCATCCACAGACTTCAAAGCACCCCGAGAAACTGCAAGAGGGGTAAAACGGGGGAGCACATGGCTCGTCTGAAGAGTCGATAGATCGTTGGAAAGCCGCAGTTACACGAACTGTGAATCTTCAGATGAGTAACGCGTTCCCTCTTTTTACCCCTCTTGCGGTTTCTCGGGGTACTTTGACGTCTGTGGACGCGTCCGAAGTTTTCCCGAAAATTGTCGGTAAAGTGTCCAGGCATCAAAGGACCCCAAGAAACCGCAAGAGGGGTAATAAGGGGGAACGCGTGGCTTATCTGAAGATTCGCAGGTCGTTGGAACTAGGCTTTGCGGAAAGGGTTGTACCGTGGCCAGTAATGGCCCCTAGCACTCAACCATAATTCCCGTCAGCGTTGCTGTTGCGTCGGTCTGGTTTTTCAGTCTTATGGCTTATTCCATTTGCCTTCTAGCGAGTCGGAGAGGCTGACTTGATTTACTAATTTCACCTGTCTAGCTCAAAGTGCTTTTGAGTCAGATAGAAGGACATATTTCAGAAAACGTTTGTGCTCAGAAAAGTTTAAATTGTTCAAAATTTTGAGTTCAAATTCTTTGGCGAATACTATTATTTATTTTTCTTTGCATACTTCATTTACGAGAGAGTAAAAATAATATTAAAAATAAGCAGAACGTTTCCTTTTGAAAAATGAGTTGGGAAAAATCGTCAGAAGCTGATCAAGGAATTCCTGCTGTCAAAAAAAGTTGTCAATCTCGTCAAGTAATAAGATTTGGAAGTTGATAGCGATGCTATTTTTGAGCTGCTGCGCTCACAGATTGAAGAACTGTCAATCGGCGAAATTGTAGAAGTATTTGATCAGATCTCTAAAAGAAGCCGACATCTCAGAAGTTAATTCCGACGGAAAATAAATAACCTCAAACTCCACAAAAGGCATCTGCTCAACTAAAAAAAGAACGTATTTTGGAGACAATAAACTCCATGCCATGAATGAAGTAATATATTTATTCGCCATGAAGCCATTTTACGCGAAAATAAAAAATTCTTTGATCGTCAAAGGAAATTATTATATTCTTTGGATATAGTAAGTGTATGTATATTTTTCAATTCCTACTATTAGTTCACACTCTCCGTATATATGTCTTGTTCAAATTTTCAGTTGTTAATAAAATACTTTTCATTTCATTCACTCAAGTTCAAGTAAATTTTTTAAAACTTGTAGAGTGGGTGACATTTGATGTTAATACAGTTTTTTCAAATATATATTTTTTAAATTTTTATTAGTTAATTAAAAACCAACTTTCTTGTCAAAAATCTTCATTTCCCCACCGCCAAATAAGTAACGAATTCAGTTTGTTTTATCCGCACACTCATGAGGTTAGGCTTAACATGTTTTCGTCCAATTATTTCAAACGATTCTTTTTATTTTCATAATGTTTGATGCATTCAAAATTAAACATTGTTAATGGATCGACTTTTTCCAATTCATTTTGAAGTACTTTCAAATTAAAATAACATTAAAAAAAAGAAAATTAGAAATTTCCAATCTATATAGCGTTCCTCATCTGATGTAGAAAAATCATGCATTTTGCGTTTCTGAATTGGCGTTGAATATTCGGCGCTAGTATAATTTTTTAATCAATTATTTATTGTCAATATAATTGCCTTGTCGGGATAGTATGGTTGGTATGGCGTTGGTATTTTTTTCCCACGTCAATGAGGTTAGGCTTAATATATTTTCAGCCAAATATTCCAAACGATTCTATTCCTTTTCATAAATAATCAATAAATAATCTATAAATAATCAATTATTTCTTGTCAATATAATTGTCTTGTCGGGATCTTACGGTTGGTATGGCGTTGGTATTTTTTTTCCCACGTCAATGAGGTTAGGCTTAACATATTTTCAGCCAAATATTCCAAACGATTCTATTCCTTTTCATAATATTTGATGCATTCAAAATTAAACATTGCTAATGAATCGATTTTTTGGATTTATTTTGAAGTATTTTCAAATTAAAATAATACAGAATAAGGAAAATTAAAATTTTTTAATCTATCTTTTGCGTTACCCCAAAAGGATAGAAAATTCACGCATTTGCGTTGCCTCGATTGGCGTTGAAGGATGTTGGCCATATAGGATGTGTTGTCTAATTAGGAAGTTAAATTAGTTCGAATGATGGGGGATGAAACTGAAGTGAATATTTGTAAAAAAGTGCCAACTGCTGTTTAAAAATTTTTCGAAAATTCTTTCAAACCAAAAAAAAAAAAAAGATTTTGATTCCATGAATTGATGAGATTCAGATCGTGATTCGAGGATTATTATTTGGTTCTGATATAATCTTTGTTCTGGTACTCGAAACCTGACATGCTTTCCATCATTAGATACTGCACAAACCTCGAAATGGTGGACCACTAAATATGATTGATCTTCTACGGCATGAGTCACTTAGTTTATCTTCGCACCGGAAAGACAGATGGTATTTATCTTTGAAGGGTCGAATTCGCAACTGCCATTTCTTTTCCTGGTGGAGGCAACCCTTCCTACTTTCAAAAGTATCAACTATAAAAAAGAAGTGTCCACACAGGGGTTCCAGGGGCATAGAAGCATGTTACAAAGCCCCTTGCCGCTTCTACCCCTTTCTCAAACTCTCCCTACATAGTAGGGGGTGAAAAGTTCAAAACATGTGATCGTTCTAGCACCTGCATGGTATAGGAGCTGTCTGCTATTCAAAGGACACCGACAGTCAGCACTCCCTTCTACGGATAACTTATGTCCAGTCGGTTCAATTGACACTGGGCATGGCTAATGTAGTTATTTACTTTTACAAAATCAAAGGCCACACCGCGCATTGTAAATATTTACAAACTGTCCAGCGTGAAATTTCCCACGAATAGAATATTTTTCAAAGAAGGCCTAATTAGAACGAAATCGTTCCCGGGTTTAAGCGTTGAATAATAGATTCAAATATACCCCGAATTCGTATTTTGTTGGGCTAATATTAATTGATGGTGAAGAATTGGCGATTCATTGGCGATAATTTTTTTGGCGAAACAAACAAGCAAACGATCAAACAAAATGTTTATTAGTTGTTTTTTTACTTAGAGTTTTGGCTCATTAATTGTAAATTTGCAAGTACTATTAAAGGGGTAAAATTGAGTACTTAACTATCGACAATTAGAATATTTGAACGATAAGGGATTAATTTGGTTTTTGCGCCATTGGTTTTTGCGCTACATTTGGGAGAGTTTAGGTTCTTTCACCGTGAATTTGTAATCACTATTAAAAGGCTTGATTGATTCCTCAACAACCGGCAATTAGAGTATTTGAACTGTGAGGGATTGATTTGGTTTATGTGCATTTGGCGAGTTTTTGTTCTTTCATAGGTAATTTCTAACAACTAAAGGGGTTTGATTGATTCCTTAATAACCGGCAATTAGAGTATTTGAAAGGTGAGGGATTGATTTGGTTTTTGCGTCATTGATTTTGGTGCTACATTTGGGAGAGTTTTGGCTCTTTCACCGTGAATTTTTAATCACTATTAAAGGGCTTGATTGATTCCTCAACAACCGGCAATTAGAGTATTTGAACGGTGAGGGATTGATTTGGTTTTTGCGCATTTGGCAAGTTTTTGTTCTTTCATAGCTAATTTCTAACAACTAAAGGGGTTTGATTGATTCCTTAACGATCGGAAATTAGGGGTACAAACATTTAACTCAAAATTGCACTTGTAGTCACAAAATCCCATACTAAATTCGATATATTCGAGACATTGCGTTTTTGAAAGATTGAATTAACATTCTTTTGTTGTTGTTACTTATGACACTTGCCTATGAAGCCCTCCCTCTGATACAACAGTAGATTTAAGCCGAAAGGAGCGTCTCTTGTTTTTAACGCAGTGCCAACTACGGCCAAGAGTACGACTTAGTTACACACTCACCACATTTGCTTGCATAACCCCTTTTTACAGGGGGCACAGTCACACATCTCACCAATCGCACACAGAAGAACAACCATACCTAAACTGGGACTCGAACCCGGGGCTTCCATAACACGAGGAAGACGCTCTACCTCTGTGCCAGAAAGCCGGCGAATTAACTTTCTAAATATGTTTAATTTTAATTAACATATTTCTGAAAGAACAGACCGACAGACAGTCAACCCTTAGTTTAATTTGTCTCAAAATTTGACTGTTGTCTATATTATAGATGTTAAGTCTGTATATAGAATTTTATGAATCTAATTCTCTTTGTTTGGTAGGTATCGTGCTAATTTATATTCGAACAACCGAATAGACGGGTTTCCTCAGAATGAAATTTGCGCAAAACTTGATAGAAATCTACTTATTTGGCGTCGATCATATGTCAAATTTCATTCGTCTATTTCAAAGAATATTTGAGTTACCTACTTCCTTTTAGTGTTGATCACGCTAAAAAGTCAACGATTGTCCCTGACTAAACAAGGTTTATGACAAGCACATCTAAGTGTCAGATGCTTGTCCTATGCCTATGACGTGCAACTAAACATCAGAGATTTACCCTATGATTGTGACATGTAACTAAATATCAGATTTTTTTATCTACAACTGCGACACATAATAAACGTCCTAATTTCAATGTCATTATGACGTGAAATAAACGTCAAATATTTTCATATGACTGTAACGAGTAACTAAACATATAATTAAATATCAAATGCTTGATTATGATTTGAAACTAAATATCAGATGTTTATTTATGACTAGGACTTGCATCTAAATGTCAGGTGTTTATCTTAAGACAATGACTTGCAACTAAATGTCTGATGCTATCTTATGATTATGACGGACAATTAAACATGCAGTTAAACATCAAATGTTTGTCATAGGACAATGACTTATGACTGAATGTCAAATGTTTGTCTTATGACTAGGGCGTGCAAAAAAATGTCAGATGCTTTTCGTATGACTATGACGGCAACTAAACATATAATTAAACATCAAATGTTTGTCTTATGACTAGGACGTGCAACAAAATGTCGCATGCTCGTCGTATGACTATGACGTGCAAATAAACGTCAGATGTTTATCGTATGACTATGACGTGCAACAAAATGTCAAATGCTTCTCGTATGATTGTGACGTGTAACTAAACATCAGCTATTTGTCATATGACTATGACTTTATGTTAATTGGTTTCATGGATTACTTCACAATTCGCACATTTAACAATGTTTCATTTCCATCATAACAAATCTGTAATCAAATTTCTTGACTAAAACAACAATAAAAAATTATTGAAGATTTAACATCCCTTAAGAAAGAATTCTTCGTTGAAGACTTTATCCTTTCAATCAGAGTTGAATTGAAAATTAAATAGAAGAGGATGCAGTTATTAAGCAACAATAAAAAATCCCTTGAATTAATATTTGGACTATTTTTCTTTTTCAACAGCAAAAATATTTAAAATATGTAGTTCTTTTGTGATTTAAACTAAGTCTAAACACAACTCCTTCATAAAAAGTTTACGGAACACGGTTTTACCTTGCTGAAAATATTAATGACATAACCTCCGCTTTCAGCCAGAGTATTATTATAAAGAGGAGCTTCTTTTTTTCCCACCGGCCTTTCTCTAAAGCTCCTTTTTTTATTTCCTTTCATAAGTCGTACAGCTTCCGCTTCTTCTTGCGCGGCCTTCGCAAGTTTCTTCTTTCTTTAAAAATGTGGATTGTTCTAAAACAACTATTATACCAGAAATGTGAGTGGCGATTCGTATCCTGTTACGCTCATATCCGCTTTTCTTTGCAAGAGCAACAGCCTTAACATCGGTCACCTTATTTTCCCAGACGTAAAATAATCATTTTTAAATCTCGGAAGATATATATTAACTAAAAAATCATAAACAATTAAATATATATAATTTTTTTGTTTCGTTTTGAAAATCGTCTGCCGTTTATTCAAACGATAATGAAGAAGAAGGTCATGAAGTTATTTCATTTGCCTCGGAAAATGAAATGAACTTCTCTGTTTATATCAAACATATATTATAATCTTAATTTCGAATCAAAGTACTGTATTTAACCCCTTAACAGGTTTGCCTATACGCCGTACGTGCATCGATTTACCGAATTTTGATAGCTGTAATCAAAAAATAAATCATTCATAACAATTATAAATCAATAGTAAAATGACTTCGAATACATAGATAAGCCAAGTATTCCATGGATTTCCATTTGAATCAAAATAAGAAAATATTTCCAAAATAGAAGGTGTCATCTTATTTGATTGTAAGGAAAATAAACCGGTTAAGGGGTTAATATCATAGAAATCGACGACGATTAAAGATTTTTTATTTAACACTTAGCTAGATGCATACATCTATACTACCATTTTAAATGAGAAAGTTTGGATTGATAGAAGATGTTAGTTAATCATGTTAGAACGGTTGAACGAAATTAGATGAAATTTAGCACAGAGGTAGATTATAATGTAGAATAGGACATAGGCTACTATTTATTCCGGTTAATGGAGGGTTTAATGTTTTATTAATTACTTAAAAACTAACTTTCTCGCCAAAAATCTTCATTTCCCCACTACCAAGTGAATAAGGCTTAACATGTTTTCGACCGGTTATTTCAAACGATTCTGTTTATTTTCTTAAATGTTTAATGCATTTAAAATCAAGCATTGTTAAATAATCAATCTTTCGGATTCATTCTGTAGTACTTTTGAATAAAAATTAAGGTACTTACCGTTGGTTGAGTGCAAGTGAAAAATCGCCAAATAAATTTGGCGGAATTCTACATTATTTGGCAATTTTCATTTTTAAAATCACTGTAAGAAATTGGACGGAATTCTGCATTATCTGGCCTTTTTCTCTTACACTTGGCTAACGGAAAAGTACCAAAATAAAACAGAATAAAGGAAATTAAAAATTTCTAATTCTCATTACCCCATCTTAAGTAGAAAATTCAAGCAATTGCTTGCTCCATTGGAAATCCTATTGCTGCCGTTCGAGCTACATTCGACCATTTCGCTAAAATTTGACGACAAATTATTTTATTGGCGAAAATTATTTTCAACAGCACCATACGGTTTGATGACATTTTACATTGTGATCAGACTGCCAGTTCTCACACATACATATCAAAACTTCCAAGCGTACGAGGTCACGGGTAAAAGCTAGCATGATATAAAATAAGAGATGTGTGATTAGTATTCAAGATACGAACAATTATTATATGATTTTGCCGCCTTTAGTGATCAATGTTTAATTTTAAGCTAAATCATTTTATATTAGTAAATAATAAAAATAATAAGCAATTTCTTGTATTTATATTATATTCCAATGAAATATATAATAATGAATAAAATGTAATGTTATCTTTAAAAACCAGCAGTAATCTGGTTTTTAAACTTTCTCAGTGGTCTCCAGGAAACTTTCTCGTATAATTTGCAATAAAGAAGTTATCTTGGTGAACGACTTGCATGACATTAATGTACAGTAGTTACGAATTATTAAAGTTTAACGTGAATTCAGCGTCTTTACTGAATCTATCGTGCGATCCTTGGCGAGTGTTTTGGCGATTAATTCCTGGTATATGGTCAAGAGACTTGTAGTTTTATTATTAAGTAATAAAAAAAGTAAAATAGTGTAGTTATTTTGCATTCTAATGAAATACTTAATAATCAAAAACTGTAATACTATCTTTAATAATCAGCCGAGGTAGTCCCCACAAAATTTTCTCGCATACTTTCGAATAAAGATGTTATCTCTGTAAACTCCTCGCATGACATTAATGCACAATAGCTACGTATTATTAACGTTTGGCATGAAATTAGCATTTTCATTGAATCCATCGGGTGATCCTTGGTGAGAGTTTTGACTATTAGTCACTGACATGCTGTAAAAATGATCTAAAAGATGAAATTGGGTTTCAGACACGTTCTTTCAAACCTATTAAAAGAAAAAAATTGTTATAAAACTTCATTTAAAGTCATAAAATCTCTTTCTAAATTCGATATTATTAAGTCACTGAATTCTTGAGTTACTGCGCTTACATATTCTTGAAAGTGCAGTCAACTCCTTGTTGAACTTTTTGGTAGGCTTCTATTTTAAAGATTTTAAATCTGTCTAACGAATTTTATTTATTTAGCTTTGTTCCTTTTAAAGTTATCGAGCTAACCTATATACAAACGCACAACACCGCTTCATGCCCCTGCAACTATAACCTTCTGGTTATTTAAACAATGTAATGAGCACGAAGTGGAAGATATAATGAAATACGGTTCTATACACTTCTGTGACTGTTTTTCCTGAACTAGAACGTGCTTGGTTCCGTAGTGTTGCCTCTTCCAATTGATCCAAGACGAAAATTCAAAAAATGATTCGTCTCATTGAAGAAAACAGAGATTTGTTTAGATTTTAAGAACACTATTCACAAGAGCAGCTCTACAAATCCATATCTTTATTTTTCTGCTTTTTTTTGTTTGTAAATAGTATTTATTTGTATTTCTTGTTTTTTTTAATTATTATTTCTGTCCTCGTGTCTAATTTTTCTTTTGTATTTTTACAATATTTTTTAGAAATTTGTGATCTCGAACAAACTATAAGTCTGTTTATGAGAATCAGCATAAGTCTTCAGTTTCTCTCCAATAGTTAGCTCAATAAGACAAAGTCACTTCCCATTTAAATTTCAAACAGCTCACCGTCTTCAGCTTTCTTTAATTCAAAATTAAAATCCCCTATTAAATTTTAACCAATAAATGTGAGACGTCGAACAACAGTCACAGTAGTGTATAGAACAGGACCGTATTTGATTATATCTTGCACTTCATGCCCATTACATTGTTTAAATAACCAGGCGGTTGTAGTTGCAGAGGCATGAAGCTGTGTTGTGTGACTGTTGTTCGACGTCTTGCATTCATTGGTCGAAATTCGATAAGTGATTTTAATGTTGAATGAAAGAAAGCCGAAAAAAGTGAGCTGCTTGAAATTCAAATGGGAAGTGTCTTTGTCTTACTAAGCTAACTATCGGAGAGAGATTGAAGACTTATGCTGATTCACATAAATATACTTACAGTTTGTTTGTGATCATGAAATTCTGAAAAAACATTGTAAAAATACAAATGAAAAATTAGGGAGGAGGACAGAAATAAAAATAAAAAATAATTTTACAAAAAATAATTACCATCTCCGGGTTTGTCTGGGTTTGTAGATATCTTTCAAAGTTTTGCCGAAATCTCTTTTTTCTTTCTTGGGCATTGGAATTCGAAATGCAAAAGATTAAAATGAAATCTGCTCTGCGCATTTCAATGAATCATGCCAGAACATCATTTCTAGAACGGCCAAGCACCACGTGCTCGTGCAAGTTAAATTATTCATTTTAATTGCTTTTTTGTTCATTTTAATTGCTTCATTGAATGAGTCACTTTAGTACTGCAAACGATCCAAAAAACTTTGTCTCGCATTTATTGTTTAAAAAAATTATCACATTTCCCATTTATTTCATTTCGTATAATCACGTGCTCAAAATGACATTTTTCTCGGTTTTATTTGCTATGATCATTAACTTATTTCTTAAAATCAGAGCTTTTGTAAATGCGATGGCAAAGCGTTATTAAAAGCTGATTTTTTAAGATACTCGCGAGGATTATAAAATTTCAATTTTTCGCCTACGGGTTTTTGTTGACGCCTCAAAACCTCATTCCTAAAACAATATCATGTTCCGACATGATAAAAAATGCTATGTGCAAACACAAAAATAACAGAGAATAAAGATATGAATTTGCAGAGCTACTCTTGTGAATATTGTTCTTGAAATCTAAACAAATCTCGGTTTTCTTCGATATGACGAATCATTCTTTCAATTTTCGTCCTGGATCCTTGGGAAGAGGCAACACTACAGAATGAAGCGCGTTCTAGTTCAGGTGTTGTTAAGGGTAACTTATATTCACACATCAGGACAAACAGACTTCCACTCACTAATTTTGCTGAAAATTTGATAAAAATACAAAAAATTTATTTAAGTCTGTATATCAGATTTCATATTTCTAGCTGAAAGCCTTTTACAGTTAACTTTGTCACTGACAGACAGATGGACATATTCCAAGAATGTGATTTTCGAAGGGAGGTCTAAAAAGTGAATATTCGTCAATATCTCAAGCTCCAATTTTTCTTCGAATGTTTTTTCTTCTCTATATTTTGTTAACGAGAAAGTAATAACTTTAAATTTATTATTGGTTTATCAATTGCATAGGTAAAATTAGCTCATAATAAAGAATATTATTTATTAAAATTTAATTTCCTTTTTTTCATTTATATGTCGTATTACACTAATTCCTTGACAAACAGACGTGTAAGTGATAATCTATACATAGTATAAAATGAAGTAATCTGAAAGCGTCTGTAAATTTGAACCACAAAAAAAGAACACATTTTGTAGAATATTTACTGGGAAATATTTTAGCTCATTAAAGTCATATCAAAATAAAGAAAAGAGTTTTATAATTGAGATTTTAACTTTGCACTTATCTGTACATGCGCAAAAACCTCAAACTGCGCATGTGCAACTAGAACGATCTATGCGGTACATTTCTTTGTTTGCGCCTTATTTTAAACATTGATTCAAATATCATTATGCCCAAAAAGGAGGAAATCTAACCCTGATTGGAACAAATTAAATGCCAAAAAAGCTTCATTTGTTGCTCTGTAAGGAAAATGACGAGAAAAGAAACGTTTGGTTAGCGAATATCCGAGAAATAATGCCCCTTCTTAGGGAAGTTTAACCTTCTTTAGGAAGAAATAACCGTCTCTCTATAAATCACATTGCAACTGAATGGAGGAGCCAGAATGATCTCCTGAGGAGCGAAATGATCGTCTGTATTTTGTTTACGGACACATCATATTTTTACCTTATGGTTACTTATAGCACTTGTCATGGACAAGCAAATACTTATTTCCAAAATAAACTGCAGTGAATTATTATTATTATTATTATTATTTACGGAATTGGTGGTAAATCCTTCGACAATTGATGACAGAGATTTTAAGGAGATAAATCAGAATTGAGCCTGAAGCTTAAAATTTCTTCTGTTTTATTTTTTGAGAAAATTCCTTCTTTCTAACCACTAAGCTACAACTGCTAACTCACTCTTGAAAATCATTTGGATAAAATGTATACTTAAAGCAAAAATTTATCGAAAAATTATTGACTTTCGTAAGAATTGAACTCGCATTCTTTACCTTCACTTGAAAAATAATGAAATCCCTTCATTTCACCGATTGAGCTACTGCCCGTTGATTTCAATTTTCATTACAAGCTACTTAAACTCTATTTAAAGCATTAAAAACTAATTAAATTTAATTAATGACTTAATATTTGAAAAAAAATTGTATTAACATTGAGTATCATCCACTACAAGTTTAAAAAAATGTATTTGAACTTGAGTGGATGAACAAAAGGTAATTTATTAACGATTGAAAATTTGAACAAAATATATAAATAAATAAAGGGAGAGCGTGAACTAATAGTAGGAATTAAAAAAAAAGAGAGAAACGGTGAAGGAAAAAGAATAATTATTACTTTTCATTTATTTTTTCCAAATCTTTCCTACTCAAAAAACGCGCCACTTCATTTGGCGTGGAAACGTTCGTCGCCAAAACACGGCAACCCTGGTCGGAAACCTGGAGAGTTACCATCTCCGTAAACGAGCTGTTCTTGAAAAACTCAATCCCATTCATTCACCGCCCAGCGCACGGAGCGTGTATATCGAAGTCAGACGGCGACCAACACTTCAAGCTCTTTTGGATAACTGACACAAAACATCTTCCGCCTTTTGTTTTTATGCATCCGCAGAAGTGAGTCCTGTTGTTCAGTGACGGACGGTTCCTTTCGAACAAAATACGGCCTGGTGGGACCGACATCGCCTTTCCACGTCATGTGGGGGAGGCTTGGGTTACAAAATGTCGAGCATCCTGGGCAAAATACCTAAATTTACTCTGAAGTTACCGTCTGCCTTGGCTAAAGCGGGACGTACCATGTCCGAATGTCCACTGGTAAGTCCTTTGTTTTCTTTAGTTTCGATTTCGGTAACAATAACATGGAGCGTTTCTTGGATAAATTTATATTCAAGCACTTCTTCGGATTATTGATTGTCTTCTAGTCGTGTTGTGATCGACCCATCAATGGTGGAATTTATGATGTCTTGTGTTCTTCATTTGTCAACAGAATTATGTTCGAATTTAAAATGTTGATGCCGAAATTATTTTTTTTTGCATGCACCCATTTTGATAATTTTCTTAATCAAATTTGTAGATTTGGATTGAAATGAAAGAACGTAGGAAGAATATTTTGAACAAACTGAAAAAGTTTTTTCAATGTTCAAAATTAATAGATGAAGAAAATGAAAAGGTATGTAACTATATTCTAAATAAAAACTTGGAAAATAAATTATTTATCTATATATATATTTAAAAAAAATTCTTCTTAATCATTTAAGAGTTTTTTAAATTCAAATTTAAATTAACTTTCTGGACGCAATTGTGTTGCTGTTTAAAAGTGTTAATTTGTGTTTTTACTGTCAAAAATATTTTCATTTTTTTTTCATTGAACAAGTATACTTTTATGTAAACAACTGCTTTTCATGAATTCAATAGAGAATCGTTGCCATAGCAACAACCTGAAAGTAACTTGGAAGCTGTTTTTGTTTGTATTTCTATATTAATTTGAAAAGCAGATCCAAATTTTTATTATTTCTATATTAAGTTGAAAAGCAGATCGGAATTTTTATTATATTACCTCGATTGAAAACGATCATTTGTAAATATTTTCATAGTAATAAAATAAACATAAGAATCAATAATATTTGTCTCACATCTAATAACTAATCAATGTATTCCCTGACGAGTCTTTTAAACAAGTCAACGTATAAGATATAAGGCTATCAAAGAATATTGTTATGTATATTTGAATCGATATATTATATTGATTTTCAGAAAGCATAAATTGCACTTTTCGCATTGAAGAATTTCTTGTTCTTTTTAATCAGAAGGGTAAATTCAATTTGTTCTTTTTTTAACATCAAAAGATTGAATTAAAATGTAATCGTTTGGTTTTCAATTTTTCTCGATTGCAAGAATATTTTAATTATTTTGTATACAAATGTCTTTTCAAAACATCTGATATATTCTAAATATTAGACTTGTTATGAAAAAGTATTTTTATTTCGTAGAATGATTGTTTAAAATGAATGGAGATTTTCGTTTGTAAGTTTCATGATCCCCAATTCTTATTACGAATTTTTGTTGTTTTCCTTCCTTTGTTTGGTTTTGTAAAAATGAAACAGAGCATTTGAATTTTACAACTTAACATTCCTCTATACATATTCGAATTATTCAGTGAAGAAGCATAAAAAAAAGCGCATGTGATCTGAACAGACGCCATCTTGAGTGATATCTGAGTCGAATTCGTCTGAATGAACAATAATAATCGTCCAGTGTCGGTCGGCATTTTCACAAAGAGCGCAGAAATCTTTCATGGTTATCGCCCGAACCAAGCCGGTGCACATCAAAGGGAACGTGAATGGATGATAAACCGGCGTTATCTTTCTTTTTTTTTTTTCCTGCTTTTTTTCCTCTCGTTATTTATTTATTCTTTTTTCGTTTCTCTTTTTTTTTCCTGAAGCGGTTTTTCAAGTTGAATGAATTCAGTTGCTGTGCTTTAGTGGGCAGTGTTTTTTTTTGTTGCTTTTTTTCGCTATAGGCTTATAAGGAAGTTTTTGATGTTGTGCTGTTATTATTTACTGCCAGGAGTGGAACGTAATGAACGTATTTTTTTTATTCGTTATCTTTTTGAATATAAATACAGTTTTCGCGTGATGCTAATAAGTTAATGAGTAAAATTCTGGCAGGGGGTGAACTTTTTGGCATGAAACATTTCAAAGCAAGCATTCAAATTTATGTGTGTGAGGAAGGGATGGAGGGGGGTACTGTACATTCCATTCCATTAATTAGGAATGAAATTTGAAAGCTTTAAATATTCTACAACCACCAAAATTTCCTTGAAAATTAAGGTGAAATAATAAATGGTTTCTTTATTATTATGAAACTTCATTAAAACATTTTTTTTGAATAAATTTACAGGATGATTTTCGCTGTAAACTAAGGAAGTAAATATTAGAATGAAATTTGGCTAGTTGTTTCTTGTAAACATTTAAATCCGAAAGCTGTTATTGAGCAGATTGTTTCTTATGGAATAAAACAATGAGAATGTTTATTTAAATTGATAATTTTAAATATTATTATTTTGTCCGAAATTGAAACTGTATTATAAAATGTTTTGCTGTTTCTATATGCAGTTGCTGCTTTATAGCATGGGTTTACTATCAAGAAGAAAGAAGTTAGTTTGTTGAATTCAAACAATTTAACTCCATTTTTTATTTAGTTTGGCATCTGGTTACTGAATTCCATTTATATGAATTAATTGAAACTAGATCCAATGCAGATAATCAATTATTAGAAAAATTAATGAAATAAAAAATAAATGATTAATATTTGTATTAATTTATTGAAGTTTACATAATTTTTTTTTGTATTTACATTATCTTTGTCTTGATGTTTTTTTAAAGAAGATGTTGTTTATACTTAATAACTTCAGAGCTATTTCGATTGCTTAAGTTTAGATGATTTGATTTCTACAGTATTAACAATACAATAACCCGTTAGTTATGCGCATGTATCTAAAATAATTTATAAATTGTATCTAACTAATATTTAAAAAATATGTAACATATGTAAAGAAGATTTTTTAAAATGTATTATTAACTATTTGAATTATAGAATTTGTCTCTGGTACATTTGATTCTCCTTCCACTGTTTCTTTATCAAATAATAATAAAAACAAATTCTTGGCCTTGAAGGTTAACAATGGTATTTGGCCATAAATTCTTTATTAAAAAATAACTTATGTATAAAAAAACATCGAATTTTTTTTGAAGTGAAAGTTTATAAAAATATATTTCTTTTTCTTCTGTGTGCATTTTTTAGTTCAAATGAATGTATTTATCATTTAACCACTTATGCTTTCCACCACCAAAACAATGCATTTTTAAATTTCAACAAATTCTTATCAAATGCATTTCTCTATGAATTTTATTAATTAAAATACTTATTTGTAATACAATAAAAAATGAGTTTAGTTTGTTAATTTCTTTTTTTTAAAGATTTATTGTAGTATATTCTAATAGTAAAAGGTTTTATATTTATAAAACATCTGTTGACAACATGTATTGCATGTGAAGTAATATCGGGTTTACACTCGAACAGTTATAAGACGGCAAGTTGGCAGAGCATGCTTGGAAAGGCTGAAAAAATGCTGTTCGGTCGATGACAAGTAATTGCCCCGATTGGACAACTACAAACCGCCGTATTATTTGTTTGTTTGTTTTTGTTACTGTTCATACGTATATTTTGTTCCTTTTTTGATGCGAGATTGTATTTATATCTCATTCCAGTTGTCATTTAATTTTATAGTTCTTCAATTTTAGGTCTCTTTTTACCATGTGAGAACATGATGTAGTTTTTGGTTAGGAGGTTTTGACGTCTGCAAAATTTACGGAGAAAAAAATATTTTTACCTGCTTTTACCAGTATTGCTTCATTATTAAGTATGCTTCTTTGACAGCAGATGTGTTTTTAAAATGCTGGTGAAGAACTGTGACATTATAGCTGTTATTTCATCTCAAAATCGGTCGAGCTTCAAAGCTTTGTTTACCAGCTAGAGCAATTGAAAAT
>JAOUZG010046976.1:1385524-1399426 GCA_026289955.1 Argiope argentata
ATATATATATATATATATATATATATATATATATATATATATATACAGAAAGAGGGGAAGGGTAGAGACCGATAGAGAAGTTTCGTGATTGTTGCAAACCGGTTTAAATTGGTAAATGACTTAAAAGTATTAAGATAAATAATGACTTAATAATAATAATTTTCTCACATGATAACTTGAAATTTATGACTGAAGATTTCATTTTCTTCTTTTATTTTTATTTTACTGTGTTTCTTTGTATGAATATCCATCATTTAAAAAAAAAATTTCAAAGGTCGCCAAAACGGCACTTTAGAGCCAAGTATGGAATGCTTGAATCCATCTTATAAAATAATGGCAAACACAAATCAGTGCCTTTCTGCGCATGCGCTGGTTCCTTGCCGTATTATAACTAGTCGAATGTAAACCCGGTATAAAGAACACCGGTCGAAACGGTGCGAATTTAATTTCTTCTGAAAAAATTAGAGTAAATATATGTTTCGGATTCATACATTTTAATAATTAAAAAAAAATATGGATAGATACTAAGCATGCCACTTAAAATTTTTACTAGAATAATGCTATTAAATCATTAATTTTGTGGTATATGATTAATCAGTATTTTAATTCCAGTTTAGTTTGTATGTATTCTTTCTTTATAGAGATCGCACATTTTTTATTTTTTTTACTCTGGGAGTATAATCGTGAATTCAGAACATTTCATAAATGAATGTGATGTTTTCGAAAGTAGAATGTTAAAAAAAAGTTGGAAAGTTAAATGCAGAAGTTCAGCATAAAAACTTAAAATTCAAAATTAAATGTTTTTAATAAAATTTTAGTGTTAAATAGTAATTCATAAAAACTTATTAGATTAATTCATTATTAGAAAAAGAGCTGCAATTAGTTTTGAAAAAAATATCTTCGCTTCATAAAAAATCTGTTAAAAAATTGAACAGAATGTTCGTTACTATTTTAATAAAATGTTTACATTAGAATAAATACGTTGTGCAAATGACATGAATCGAGAATTAGGAAAGCCGGCCTCGACCCTTTCATAGAATTCGCACTGCAGACGACAAACGAAAGCCGAAGATAACTGAAAAAGAAAACCAGCATTTTTTTGGATACGTTCCAAAAAGAAAAAAAAAAGTGGGAATAAAGATGTTTGTAGCGCCGAACACGTAATTATGTGTTCTTTCATTTGCACAGCTTCGCAAATAAAATAATTTTTCGTTCCATATTTATAATTAAACTCGGTAAATATGATGAGTAACTTTGACACGCATTATTAATTGTGTTAGAACACGAACAATTTGCTTTAAGCAAGAATATTAAAAAGAAAAAATAAGTTTTGTTTCTAGATTATTAAATAACTTTTTTGATAACGTAGTCTGTATCAAGTTTTATAGAACATTTTAACATAATTTTTTAATGCCTATTTTGTAAAAATACAATTTATTTTCCATAATTTTTTAAATTATCGCATTGTCGTTGAAGGATATTCATTTTTCTGTAATATAACAATTCTATAAAACCATTTATAGACTTTTTTATCGTTTGCTTATTTATTTATGAATTCTCGTCAGATTAAAGTTATGTAAGTTAGTTCTTGTTTAGCATCATTATTTTGCTTTCATTTCAGTAAATAGTCTTTCGGTGTAATATGTTCATTTTAAAAAAATTATCCAACATTACTAAATTATATAATTTTGTGAAAGCATGTAATTTAATTTAATTGTATTATATCTTTTATGAATTTTTTCGTTTTTTTTTCATGTTTTTGAGACATTAAGAAAAAAATATTTATTAAAATATTAATTTTTTTGTAATACTACGATCTGAATAATGTTTATAGAACAAATAAAATTAAAGTGTTATTAAAATAACTCCTATATAATAATTTAATAATATAATTATTTAATATACGTCACTTCTGTTATTATGTGTTATTTTATAGAATTTTGTGATTTACAAATAAAAAATCTGAGTATTCGTTAAAACTTATTGTCACTCTACCGTTTACTTTCTAGTTAGTATATATATTTTTTATCGTTTGCTCTATGGTAACTGATACTTTGACTTTCACAATTCGGTATTATTTCGAAACCGATTGTTACCTGTTGCATTTTTAGTAAAGGGAAAAGGAGAGGGGGTGGGGGAAGGAAAGAGTGAAAAAAAGGTCGGAACCTTGATGAGTCATGAAACCATCGGTGCATCGAAGCATGCGTATACTTTGAAGCAACTACTTATTTACGATGATCTTTATTCGTCGCCGAAACAGGAAACGATGTTCCACTCACTGACATTTTTTAGACCATTTTCAAGAATTTGGAAGGATTTAATTTCTCACTTTTAAAGCGGTTGGAATATTATAAAAAAATAGAAGACATTCTGAACAGTTAAAAAAAGAAAAATGTCGCCAAGGACGAAAAGCTTTTTAAAAGAAGAGCTATAAATATAGACTCAGGGGAAATCGGCTCTTCTGTTGTTTCGCGAAAGGTCGACGTTATGTATGTTCCCCAACAGGATTTGAACTCAAGAAATCTGGATTGAAATCACATGATCGTTATTTATTTACTGTTATGAAATCACGTTTCTTAGCTTAGTTTTTGAATAAGTATTATAAGATGTAATGGATCCTTTGTTTATATTTTATTTTGATTTGTTTCTCATAATATAACATCATTCAATTCGTTTACTAATTTTATTTTGATAATAATTTACTTTTACTCCACACACACACACACACACACACACACACACACACATATATATATATATATATATATAATATTCTGAGTGGTTTTTTTGCCATTCCTATATAATAAAACGCTTTTGTTTGCGAATATATCGTCTTTATAAAAGTTCTGTTTGTCCTATCACCAACAGATGTTGCTATTCTGCTCTCTGATATCGATTATTTTAAAATTATTGATTTAGTCTTAAAATAATCGATATCGGATAATTGTTATAAAAAAACTTTTTTTTTATAATCGGTGAAGAATTTCTTTTATCAAACAGGATGTTTATTTTAAAGAAAAAAAAATCAATATCATCAGCAGTACAATTCCTTTTGTTTTCGAATATATCGTCTTATGCATTTTCCGCTTCTAAGTTCATTTATAAAAGTTCTGTTTGTTCTATCGTCAACAGAATTTGCTATTTTGCTCTCTGATATCGATTATTGTAAAATTATTGATTTAGTTTTACAATAATCGATATCGGATAATTGTTTTAAAAGAAAAAAAAAGTTTTTTTAAAAATAATAATCGGTGAAGAATTTCTTTCATCAAAAAGGATATTTATATATTAAAGGGAAAAAATCAATTTAGTCCGCTGTTTATTTTATTGAATTCTTTCTTACGTTTTTATTTTTTAAATATTATTCGGTTTTAATCATGTTTTGCTTTACCGCAAATTTGATAAAATAGGCATTTTAAATAGAAATGTATTAACGATTTAATAATATTTTTATGCTGCTAATTTTAAACGTTTGTAATCCTCAAAAGTAGGATGATAATTGTTTTTATTCCATATCAGTGGACTTTTGCATTTTCAAGAAGGTCCATATTATTGTAAATATAATAAAATTCTTTAAGATGTGAATATAATGAAATTTTGTAATGTTTAGTTTAAAAAAGTATGCATTAGAGCGTATATTTGACGGTTTATCTTTTCCTTCATTTTTAAATGAATGTTTGAATTTTTCTTTTAAAATTACACATTTAAAAACTAGAAATAAATCAATGCTTCCTAAAATAATGTTCAGTTAAAGAGAGAGAAGAGGAAGGTGGGGAGGGGGGATAGAAAAGAGAGAAAAAAAAGTTCATCTAACACTACAGGGCAGATCATACGCTCACAAATGGGGAAAAATAACCTTACGTAGAACAGGTTTTCGCCCGATCAACTCTCGAGAAAAATAGTGAATAATAACAATAAAAAAAAAGGTAAGAAACTATAGTAATAAGCGCAGAACGAAAAAAAGAAAGTGCAGTAATAGTAGTAAAAAAGAAAAGAAAAAGTATAGTGAAGCGCGTAGGGAACATGCTAGGCGGCAAGCCTTGATCTCCATGCTTTGTAATTAGTTGCAATACCGACGTCTTTCATGTGGAAAGAATAAAATAATAAAAAGAAAAAGTGCAAACGATTGCGAACTCCACTAGTGGGCGCCACAGGTTAAACTTTAATTTCGGACCCAGGACTTTTAATATATTCTCCAGTCTCTAATTCTCGCCGGCGATCTTTCTAATTTTCCACCGTTTCCCTCCTTTATTATTGGAGTAGGGGGGGGGATGAAAAATGAAGGATATAAGAACTTTGTTATTCGATTCTTTCTGTCCTTTTTAAAATTTTTATTTTGTTATGGCAAGGTATACTTTCATTACAAAATAAGAAATAAATGGATGAAATGAAAACAAAAACAGACGATTGAAGTGAGAATCGTAAAATTAAAATAAATCCAAACTTAAGCGGAATAACAATTTTTATTATTTACTTTTCTGGTCTATTTTTTCTAATCTTTTTTCACTTGATAAATGATGAAGCAAAATAATGTATATATGTATGATTCTGTGATTATCTTTCCAGTGACTATTGTCATTTAACCTCTCGGTTTTTATATTTCTTAGTCATTAGGAAAACAAACAATAAACACATTGAAAAAACTTTACTAAATATTAATTATTCTTTATGCTCTGTATTAATATCAAATAAATTTCACAATTCGAATCCGCTGCTTTTGGAGATTGTAAATAAACAAGTAATCGTGGCGATATTTGTTTACATTTTGAAATCGGAGCACCAGCCGATTCAACTGAATATCACTTGTTAATTAATTCGTGTTTGCAAAAAACATTCATATTTTGAAGAAATGAATCTATTAAATGAAAATATTAAGCAGATTTTTTTTATGAAACATGATTTTTTATGGAAATATTATGATGTAAAGAATTTACTTATTATCTGAATTCAGAATTCAAGTAAGGATATTATTTGTACCAATTTTTTTAAAAGCTGCCGAAATCTGATTTTGTCTGTAATAATAAATAATCCTGATTAATTGTAAAAATCTCAATTTTAATCGATATTTTCGTAATTTTTCATATTTTAGTTGAATTAATACTTGTCATGTATTGACTTACAATATTTACTTCATTTCTCTCTTTCATGTATTTACTTAAATGTATTACTTAAATTTCACGTATTTATGTTATTATCATGTCAGAGCATGATATTGTTTTGGGAAAAAGGTTTATTGGCGTCAAAAATAATCCGTAGGCGAAAAATAAACATATTAATCCATAGATAAAAAATAAAAATTTTATTATGTGATCGAGCATCTCAAAAAAATCAGCTTTTAATAACGCGTTGACATTGCATTTACAAAAGCTCTGATTTAAAAAATGAGTTAATGGCTACAACATATAAAACCTATTAAAATGTCATTTTGAGCGTGTGATTACATGAAATGAAATAAATAGGAAATGGGGTAGTTTTTTAAACAGTCAATGCGAGACAAAGTTATTTGAATCGCTTGCAGTACTAAAGGGACTCATTCGATGAAACAATTAAAATGAATAAAAATATAATTTTACTTTCAAGAGCACGTGATGCTTGACCGTTCAAGAAATGATGTTCTGACATGATACATTGAAATATGCATAGTAGATTTCACTTTAACCTTTTTTTATTTATTTGTACCTTTAACACTTATTAAATATGTCTTATGATACAGTATTAAACTTTTAATTTACATGAAAAAATTTAAAATTAAAGCGTAACCACTTAGATTTATCTACATTATCTCAAAGATACGCGATCAACATTATTTTTATTGCATCTTAAAATTGTAATAAAAAATTATTGTTCTTATTTTAATAATATCAGAATAAATAATTATTGTTCTCTTGAAACTCAATTCCTCTTTATTTTCATGTGGTCTCTTTAAGTTCAAATTCTTGATTTGATTTTTATCAGTTTGATCAAATGTGTTTTCCATCGTCGCCTCTCTGCATCGGACCACCCTCCGCAACAATAAACAATCAAACTTGTTACTTAGTTCCTATTTCAAAACTGCATCACTCCACAGCTCAAATCGTTTCCAAATTGCCAACCACACACACACACACACTTAGAAGAAAAGTAAGGAAGAAAAAAAAACAGGAACCGAGTCACACACACACACATATGTACTCGAAAAGAAGACAAAGTTTGAATCTTCGCAAAGAAAGAAGGGATGGGGAGGGATGAAGCAGAAGTGCCGTGCTGGAAAAAAATATCCTCCCAACAACAACACCAAAAAAATACACCAATTCCTAGAAATGAAAACGTACTGGGACACTTTCAGTTCTGGCGAGAGAGCTAATTTCGGGCAGTGTTGTAGCATACCGTGAGGCATTCTAGGGTGGGTAGGGCTCCCTTCCCTCCCTCCGCCGTGCAAGGGGGGTGGAGCAGAAGTGGGTACAGGACTCCCCCTTGCGTGCCCCTGCACCTAATGATGTCTAGGGTCAGACAAGCGGAAAGTTCTGAAGGCGCCGGCTTCCAAGTCGGGGCTCTCTTTCCTTTCCTTGTCTTGTTGGATATATGTGCTGAGTAGTTATTATGAGGTGAGCCTTGTAATACGATTGCAGCTGCTTTTTTTGGTTAAAAAAAAACTTGGTTAAAAAGGAAAATGTACCATAGATTTGCTTTGTAGAAACCATATTTCTATACTGCGCGATTAAGTATTTGTTATAATAAAGTTTGAAGGAGTAAACCGAATTTCAAGTTGGGACAGGGCCTGACCAAGGCAGGGGCAGTTGCCCGGGGCTCCAACATAAGTGCCCCCCAAATCGAAAAGAAATTTTATTTTATGTTTCCTTCCTTAAGGAGACCAGGGACCTTTAAAATGATTTTTTGCAATTTCCACCTTAGCGATATGAAATTTTACTGGCATTAAGAGCAACACTATCGGAGATGGCACATAAAATTTTAAAGCAATATATTAATTTATTTATGAGTTAGAGTGGGTAATCTAATATAATATTAGCGATAAATAACATTAATGAAAAATGTTCCAGGCGCTCCAAATTTGTTCCAAACTACTACAATTTTTATTATTACTTACTCTAACCATTTTGAAACAAAAGTTGGGATTGATCTCGGAGTACGAAATATCAAAATTAACCAATGTAATAAAACTACTGATTTTTTTAAAAAAAAGGTTTATGTAGTTTTGAGTTATTATATTGGTTAATTTTGATTTTTCGTACTCAAACTTCAAGATTAATCCCAACTTTTGTTCCGAAAGGGTTAGAGAAAGATAATAATAAAAATTGGAGATCTTTCGAACAAATTTGGAGCACCTGGAACATTTTTCATTGATGCTACTTATCGCAAATATTAGATTAGATTAACCCTCTAACTCATAAATAAATTAATATATTGCTTTAAAATTTTGTGTGCCATCTTCAGTAGTGTTACTCTTAATGCCAGTAAAATTTCAAATTGCTAAGGGGAAAATTTCAAAAAGTCATTTTAAAGGTCCCTGGTCGCCTTAAAGAACGTTTTTCATTACTAAAGTAGTAAAGCAGAGGGGGCCCTAAAACGTTTTTGCCCTGGACCCCAACTAGGCTAAGTCGGGCCCTGAGTAGGGGCCCTATTTCAGAAACAACTCAAGTTTACGGTAGTTCAACTAGGTCATAAAACATTATTTTAATTTTAAAAAATCTGACAAATTCTAATGCATTAAAAAGAGCAAACACTTTAAACCCAATAATTTATATTATTTTTAATAAAACCATATTCCATATGTGTTGCTTAATGATATGGAACTATATCTGTAGTCATGATGGAATTGATCATGACATCATGATTAATTCTTTGTAAAAAAAAAGTTTAAATCAAGAATCTTCTAGTTTAGAGTTTTATCAAATGACTTGATTAAAATTTTGCTGATAGCTTAAGAAATATATTGTCTAAATCCTGAACTAAAAATACATTGTATTTCAATCCATTCTATGTTTGAATTCGACTGATAATTAACAAGAAATTTTCCCTTTTATGGAAGCACTAAAACAATTATAAAATATTTCTAAATGAATAGATTAATGATTTATTCTGTTGTTCAGAAACTGCAGAATATATTGAGGAATTTTTGTGCTATATTTGAATAAAAAATATGTGTTAGATTTTAATTTATAAAGTTTTTTTTGTTAGAAAATTCTATTAAACTTTAGAGCTTAAGAAAATAGCATTAAAAGTCTGTAAATTGGAATAAAAAAATCAGTATTTCTTCCCCCAAAAATTAGACTGAGAAAAATTCTTACGTATATATATATATATGTGTGTGTGTGTGTGTGTGTGTGTGTTCAAACATTAAGAATATTAAACAAAAATAAATCATTATTTTGAAAAGAAATCAACTTTTTCACGTAGCCACTGCCATAATAATATCAGTTTTTTTTATATAATAGAAACAAACATGTCCATTGACAATTAAATAGTTTTCTTTATAAGATTTGTAAAAAACGAAAAAAAAAAACAACAACTAAATCATAAATATTTCGCTCGAACCAAAAAAAAAAGCAAATCCATTTTGTGCAGATGTTTTCAAAATCATTCAATTTTTTTTAAATCTGATATTTTATACGATTTTGCTGTTGAAAAAGAAAAACCGAGGACCAGAGCAGAGCAAAAAAGTAAAGATGGCGAGAGAAACCAAAATAGGAAGAGGGGAAAATATCGCGAGCTATTTGACACGCGAAAAGAAAGCCTTCTTGTGTGGTCCAGCTTGTCAAGTGTTTGTCCATGTTGTCTGCCTTGCAAAGCCTTTTCCTTCTAGGAAAGGCAGAAAAAGAAAAATCGTTAAATGCACATTTCCTTATCCATTCGGAACAAGAAACATATTCGAAAAGAACGAAAAAGATGTCCCACACCCTTCTTTTTCCCTGAAGGAACGCGTAAAATTCGGATGAATAGCAGGATCGTCGCTGAGTGTAACAACAGATGTGCAATCTAGTAGGCGTAGGTCCTCTTTGACCAGATTTCTTTGGAATTTAGTTACGCTCCGCTTTTATTTGATGTTCTCCGTTTTCAGGTTTCTATTTTTGAAACTGAATTCTATTTCTGGAATTATTTTGCTCATTTCAAATTTTTTATTATTTTTAGAATAAAAGTAATTGCCAAATATTTCTCCGTTTGGTTATGTAGAAATTATATTTAAAAATCGTTTGGAGATATAAAAATCAAATTTAAAAATCGTTTGGAGATATAAAAATCATTTCGATATGTGAAAATTGTTTTTAAAAATGGTTTGGATTTGTAGAAATCGTTAGGATCTGTAAAATTCGTGTTTAAATATCATTCAGATAAGTAAAAATAATATTTAAAAATAGTTTGAGTATGTAAACGTTCGTAAATTTGTCAACAAAATAGCAAGTGATAAAAAAAGGTGAAATCTTTGATTGTAAATTTTAAATTATTATGTGAGAACATTATTACTTTTAGGTCATTATTTGGTTTATGTCATTATTTGTTTAAATCATTAATCAGTTTAAACCGGCTTGAAACAATCATGAGACGAGGATTATTTTAAATTATTTTCTAGCATAACGGGATTATAACAAAACATCGAATAATTTTCAAATTTCGCGATGAAATATTCTATTATGTTGTGCACAGGGTGGCAGTTATTGACACACCACTATGTAATAGTAAGCAGTTCTTAAGTACACAGTTTTAAGATATAGCATTTTTTTCCGAATATGAAAGGAAACCATTTAATTTGCATGCATTTTTTTCATAAATCAACAATATATTTTGAGTAATTTGTTGTTACGTTTTTCAAAAGTAAAATCATAAATTCCAAAATTAAAATGATTTCCTAGTTGGGAAATTATGTCCCATTTTGTAACAAAAATTGTTGTTTCTGTTTGAAATAATTCGAGAAAGCAAAACTATTCAATACTTTTAATCACTGAAATGTTATACATTTTTTAAATTTATTTAACATTTCTTATTTGTTGTTATCAACAAATACTGAAACCATTAACTTTATTGCCAGTGATTATCTATTAATGTTATTACAGTCTATATATAATTATAATTATTTTTCGTACGTAACTATAATGTGTATACAATTTGGAATGCGATTTCGCGCCATTTTGAATCTTAAGTTTTTTAAAAATTAATATTTGACTTAATACATTTCATTTGAAGTTACTTTCAATTATAGAATTCTTATTAACATATTCTTTTAAAAAGTCTGCTAAGGAAAGAATCATACAATCGCGGTGTAATTTTATATTAAAATTGTTTGATTTGCATATTGAATAATCGAAATGTTCTGTTAGCTATAGATTAGTTATTCTTAATTGCCGTTTCGCGCCGTTTTATTTTCATTTGAATTTTATTTTCTAATTCAATTATCCGCGCCGTTTTATTTTCTAATTTATTAATTATCGATAAGAACATCAGAATACGTTTACGAACGAACGTTTCTTTCTTTCTTTCTTTTACGAATTTCTTTCTATCAAATGTCTCAAAGGCATCTTTTTCCTTTCAGCCATCGACGGAGGCGAAAAAGAATCACACTACCGCAGTTAAGTTTTATGATGAAGTTGTTTCATTCGCGCGTTGAGCATTGGATATGTTCCATTGGTTATCATCAAGAAGCTATTTTGAAAGAGGAAACAGAGTGTCTTTGATGTGTCACACATCTGTGGGCTTCTTAAGTAAAAGAAGAAAGAAAGAATCCTTTTGTACCCGCCGCAGATCGTAAGCTGCACACTTCACTAATTACGAAGCTTTTTGATCGGACCAAGCCGACAGCCAACAAAGAAATTACCCATCTTTCCAGTTTCCTCATCGTGCCGATAACATCGCATTGTTTCGAATTTAAAACCTTATTCAGAATGTGTTTACATCGAATCGAAAAAGATTAGGAACGAACATGAGTGATTTTCTTCTATGATGACACTAGACAAGTTTTTATCGGGATGATTGCTTTGCGTCTGCATTGTCAATGATAGGGCACGTATTGTTTTGTGTTTGTGTGTCTATGGAACGAGAACAATTCGATATCTTTTAACTTACGACACACGCTCTACTTGAAATTATATATTATAATAGATTAGAGTAGACAGTATATTATTTTTATTTATTTATTGTATACAGACTTCTGTCTTCGCTATAAGAGCCAATTTCGAATATTTTGAACCAGTGATGAATAATTTAAATATCGGTAAGTGATCTTTTAACGGTGGTTAGAAAGTTCGAACCTGGCCCCAATTTATATCACCTTCTACTCCTTTTCTTCTTTTTTAGTCGATATTGAATATATACAGCTTGCTGTTTTCTTTTGATTTACTAGACTGGGAGGAATTTGTTTTCCTTTTCACTTGTTAGACGAATGTAGGCCAGTTTCTTTTAAAAAGTTCATAACTTATGATGGTTTTTCTCTACGTTTTTTTTTTCTTGATTTGTAATTCACTTTTTGAATAATCTTCTTTCCTGATTGCACAAGTATTTTGGTTTACCTTTTGGTTAAGGAGGGGTGTAGAATTCAAGAACGAAACAAATATGTAGTTTAACCTGTAAATTTTTATTTTATCAATGATTTTTTTTGTGTGAATCTGATTGAATAAGTAAAATTACAAACAGTTAAAATTACAGTGAGCTGAAAACAAGACTTGAATAAATATTATTTTAATCATACCTTGTTATTGTGTACTATACTTACATATGTGAATTATATATTATTATACACATGAGTATTACTTTATATATGTGAATTATATCCTTTTAAAATTAATTTTCAGTTATTAATTTTCATAGTTACTGCTTTCTCTTTTGTTACTACAGATGGCGATACCTTATTAACGTCAAGGTATAATTCTCCTTTTCCTTCTTAGGGCTCATTATTAGTTTGCATTCTGAGTGTCGTGTATTTTCGTGTTCGTGTTTGTTCTCTCTTGTAGAATGTAGAACTTTGAAAATAATTTTTTTAAAAACGAAAATTAAAAATTGAGAAATCGTAAACAAGCTGGAAGATGACGTCATTTCATAGAAGCGACAAACAAAAAGCAACTGATTTAATTAAATATCTCTAACAATACTAGCAAAACAAATTTCAAATGTCACGGGTCAGGTGATTCGCTATCGACCAATAACAAAATGAATATTTCTTGCCTTCTAATTTCGGAGACACCAAACTTCCTAACCAAAACAACATCATGTTCTCACATGATAATAACTATTCCTGAACTCGTCTATTATTTTTATTTGACTCATAATTAAGTTATTAAGAATTTCGTTTCCTTATACTATTAAATATATTTTTTTGTAATTTCATTGAAAACTTTTTTTTGTACCAGCGTGATTATTATAGATGTGATGTAAAGTTTGCTCTATTTATTGCAAATGGAAAAATTAAAATTAAAAACAACTGTGGATAAAATAAATAAAACTTAAAAAATGTGGGTTGCTTAATAATTTTGCATTCCAAAGTTTTATACTTTAATAACATTTATTTCATTAAAAAGTTGCCATTTTTTGATAATCCGGAAATATCAAATTATATGTGTCCTAATAAAACTCGTTCTTCCTTTAAAATGATTACATTTAACATCATTATTTTTTTTTCTTGTTTTCGCTATACTGTACTTTAAAGTAAAAAGATTAAAAATAATTTGGTTGATTCCCCCCCTCCCTCTTTTCTCTCGACTATGAATTGATTTTGGATGGGAAAAATTAACGGTTCAGAGCACAAGTAGATGAATCTTTCTTTTTTCCCCTTCTTCTTTTTCAAATATCAGTATTTTAACACGCAGACGATCATCCATGCGAACTACAGTAGAACAATTCTGCAGTTCGTTGTTTGACCTCTTTTATTTGTGTTTGTTTTGAAATGTTCTGTTTAAGTAACCATCGATCACACAGTTTTTAGGCTTCCTTGTCTGAAAATTTGACCTGATCAGATTTGATTTATTTGTACTGAAAACATACGAATTTTGTGGATAGTTTAGGTTAGTTTAGTTTAGTTATATTAACATCCTGTTGTGAAGAAACGCTAAGGCTATTTTGGGACGAACCTTGTCATTATGAACCGCGGTCAGGTGATGAATTTTATAAAGTCGTGTACGTGCGTGTGAAAGTTGTTCACATTTTCAATTGTTAACAAAATACTTTTTATTTACCCGCTCAAGTTCAAATATATTTTTTAAATTTATAGTGGATGACACTTGATGTTAATACAGTTTTTTATAACAATTATTCATTAATTAAGTTAAATTAATTTTTAATATTTTAAATAGAGTTTTGGCAATTTGTAATGAAAATTGAAATCAACAATCAGTAGCTCTATCCTTATAATGCGTTGTTTTTAGTATTTTTCACGTGAAGGTGAAGAATGCGAGTTCAATTCTTGCGAAAATCAATCATTTTTTGATAAATTGTTTATATTAATAGTAATTATTTAATAAAAAATTGCTAAAATAAAACGTTTCTTTGTTCATCTAATTAGGAATTGACTCAAAAATTTGTTTAATAATGCTTGTTTACTTTTTATTTCCTTCGTAAGTATGCATATTTTTGGGGATCTTGAGGTCTTCAACTTCATACTCAAAACAATCCAAAATGGAAAGCTGAAGCAATTGGGGACGATAAAACATGCAAAAAGCAAATGTTTATCGTGTTGTGGTGGTAAATGTTTATTTGAGTAGTTTGCTAGTTGTCTTAATTTTTAGCGTAAGACGCTGTTGTATTATTAAAAAAAAGTTATTGCAACTTAACTCAACTTCATAGATAAGGGCGTCGACCCCTAATGGGTTTGCGGAAAAAAAAGGTTTCGAATCGCGGAAATTAACATAGAACCTTCTTGTGTCAGATTTTATTTTTTTCCAAGCTTGGGAAAAGAAGGAAGGAGGATTGCAGATATATTTGCGG
>JAOUZG010046976.1:1409488-1432477 GCA_026289955.1 Argiope argentata
ATAGCCTCCTTTCTTAACATGAATATGTAAATTGTTTACAACGGAGTTCCAATCAATCAAGGAAATTTACACATGGGTCGCTACTTAAAATAATTACCCAATTTGTGAGTTCTTGGTTATTTAATATTCTTTTGATTTGTTTCAACCAGTTTCATATTGTTTGACGATTAGATTAGAGGCTTAACACCTCATATTATTTTTTAAATATAATTGCTGCTGTACAACATCGTCAATTCATTCAATCCATTGACAAAACTAACCCTAGTTGCACACAAATATTGTACAATATTGATATATATTCACAATATTGTTTAGTATTGTGGAATATTGTTTAATATCATATAATATCTTACAATATTGTATAATATAATGCTAGAAAATGTGCTACCTGGGAACCAGTCGTTTTTCATTAACTAAGCAGACTTTAAACAGGAATTTCAATGTTTGGAACTTTTCAATGGATTTATCTGATTTAAATCTTTCTCTCCAGATTCCAACTTTAACAATCATAGTTATTGGAAATCTAGAATTATGAATCTATGTACAATTCACATGTTTTTAATCATAAATTTTGTTTAACGTGTTTCATTCTTTTGTTCGAATACATTTTCAGAGCAAGTTTACAATGTTTAATAATTCCGCCATAATCTTAATAAATATTGCATTTTCGTTTATTATTTTTAAAAAATGCTTCGTTTCTGTATGACAATGATATATACCAAAGAGAAGGAATTCATTTTATTTTCTTCACATCTGCTTGGCAACTTTCTTTTTAAAAAAAAAAAAAACTTTTACGGTTTTGTTTACGACAGTTGCCAATTCGAAACACTTCGGTTACGTACGTGAAGATTTTGAGATAAACAAGAAGTCCTATTGTCGTTCCGATTTCAGAAAACATTATTTTACCTCTCACAAACAGCCTTTGCTTATTTAATCTATCGAGATTAATGTTCTTTTTTTTCTTTTCTGTCCATAAAAATTAGTTCTGTTAGTTTTTATGTGCATGTCAGCCGTAAACAGAACATTTTTGCCACAAATCATTCTTGACCCTTCTGCTGAGTATTCGGGCTATTTTCTGGCCAGAAGACTCCCGTAAAAAGAATATTTTTCTTTCTGTCAGGGAGGGGGACGAGAGACGGGGATGCAGTAGGGATGAATGACATTTCCAACTCTCCCCATCTTTTTTCGGATCCTGCATTTTTCTGGGAATTGTTACAGGTTAGGGTTCTTCTTGGAAAACATATTGCGGTTCCACAGGGCGATGTAAGGAAGAAAGGGGACCATGTTGTGTTCGTGTGCCTTTACCTTCACAAACAGACCGGAAATGCTCGATATTTGTATCATTCATGTTCAGCGGGTGGTCATGCTGAGAAGAGGACGTGGGCGTTTGGGAGGGGCTTTTCGAATTCGTCCATTGCCGTTTATCTTGTGGATTCTTTTGATTAGCCCGCTTGAGGTGCAGATAGGTGTTTGCTAAGGTGAGCCGTCTCACTCCGGGATTTCGAGAAGAATGTTCTTATTTTTCTGCCTGTTTTATGAGTTCTGCTTAATGGATTAAATTATTTTGACTTAAGAAAATCTAAAATATAGAATTAAATATAGAAAGTTTTGAATATAGAAAGAATTTCTAAAATATAAAAAGTTTTGAAAGCAACAAAAGAAAGGGGGGAAAAAGATTAAAATGCAATCTGCTATGCATATTCCAATGTATCATGTCAGAACATCATTTCTTGAACGGCCGAGCACCACGTGCTCATGAGTGTTATATTTTTATTTCTTTTAATTATTTCATTAAATGAGTCTCTTTAGTATTGCAAACGATCCAAGAAAAATTTGTTTAGCATTTATTGTTTTTTAAAAATATCACATTTCCTATATATTTCATTTCATATACTCACGTGCTCAAAATGACATTTTTCTAATTTTTATTTGTGGTAGAAATTAACTCATTTTTTAAATTCAGATCTTTTATAAATGTGATGGCAGCTCGTTATTAAATTCTTAATTTTTTAAGATGCTCGCGCAGATAGTAAAATTTTTATTTTTCGCCTACGGATTTTTGTTGGCCTCATTCCCAAAACAACATCATGTTCTGACATGATAATAATTATTAGACATTTCTTGATTTGTAATTTTGCTGAGAGTATTTAAATAAATGAATACAATGAATTTTTTTGTATTATCATTTATTTGATTTATTTCTTCTATATTTTAATACAGTTAAATGTAGCGTTTATAAATACGAAAGTGAAATGACGCTTATTTTTTATCGAGAAATTTGTCTAGAATGAAAAATATTTTGCTCGCATTATTGTATGCTAGTAAAAAAGGAATAATTCTTCTTGTATCTTTGATAAGAATATTATATATTTATACAAATTTTAACGATGTGTTTATCGGTTAACAGCGAGATTATTATTATTATTCATTTTGTGTTATTGTATGAACAAAAATGTGTAGCAGTTGAAATAAATTAGATTGTATCGTTCTTTTTAAATAATTTTATTTAACTTGGCTTGTTCCATGCTTGTAAAAATGGAATTTTGTGGTTTCATTTATCTCCTAATACTGCCTTTTACAGTTTGCAGTGTTGTATATTTATGCATTCTCGATTATCGTATGTTATTTAAACATCTTTGGAACTTAAGTATCAATTAATCAGAAAAGAAATTTTAATTCATACTCCGTGGCGCCTCCTATGAGTGAGTTTATGAATGAATGATCATGAGTTAAAAAGTAGAAAATAATTAAAGTAACTTAATATTCGGTAGACTAACAAAAACATATTTTATAAAATCTTTTTCATCAAATTTATTTATTATACAGTTCTATTATTTATTGAATTAGTATGAGTATTTTTTTTTGATGCTGTGAATTCTTACTTTGATGTTATGAACTTTTTTGATACTTTGATACCCGCTATGCTTATTGGCTGATTTTGGCAACATGAGGCCACATTTACAGAATTATTTATAGAGACTAATTCACTCCACTTTCCTATCGGTTTAGTCACGTACCGATAGGAAAGTGGAGTGAATTAGTCTCTATAAAGATAATAATGTGCATTAAATTTATTTATGAAACTAAATAGATTTTGGAACCCCCAGCTTCAGCATTAGTGCGAAATACCATCCTCATCTTTGCATTCTGAAAAATGTGGGCTTCTATGATGAATCAGCACAAAACAGTAATCTTAGCGTCCCAATTTCTTAAATTTTGTGCAAGACATTCGATCTTAAAAATAGTTCTGCATACGGTCCCGGCAAATGTCGTAGTTTTCTAAACGGGATGCTATTTTATCAAAATCTCAATGTAATAATTTATTCCCTACACGTTTCGTTTTTATTGTACTACTGTCTTTTCTTATTTGTTCTTTTCTAAATTTTTTTCTAATACTTAACTACTAATCCTTTTCGAATTTCTTTTCGTTCGAAGCATTATGTATTGTTTCTGAAACCTGTAAAATTTTAATTCCCTATTTGCCCAGGTAGCACATCCTGTAGCATAATATTGTACAATATTGGGCGATATTATATGACATTAAACAATATCCCACAATATTACGAATGTTGATCGATATTGTACAATATTTGTGTGCGACTATGGTAATGATTTTTCTGTCATCTAAAACTAAAAGCATAATATTCCTTCTCATGAAATCGTCAATGTAAAATTGTACAAGCATATTCCTGGTTCAGGTGATGACCTTGTTTTTTTTACGACTGTTCAGAAAAAAAGAAGAAGAAAGCGTTTCCGAAGCAATTTTCTACAACCTCAAAATTAATAAATGTTAAATAATCAAACACATACTATAGTTTCTTATCTGTGATTGGTGCATGATTTTGATAATGGTATTTTATGGAGGGGAAGGGGGATGAAGATAAACCGTTTAAGAAGATTTTATTAATAGTTAAATTGAATTGTTTGATCACCAATGGCGGGGGATAGGTTTCATTTTGTTCGTTTTAGTGAATCGCAATACAAAGCTTCGTTACAAAGTAATGTAATGATATTTCTTTATACATTTAACATTAGCTATAGTTTTATGTAATTAAATATGTTAGTTGTTGATATTTCAAAATCTGATAGTTTATGAGTAAAAAAGGATAATTTAATTTAACAAAAGGACATATCTGGAAATTAAATCTGAAAAATGAAATGAACGGATCGGCAGTTTCGTAAACCGTAATTCTTTTTTACATTGGAAGTTCTAATTAATTATTTATTAAATATAATCTGATAATTGATAAATAGATATCAGAAAATATGTATATATAGAAAAATTATAAATTTATCACATTGATAAGAAAAACACATTGCACTTTCAAATTAAAAAATTCCTCTCGGCAAATTTCAGGCATCGATATATTCTTTTTCGTCTGAGTTAATATTTCAGAAATCTTAATTTTAGGAAAAATTTAGGCTTGAAAATCACTTTTTAGTCCCTAAATTCTAAGATATAACAGCTATCGAAAAACTTGAAATGCAAAAGTTGTTCATCTTAATGAGGCGCTAATTTGGCTAATTTGATTTATTTTTCTATCTTGAATACTAAGAAAGTTTTAGCGAAATTAAAACTTTGAACTCTCACCATTTCCACTCCCTTTGATTTAATCTAAAGAAAAAAAAATCAATTTCAGAAATAGTTATATATTTATTAAAGCTTTATAAATTCTTCTACCAAATTATTTTCAGAATTCGTAACCTTGCGCCCGGGGAAAAAAAAGGAAAAAGGAGGCGCGTTAGTAGACAGAATAGAACACTTCTGTATTCTTCAAAAATATTCCCTTCCGGGGAGGCCGACATCAGATGATCAGATGGAGGATTTTCGAAAACTGACGCCGCTTTGTTCTTTCCCTGGTTTTGGAATTCAGTGGCGGGAAGCGTTAATCACGTGACATTCCGGAGTAAAAGCTCTCCTGGGTCTGATTTGACGTCGATAAAACAGACGATCCCATTTTAGGAAACCCGCTGAATTTTGAGGAGGGGGAAAGTATGAAATCCTTTTCTGACGGAGGATTGTCCTTGTCATATTTAGGGATACCTCGTGGGTGCCTGCTGGACAGCTCATTTTTGACCCACTGACCTATTAAATCTCTTAAAACATCGCTCATTAAAGAAAAGAAAAAAAAAGCGCAATCATTTCGTAATATATAAACGCAAGACTGAATAATTTAATTTCGATTCATTCAATGGGAAGGGGAAAAAATCGCTTTTCATTTCTTGAATAGTTTTTCTGAATCTTTTTTCTTACTTTCATCAGAAATCCTCAGGGCATTTTTTTTCTTTTATTCCTGAGAATGATTTATTGTGTTAATTGTGCAGATTAGTTACAGCATTGTAAGAGACTTTGAATTCATCTGAGTATTTATTTAGTAGTAGTTTATATTCGGGAATTTTAAAGATTTAAAACTCGAATAGTTATGAAGATTAAAAGCAGCTAAAAATTTGCTACAATTGGTCGTTAGCTTACTCAACCGTATTTCTCCCCTTTTCATGTTTAACTACAAGTATGTATTTGTTAACTACCTACAAATTAATTATACAATGATTTTAAACTATAGCATTATTTTCATTATAAGTAATTTGGTGTAACGAATTGGCTTAAATTCAGTTTTCAGTTTAAAATATCCACTTTTTAAAAGCTTTACAAAAATGAACCGGAAATCCGTAAAGTGGTTTGTCTTTTAGTTCCATCCTATCACATGAAATAATGATAATAATAATAAAATATTAAAATGAAATCTGCTGTGCATATTTCAGTGTATCATGTCAGAACATCATTTTTTGAACGGCCAAGCACCACGTGCTCGCGCTAGTTAAATTGCATTTTTATTCATTTTCATTGTTTCGTTGAATGAGTAGTCACTTTAGTATTGCAAACGATCCAAAAAACTTTGTCTCCCATTTGTTTATTTAAAAAATATTACATTCCTATTTATTTCGTTTCATATAATCACGTGCTCAAAATGACGTTTTTCTAGGTTTTATTGGCTGTAATCATTAACTTATTTTTTTAAATCAGAGCTTTAGTAAATGGGATGGCATTACGTTATTAAAAGCTGATTTTTTGAAATGCTCGTGCAGATAATATAATTTTTAATTTTCGTCCACGGATATTTGTTGACGCTAGAAACCTTATACCAAAAACAGCATCACGTTCTGACATGATAATAAATCTGAATTGAATGCTGTTCCTATTAGTGAGTCAGCAGCGTGTCCAAAATAAATTTTTCGCTTCTTTTGTTATTTACCTAAGACAATAAATATTGTTTGCCAACAGATTCAAAAATCCTTTATGCCTGCTTGAATGGGTTTAAGTCGATTAAACAGGGGGGAGAGAGAAGATGAAAGAAGTAGATGTTTACATTTAGCAATAAAGTTAATTCCGGAAATGCGCATATACTGCCGCGTCTCATCCCTCAGTGAGATAGAATCGTCGAAAAGGGTCGTCTCTGAATATATTATATACATTTTTGAAATGTATATAAATATATCCTTAGTAATAAATGAAAATAGCAATAATAATATTAATTAATTAATTAAATAAATAAATAAAAAATAAATAAAAATATTGATATAATATAGACTTGAATATCTTATACAAAATGGATGGCATGGCTAGTATTTATCTTCTATTTGTAACCTGAAAACTGAAGATTAGGTTTGATTGATGTTAAAAAAAAAGGGAATTCTATTTAAAACATTTCTTCAATAAATTTAAAGGAAATTTTTTGTGAGATTTTATTTATTAAATTGGCTTATAACTGAAAAAAGTGGATAGAAAAGTTATGGCGCTAGCTTCATAAGTCAAATAACATCTACGATAAAGAATACTTTTGCATTGTGGTTATGTTACTCGGCTACTGGCCCTAGCGTTACGAGTTCGTACCTCAACCTTCACATTCCACATTGGTGACCTTAACAATGCAATCTCGTGCAACAGTCGTGGCGCCATCTACCCGCAGCAAAAGTCGTCAAATTCAGTTGACGCATCACACAGTCACGCCCTCGATATAACTCTTGGTGGTTTTAAATCGTTCGTCTCTCCGCCGACTCACTGGTGTGGGAGTACTGTGGCACTAGCTTCATGAGCCGGATAACATCTACGATATGAATGTTTAATGTAAAATTTACGTTGGTTTCTTTACTATGATATAAGATAATAAAACTCCCTTATTTGTGATGTTTAGTGCATGTTTTTGATTATTTCATTAAATTTACGTATAATTGATCAGAATGTTTTACTCTTTTACAGTTAAATTACCCCAAGATACTGAGAAAAATGATATTTTACTTGTGAATAAAGAAGTTCCAGAAAAAGCTGAAGAAGAAACAAGTGAAAAACAAGATAATATGGTATGTCTACTGCAATTAATCCATTCAGTCATATGCTATACTTTGTATTATTTCATTAATTTCTTTCTTGACAATTGATTATAAATTATTTATTAAAATTCCTCTTTGAAATCTTTAATTGATTTTTATTTTTTGATGATTGTTTAATGACTAAGAACACTGTGATATTTAGCGATTACAAATCACAAAAATAAATGATCACAAATCAATATAAAAATCTTGTAACAAAGTAATTTTAATATTTAATTCAGAAGCTGAATGCACTTCTTCAAAATAAGAGTTTTTCTTTCAATTTTTATTCTTTTTTTCCTCTATGTAAATTCTATTTTCCTGTCTAATAATATTTGAACTTTTCAAAAGAATAAGAACACTAAAATTAAAACTATCTGAAAATGTGCCCAATAAACTATTGATAGAAAAAGTTAACTTAATACATTTTCGATAAATAAAATATTTCCTCTTATAAATGATTCAAAAATATCTGATGAAATTCTGAAATGTTTGATCCCCCCACACATGCTGATAAATAATTTATTTGTATAATTTTGCTTGTCTGGAATAAAAAGAATTATTTTCATCGATATGCTTCACTCTATTATTTTAATTTTAAAAAGCATGTTTTATTTGCTTTTATCAGAAGAGTTATAGAAGTTTTCCTTTTGATTTTAGGAGGTGACATGTAGTGTCTCTGTAGACGGTCAAGAAAAACAGGAATTTTCTTTTACATTGTATGATTTTGATACATGTGACCGGTCAAACAAGCAGGTAATTTTTAAACAAATAAAATGAATCATTGTACATGAGTTGATAAAAAGATTAAATATATTATTTGTATTTTACCCCTTTGAATTTTTGGATAAATTATTGAGATTCCTTGAATTAAAAATGACAGAAATATTCTAAATTAATTAAAAACTATAAGGAAAATAAACTTCTTTTAGCTATTATAAACTTAAATATCCTTAAGCTATATTATTGTTATAACGTTTTAAATGTAAATAAAGTTCAACTAAATTTTTTTGATTCTTGAAATCTTCTATATTCTTTAAAATTTCTTTTCTTCTTTAAAAATTGAATTGTGTATGGAATCTCTTGCTTTATTGAATATTAATTTCTGTTCCCATTGTGATTATATTAAAATGTTCAGCTGGAGTTTTTTAAAGATTAAATGAAAACATTTAACTTTACAAAAAACTTTTATCAAATCTTCAACTTTTTAAAGAACTTTTATCAAATGAAAAAAAAAAAAGAAATCTTTTCTTATAGTTTTTTTAAACAAATGTTTAATTAAGGAAAGAAAAATAGACTTTTTTTGGTTGGAAACTAAAAAGGAACTTATAAAAATTGCAAAGGACAAATTGTGATTGTTAAAGCATGTGGCACGATTTATTTATTTATACATTCATATTAGACAATTTGTATATGAACACTCAATTAAATTAATTTTGCTGTATTTATGAGTTATATGATTTGTTTTGTTTTTAATTTATTATCATCAAATAATTTTGTATTTAATTGACATAAACTCCTAATACTTTATATTCTTTCTATTGAAGAAACCAATTTTAAACCATTACTTGTTAAAAACCATTATATGTTTTGTTTAACAAATAGAACAAGACATTTCTGTATAATGATTTTTTAAAAAATTTTCATGTTAAAAAAATAATTTCATTGATCCTCTAAATGATAATTAAAATAAATGTTAATTATTTTTAAAATTTATAATTTAAAATTTATTTTTCTTATATTGCAATTTTCAAATTGTGCCAAACAATACAATGTTTTTAAAATATTGAAAGAAATTTTTAAAGTATTATTTTAAGTCATATCAGTTACTTTCACTTAAAAATATAATCAAGGAATTTACTGTCTCCTTCTCTCTTCATATGGTATAATTCTTCATATTTGATTCATATGACTTCATATTATTTTGTCATTCATATATGACAACCATATGAATATAGAGTTCAATATTCTATGCTGATGCAAAAAAAAAAAAAAATCCTTTTAACAGAACAAAGGCACGTTGTAAGATAAAGTAAATATCCTTAATTTTAATGGCTCATTTTTAAAAGATCTTGCTGATTACAAATGGATCATTTTACTAGAATGAGTATTTTGTCATGTGCCATTTTTATAAATAAAAAAATAAAGAGAATTATTAATATTAAATTTTGCTATATTTAGCAACAAAATATTAAAACTGGATTTTGTTTTTAGGATGTCGAAAAAATTGTAGTTCGTTCCATCTGTGAAGCTCTAAACAAAACGCTGAAACTACCTCCATCAGGAAGCCGCACAATCAAGGTCAAACTAGCCATCTCACCAGACAGCAGCAAAGATCTTGACACAAAAGAACCTTTCATAGACACCATAGACTGGCCAACAGCCGAAGCTCCCAATTTATCACCACCGTCCAAACTAAACGACTGTTGTAGTGCTCAAAATAAACTGAATGATTGTTGTAGTGCTCAAAGTGCAAATACAACGTCCACATATTTGCCATCGTCTCTTTCGGAAAAGCCGCCCAAATACTCAAGCCCCTCCTTGACAAGGTCGCCTCATGTCGTCCAAAAGTCTCCAGCCAATGTGAGAGCAATGCCATCTCCAAAACTACGCCCCTACCGTCCCCATAAGCAAGAACAGAAAATTCATCTTAAGGATAGGCTTCAAATTCGAATGCATGCTAGTGATAATAGGTAGTTCAAAGTTTTAATTCATATCTATTTCATATTCATATATATTTATTTAATTCACATATATAAATATATTGATTGAATCAGCAGTTTAAAGAAGGGAACAAATGCCAACAAATTGAAATGGACAAACCATTGGATAACCACATAGCCTATAAACCAAAGGCGTGAAGAATCTCATTTAAAAGTTAAATAACAAAAAATTGATAAAATAAATAGGAAGGTTTTCTTTTATTTTAATTTTCCAGGAAAATGATTTCTGCATTTGTTTATTTCATTAAATTGCTCATCCAATTTAGATTTTATTACGATATTCATTTTCTAAAGTATAATCCAAACAACCAATTATTTGTATTTTCTACAATGTCGTAAAATTGAATGCTTTTTTAATTTTTAATGCTTAAAATTTTTTTTTTTAATTTATACTCAAAATTTGCAGGTTTGCAGCAGAATTTTTTCAACTAATATATTGTATAACCCTACAATATATTAGTTATTAATATATTTTGGTCCTTAAATATATTATAGACTTATAATATATTTGAACTTGAAAAGAAATAATTTAAATCTTTCATTTTGATTAAGTATTAATTTTAATTAGATAATTTTGAATCAAAATGCTCATAATTTGTTTCCAAATAATAAATAATCATTATTTTAACTATACTGGATTAATCATCATCCAATTTTTAATCCATCAACTATAAAAATATTTATGATTGCAAAAATACTACAAAAAATTCCTTTATATGCTGTTTGATTTAATTATTGAATTGCTTAAAACATATGGTTTCAGATTTTTTTTTTTTTTTTTTTTTTTTTTTACATTTAAGAGTCACAACCAGATTTTTTCTCATATAAATGATTTCATTATATTTTTGAAATATATATATATATATATATATATATATATATATATATATATATATAAGAGCCTTTATTTTCAGAAATTTTAATAAATACTTTTAAAATTTTCATTCTTAAAATTACTTAAATCTTTTATTTCGATGAATTATTTTTAATTAGATAATTTTGAATTAAATTTTTCATACATTTTTACAAATGATAAATAATTACTATTTTAATTATAAGGAATTAATCATGATCGAGTAGATAATTTTTAATTTGTCAATTATTGGCATATATTTTTGTTTTAAAAAGTGCTATAAAAGATTCTATTTTATACCGTAATACAAATGTATTGCTCAAAATTATGATATCTAAATTTTATACAGTTCTCCAATTCTATTATTCATATTATCATGTGAGAACGTGTTTTGGTTTGAGTATTTGAAGCATCAAAATGTACAGGCAGAAATTTGGCGATTTATCGCTTCTGAGGCATCCATTTTCCGCTTTTAGTCATATTAAAAAATGATGAAGTCACATTTCGCGACTTATTACCAATAAAAAGTTATAATTAGACTCGAAAATCCCCCATGTACCCGATTCTCCTTTCTGGCTAATAAAGAGCAAGGTTATCGAGATAAAGTCTTGGAACTCGAGTGATTTTGAGATGGGGTACTGAAGGGGGGGAAACCCTCAATGTCCTTTAAAAGACATCGATATTTATATATAGATGCATTTTTATTCTTGTGGTGAATGCTATAAAAGCCAGAAAACATCTCTCGAGCTGAAGGGTCCCTTTTGCTCGATCGGCATGTTACTCGGCTACTAATCATAAGAGTGGGAGTTCGGGAATGCGCTGAAGGCAATCGCCACAATAATGAACCCGATGATCGAACTTGGTTAATAAGCAACCTTCTTACGCAGCTTCCTTCAACTGTCGGCAACTCAAAGACCGTGAAGCACATTAAATATGACAGTTAGCATCACCACACACACACACAAAACACCCTCACATTAGTATTGCTCATCTAACCACCAGTCGGTGGTTAGTATATGGTAGGAGAATATGTGGTGAACGCTATATAAACCAGACAACATCTTGAGTTGAATTGTCCCTTTTGTTCGATCGGCATGTTACTCAGCTTCCTTCTGTAGCGAGTGAAGGTTGCGGTACGAACCTGCGACGTTTGGGCCTGTAGACGAGTAATATACCGATCAAGCAAAAGGGACCCTTCAGCTGGAAGGATATTATCTGGCTTTATAAGGCTAACACTACACTACAAATCATAAGATGATGAGTTCGGGCCTAGCTCTAATCGCTATAGCCGCATTCTGATAGCCACGTTATTGTTTCAAACTCTTTTTTCGTGAAGGGGGGGGGCAGAAATCTGGCATTGAAAAATAAATTTTAGAACTCTATTGACTTTGAAATGATCACAAACCATCACTTTTCTAAATAATGGTGATTGCAAAATATCAGCCAAGTAAAAACATGTCTTTCTCACGATTGATATCACGTGGCTTAAAAAAAGTTATCACACAATATAATTGCGATTGCAAATTTCAATTTTTTTATTTTTAAATATTTTTTTCTTACCAGGCATCAATTAGATGAGAATGGTCTGAACTTTGATGAAGATTTCCTTCAACCCCATAAACATCCCAGCAGCCGTGACCATGTCCCCGAGTGCAGGGATCGACGGAACCACTACTTAGATCTGGCCGGTGTGGAGAGTCCGAAACGAAACAACCTATCCCAACCCAATCATCACAGCGAAAGTCCGCACGCAGATCAGTCCCTCGATGAAAACCACCACCACGGTAATGCGCGCGTGGATCCGAAATACCTGTGTCCTTACCGCCTCATGGACAGAACGCATGTGTGTTCAAAACCCCATCGAACAAGAGACTGCTCGAGCTCGTCACCCTTGAAAAAATCCGTGAACTATCATGCTAAACTGAATGGCAACAATGAGGGTGGTAGTCCTCATATGTATCGGACAAAAGTGAATCTTGATCCCCAAGATGATATACTGAACTTCGATTATGACTTGAATGATCTAGTACCCGAGGCCAAGTTTGATTGGGAGAAGCCCCATCACAGGCGGTCGAAGTCCTACGATCTTTATGAGAGCAATGTGATGAACTCTGGTGGCTTTTATTCTCCAAAACTGAAGCCAAAAAATAATCAGAACTGGGCTTCCATACTAGAGAGCCAAAAATTTTCTAATCATCTCCCTTCATCGCCAGGTCATCACTATCGCCATAGGCACCGAGATAGGGAGCGTCAGCGAGCAATGCAAGAAGTGGCGAACTGGATTGCGCGCGAACACTCCAATCCGAAGGCCGAGACAGCGAAACAATTTGTGAGAAATAGCATTGTTCCAAACTCTCCCCACAAGCAACTTGTGGAAAGACACGAACATCATCATCTTCATGAACACGTGCATCATCATTATCACCATTTTGTTGAATTTTAACTACAAAAGTTCTTCTGTTGGAATATCACGTGCCATTAACATTTTAATGGTATAACCGGATGCTCATTGTTGAAGTTCAACAAATCACTGCCTGTGAGATCATTTTAATACTATCTACCATATCGCAGATCATGCATTTTTTTAAAAAATTGTAGCAGTCATTTTTTTTGTACTATTTATTTTAGAACTGATATATGGACAATTTGTTTTTTTGGAATATTATATCATTTTGATACTTTATAAATTGCTTGTATTATCTGAATTTTTATTTATACCGTAACATTAACTTGAAAGGCGGTTGAATTTATAATCTGCCGTATGTCAAAAATTCTGTAGATTATCCCATTTACAAATTCGGTGTTTAAATAACAAATTATATTAAAGTTCAGATAAATTATTTCACTATTTGTAAATTTTCTGTGTGAGCTAGTTTGGGTGTTTTTCAGCAGTAAAAATATAGTTTAATCAAATTATTTACTTTTCATACACGACTTGAGTTATATTAATACAGATTTTAATCGCTCATATATCTGGCATTTAAGCCGTGTCCATTTCAGCATTAGGGAAATATTATATATAGTGTACATATATGTGTTATATGTAAATATAGATTTGTATCTAGAGATATTTTAATATAATGTTCAAACTTTTTACAGGGATGGTCAAAGTTTTTAAGTTTAGATTTGAAGTGCATGACAATAAATTAATTTGTTTGGATCATGGTAGGATTTAAAAAAAGTGCCAAAACTTTAAATAGATCTGTCTCGTTAGAAATTAATCCTTTTTATATTGTTTTTTATATTATACAATTTTGAAATGCACCATCTAGTTTAAAAAAATAGTTTATATTCACAAAGAATCTTAACTGAGGACATTTTACAGAATACAAATATAGGAACATTTACTTTAGTTTTGTACATTTTGTACTAATAATTGAAAATCACAAGACTCATTTCTGAAACATTCTTAATGTATACCAGCCATTCTAATGGATTTTGAAAAACATGTTTTATACCAATTTGAATTGAACTTGCCAAGATTTCTAAAAAGTTAAGCACCTTCTTTTATATATTTTACAAATATCTATCTATCAACATTTACTTTGTTATGGTATAGTAATTTCATAAAATTCAGAATGTTCACTTTCTATGATTTTTTTTATATGTGTACAATACATCTACTTAAAATACCTATGCAATAATATTAATAAATTGTTGAGTTCTTATTAAACAAAGTTTCATGTGAGAAGATATTTCATTTTCCATTTTCAAAGTACTTAAGTGTTGTTTTTATTAAATAAATAAATGTATATTTTATCATATTTGTGTTTTTCTTTTTTATATACATTTCATAAAATAGCACAGACATTCTTCAGAAATCATTTTAATATTCATAAATTTCATATTTTTATATTATATGGGAGTATAAATTATGAGTATCGTAAATTGCAATTACATTTTTTATTAGATTTCCACACCTCAGATATGCAGTATTTTTTTTATTAAAAATATAATGGATTGAAGAGAAAATTAGCCTCTAATAATAGAATCAAATTACTTTCTTCCTACCCCAAACATATTTTAAAAAACTGGAGTAGCGAAGAAAATTAAAATTTTTAATACCGTAAAACTACCAAATCAAAAAGTGCATCATTTTCCATTTTTCCTGTTTTTAGAAGTTTAAAAGAATTCTTTTAAATGGTATTTTAGGATTACTCATTAAAAACCATGAAAAATATAAATTTAGATCAGAGATTTCCAAATTGTTCTTTGGGATACAACTCAATTATTGGTAGACACATGATCTTGAATGTATAAGTATCTTTCAGCACTTTACAAAAACATAATTTGGATTTAGAATCTTATAAATTATATGCTAACTATCCAAAAAAGGAACACAATATACACTCAAGCGATTTGTGTTAGCTCTCCCAGATTCCATCGACTTAACCAGAAACTTCTTTTTTTCTGTCCAGTTTGCACACACATTAATTTCGAAGTGATTCATCCCATTTTTCTAAATGTTTCTTTCCTTAATAATTTTTTTTCATTATTCCATATAATTTCCAAAAGAATGGCTTCTGATCAACTAAAAAAACCAGTGCACCACAGATTTTGCTTCTTAAAAAGTGGGTGCAATGTTTAAAAATTTGAGAATCTTTAAATGTAGTAGAATGCCATAAAAGAAGTACACAATATTCTTGTAACTTTTAAAAATATTTCAATCGATAGCAGAAGATTTTGGCCAATATTTTTCTTTAAAAAATTAGATTGCATTTTAAAAACCTCCTTATGACTGTGAATAAAAAAACTATGCAAATTAAGGGTGTTAAATTTCCAACTTGCAACGAATATCTGTGCTACTCTCAAACTTAACGATATGAAAGTCTTAGACTTGATTTACAAGCTTTTGAAATTTTTAAATTCTTACAACACTTTAGGTATAGAGTCAGTATCTAATCAAATATACTAGCAGATTTTTCTCATAGTGACTCCCTTTGAGATTGGTTCAGTATATTAAAAAAGGAGGTGGGAAAAGTGATCTTAAAATCTGATCCTTGATTAATTATTATTAGAACCTGTTTAGCTCACTGCATAACACAATTTTATTGGCTGACTGATTTTCTGAGTTTTATGTGAAATTTGTTTTTATTTTCAATTTTTTCTTCCCTTCATATGCAAAAGAATGCCGAATAATTTTATATGAATATATATTTGTGCAGTTCAGAGATAGTTAACACTAAGACTTAAAATGGGACCTTAACCTATAAATATTAAATAAAAATTCAATTTAAACAGATTGTTAAAATATTATATAACAACCAGGAATACAGCCATTTGTCATTAGATTGACTGCAGTAGAATGGTGACAGATGAAAGTCTCCAGAGATTGGGTTGAACAAAAATTAAGGTTTAAAACAATTTATTAAGAGGATAAAAAACATGAACTATTTAAAGGTATAAATATATAGATAGTCATTGTAGGACCTGAGAACTACTACATTCATTAAAAACATAATGGTATATAATTATATCATCTCTTAAGTCTAATATTTGCATAATAGCTACGGTTATTGACTTAAATGTCAAATGTGATCTTGATTAAACTGCTTTATGTTTATAATGTCAAGTCAAGGGTTTACTGAAAACTAATTATCCACTAGAGCAAGTTCAAAATGCTTTGCATCATTTTAGAATGAAGTGTGAGAGACAAAAGAATTTGGAATTTAGAACCTTAATGCCAAATTTTTCTATTACAGATAGTAACTATAATTATTATACTTGCGCTCTTAAGAAATAAATTTACCTACATTTATTTTCATACTTCATTGACTCCATATATCTTTATATTTACCTGTGCTGAATTCAACTTCATTTTGATGAAAAATGGAAATCTTTATCTGAATCCATCAGATTTTTCTCACAGTGGCTGCCAATGAGATTGAATCAATCTATTAAAACTGTAGGTGGTTCATTGAAGAATATGACATAGAAGGTAAAGAAGAACACTTCAGGTCTAGCAATAATTTATTTCAAAAATATCAATCAACTTGGAGGCTGGATCTCCCTAAATCTTGTATATTCTATAATATAAAATGTTATTCCTCCTCCCCCTTAAAATTATTGGCCTTGAGTAAGACCGTGAATACTTTACACAATGAAGGTGAATAATAGTTAGAAAATATAGATTTTGGTAGCAAATTAAACATTTTTATTAAATATTGTCTGTACTTATTAATGATCAATGCTTGACATGCAGTTAATAGCAACAAAAATAGACCCTTTATATATATATATATATATATTCATTTGATTGAAACCAGAACTTAACACATATGGCATGTGTGTAATAAAGAAACACACACATACCATATTTCATGTATTTAAGTCGGTGCATTTTTTATAATGTTTTCATGATCGTGAAAGTACAAATCGACAGACAATTAACCCCTTGATTTATTTCGCTCCTAATTCGATAGGTATCTACATTTAAGATTCAAAATCTATGCACTAAATTTTATGTATATAGCTAATTTTGTCTCATAGGTAACAGATGGACATAGACTTCCTTAAGGATATTCACTCAATTTAGTTTGAAATCTACAAATTTTATGTATAAACCATATACCAAACTTCTCCCATCTAGTACAAAGAGTAATTGGTAGATAGATATAATATCAAAAATATTTATTTCAAAATCAGAAGAATTTGAAAGATGGAAATTTATCAAAAACTTGAATTTGAATTTCTTGATGATTACAAAATTTTCACTATATTCATATATAAAAATAAAAATTTATTAAATATTGCTTATCAATAATTATTCCTTAATGGTTTACTTATAAATTAACCATACCAGCATTACCCTTTTAAAATTTGTAAATAATTTCTTGTTTCAAAATATCAAGAGACTGTTTCTTTTTGGCATTCATTGGATAGTTTCTTTAACATAATCCTTTTTGTTGGAACCATTAATATTTATTGCTTAGATTTACTCATGAAAATATAACAATTTTTCAAAATTTCACAAACACAATGGAATTTTCAACCATGCCACAGCATTACTTAGACTAATTGCACTAATTAATTCATAATGGCTAAGAACTTCAATTTTGTCTTTAATTCTCAAATTAGTTTTATTATATAATCTGCTTTTATAATTCAATTGCAACCAATAACAGTTTATGGCTGCCAACAGATTTCAAGCCAAAATGACCAGAAAGCATAACTATTAGTTTAAAAGCAATGCCGACCAATTTAGTTCAGATCAAAAGTAAATTATTTAATAGGATAATATTTTAATAGGACAGATTTTAAACATTTCCTTACAATTGTTGCAAACATTTCCACAAATGTCTATCAGTGAAAACAAAGAATTAGCGAATAATATACTTCAAAACTAATAACATTAAATGATGTAGTGAAATGTAAACAAATATTTTCTTGTACATTTGAATACCCTGATTTAAGACCAGAGGCTTTTGATAATATTAAGTGAATGGGCAGAGTATCTACAATTATATTAAGTGGTATCCACTTTATATGGAAAAAAAGCACAAGATTATGCATAATCAAAAAATTAGTGGCTTAATGAATTAAATGCCCTCCCCCCTTCTTTTATCATACCAATGAAGTAAGTTATTTAAAAACAGATGTAGAAATTTGTATCAAAAAATAAATTTGAAATGAATGTTTTGAATTTTACATGTGAAATTAAACAAATTTTAAATGGCAAAAGTAAAGAACTATAAAAATTAAATTTTAATTAAAAATTTTCAACCTACAAAAATATTTTTAAAAAATTCATTGAGACAAAGAATAAATAAAAGTTGATGCTTTAATATTTTGCATTTTACAGCAAGGAGAGAGCAACATATCATTGAGTGGAAAAACAAATTTCAAGTAAAATCCATAAAACTTTGCATTTATATGTATAATGCAAAGAATTTTATCAGTTACAAACAATTAAATACACCAGATCAATTATCATACAATCAGGTAACATGCTTACTAAAAGCTAATTTTTTTAAAAATTAAACAATATTATGAAATTAAAAAACAATTTCTATGCACAAATAATTTAAGAACAAAAAATGTTTTTTTTATGAAAATAGAATTTAATTCTACATCAAATATATGTACATGTACACTAATAAAAATAATAATCAACACTCTTTGACATAGGAAAATAAACAATTTTACAGAAGATTTAATTTTAAAACATGAAAGTATCTTCAAATGAATGTTATGAAAACAATATTTTTTTACCTTAACATATTCATGCTAAAAAGCATACTGTACAATTTTCTAGCAACAGAATATGGCCAACTGTATTAACTGTGTTATTTGTTAAAAATGTTATTGGGATAGACACATCAAAAATGTAAGGTATTGAAACATACATAAAAACTTTTATATTTTTAACACATTTATTATTTTCATATATTATTAACTTCCAACAGATTTTGTAATTTTAATAAATTGTAATGCATTAATCATGTTCTCATGTCAATATAAAGAAAACTACATTCAACAAAGCACTATGTATATTATGCTTTCTCATAAAATTAGTTTGTATTAAACACTTATTTAATTACACAAACGATGAAACTTAATAAAATAAGAAACTTAAAAAACATATTCTAAACACAATTATGATATAATAAGACTCTATTCTTTTATCAGCAATTTTTTTACTTATTTTGGAACATTTTAGGAAGGATGTATGATATAAGTAATTAGCCATAAGTTGTAAGCTATATTACACTTTCCCAAGGCCACAGGCTTTTATTACATATCTCTAATTTTAAAAAAGAGCTTAATAATTTGTAATTTTCTCTCCAGATCATAAGAAAAAAATTAATATTGTTTACCATTCTCTAAGGAAAATCTTTTTAGTTTAAACTGCTAAGTACAGACTTTAATGTTTAACGAACAAGAAGCTCAAAATCTTGATATTAATTTATCTTCACTGTTGAAGTCATCAGTTAGGTACCTAAAATTTTACTGCAAATTGATACATCAATCTAGAGACAATTTATAGTGATTTTAAGAATAGAAAAATATCATAAAGAAACATGTTTTTATATGTTTTATCTACCTACATGTGAAAATATACATTTCAACAAAATAAATAAGAATACATTTCAAAACCAAAGTTTCATAAGAATATAACAAATAGTTTTTCTACAAACCCTTCAAAAGTACTATATCTGTCAGATATCTTTTCGATGTTTAAGTAAATGTAACCAGGTACAAGCTGGACATGGACGGCTGCAGCAAAACACAAATTCTAATTTTTAAAAATGATTATACAAAACATTAAATTATAGCTAATTTTAAACTATAATTAAAAGAATTTGGCCAGTTTTTCTTTATGTATTCATAATTTAATTTATAATATATATAAAAATTTAACAGACAAATTCATAACTTTTTGAAATATTGACACATTTTACACATAAATGCATATGCATGATATAATTACATATCTGTTATGAAAGCAAATAATAAAATGTAAAAATTGAACATAGCTTAAAGAAATACATATATATAGTTGTTTTTTACCTTTTCACTATTATTATGTTTATTTTCATATGTGCATGCATATTTCATTATATTAATTTTCATAAACTTAACAGTTTCTTTTCAATTATTGACAATGTATGCATAATAAGTAATTTTTAAAAAATTATAATTTGAGCTAGTGCAAGTATAAAAGGATAGATATCTTATAGATATATATTACATGATGCACCATGAAGGGTTTGACAAAAAAAATCAAATAAATCAGAAAATATTTAATTTTGTAACAAATGAGTTAAAAATTAAAGCTGCAATTAATACATGAAAAAACAATTAACCCTTTTACCACTAACCAGGCCTAACCAGCTATGCAAAATCCAGCCTAGCAGACTAGATCATATAATGGTATGGTGTATATAATGGTGTATATAAAAATGAGTTATTATCAAGGATGTCCTCACTTTACACTCTGCATTCCTCATTGGAAACAGAAGTTGACTCTCCAGAAAAGAATTTGTACTGGCAGTTATGCTAGGTCAATAGTGAAAGGGTTAAAAGTGTCATATAAGATATTTGATATGTTCCATTAGCAATATTAAATAGTTGAAAAATATGAAAATACCTAGGAATGGTCAATTTGCAACTATTATGAAATATTAATACACAATAAAACACTTATACAAAAATTTCCTCTTACAGCAAAAAAATATAACCCTTAGATTATGTAAACCACAAGCTCAATAATTTTCTATATGTCCTAAAAAATCATACAGAATAATTGCAGTTAAAAAGTCAATGTGCTTCTACAAATAAAGATTTAGCTTTTTAAGTACATGATTCTATAAGTATATACAGATACTTTTTACTCCAAAATTAAATATTCTCTCAGAATGTATAAGACCTAAATATAAAGTATAATTTCACATTGCTGGTGGAATTGACGTAGGACTAGTTTCTAGAAGAGCCTTCCTTTTTGCTGTTTCCCGAGCTATACTCTGATGCAATCGATTCAAGCGCTCCTGCAATTAGCATCAAATTAAGAATCATACAAAGGAAGAAAAAAAAAGGGATTTACATTTACAGATTAGAATGGAAATATTAAAAACATTAGCTATATTATATATTATATATATATATATATATATATATATATATATATATATTTATATATATCTTTATATATATATATATATATATATATATATATATATACAGTCAAACATCGATAATTCGGACTTCTATTATTCGGAATCTTCTATTATTCGGACTTTTTCTGAAATGTTAATGTTTTATTCGTTTCTGCTTTTGTTGAGTAATAATAGTTGGCGCCCCTATAAAATCAAAATATTTTTCGGAAAATTTTATTTTAACGAACCAATCATATTGCTTGTTCCTTTTTTCCCCCCGGTAAAACCGGTTGAAATACCGTAAGTAGTAACTTATTGCTTAATTCGGATCATTCTGTTCGAACCTTTTTCGTTCGCTCTCCTTCTACGGGATATTTTCATAGTATCGGCGTAGACCGTTAGTTTTTCTGGCTGTTTGTTTCCCCGCGCCCCGTACTTATCTTCAGCTAGTCGAGTCTAGCGATACAGAAATCTTAAATAATGCTTTAAATGCAGGAAAGTGTAGTGATGAAAATGAAGAAGAAAAAATTCCTACAGAGGATTTAATTGGCATCCTATATAAAGCGATAACAGGTCTTGAACAACGGGATTTCATAACTGAACATGAAATTATGACTGTATATAAAATCCGTGAAAAACTAATTTTACACAAACCTAAATATAAACAACTAACATTATTAGATATGATGAAGTAATAAAGATGTTTTCTTTGAGTAAGTAATAATGTTATCATTGCTTTACCGTTCTTTTAATTAGCATTTTCAACTATTGTTTAATATTTGAAATTATAAAGTTGTGTATTGTTTTATATCGTCATACTAACGATGTACGTTAATTATTTTTTATTTAAATATACCCAAATTTCGCATATTCTATAATTCGGAAATTTCCGTAATTCGGAATTGCCGTGGTCCCGACGATTCCGAATTATCGATGTTTGACTGTATATATATATAATGTAAAAACCTATTTTTAAGCAGAAGAATGATAGAGGAGAGAAGACACTTTTGAACATTTAAAACTCACTTTTATTCCATCCCTGGAGGTATAATTTATGTACTAGCAAGAAACAATGAGATATGCCAGTTTACAGTGTAAGAGAAAAGCAAAAAAGTGGAAAGAAACCGAAGTTTTTCCCCTAAGGATTTTATTCTGTGAGAGTCTTATAAGGAGTTAGATGTGTAGACTTAGGAAAGGAAAATATAGGTATTTTTAAAAAGAATTTGCTTGAATTGATATATGATTATTCCTTTACAGTGTATGCAAATGCGAATCAAATATTTTCCCAGAGCCCATGTAGCTTTAAATAAATAAAAAAAGGTATAATCGGATTAGGAAATAAGAGAAAATGTTAGAATGAAGATAATATGGGTTAAATTAAGATATAACTTTGGAAATTAAGATTTAAAACATCATTATATATATATATATATATATATATATATATATA
>JAOUZG010046976.1:1434297-1444758 GCA_026289955.1 Argiope argentata
ATATATATATATATATAATCCATTTTAGTTTTCAATTGAAAGTATTGTTGCAGAGTCAAGGCTGAAATCATCATGTAGAAAACACATATTAATCTTTTAGTTTTATTCAATCTGCACAACACAATAAGCACAATACATAAAAAAAAGGAATGAAACATTTATCCCTGGTCTTATATACTATGATATTCTTATAAATCACACACATGTAGATCTCTGAAAAGAATTCTTATCCTTTTGACCTTACGTTGACCTTTAGTCAAGAGGAAAGCAGGACCTTTAAAAGAATCTATTTTATATAAGTGATTTATTATTCATCGAAGGAAGCCTTTAAAAGAATATTTTAACCGGTGATTTATTATCCATTTACCCGGCACATGGACTCAATTGCCCATTACCTTTATAATACTTTATTTGATTTATTACTGGATCAAAAAATAACGTTTGTGGTGAAATCTATATAAGCCAGATAACATCCTACAAACTGAAGAGTCCCTTTTGCTTGATCAGTATCTTACTCAACTACTAACCATATGATTCGGAGTTCGGGTCTAGCACCATCCGCTATATGCCTCAATGGTGAACCTGGCAACTGACCTTGGATAACTCAACCGTTGCACGCAGTTTTGTTCAACTGTCGTGGTGCCCTCTATCGACCACTCAAAGACCGAGAAGCACATTAAAAACATCATCAACAAAAAACCTCACATTGGTATCATTTGTCTAACCGCCAACTCACTGTTGGCTGCGTATGTGGTGAAAACTATATAAGCCAGATAACATCCTTCGAACTGAAAGGTCCTTTTTGCTCAATTGGTATGTCACTCGGGTACTAACTATAAGATTAGGAGTTCAGGCTTAGTGCTAAATGCTACACACTACACATTTAAATTTAAGCATACTTTAGCTCCTAATTAAATTTAAAGCATACTTTAGCATCCAGGGTTTAATTTTATGAGCCTGACTAGTATAAAAATTCCATTGTCTCAAAACCTGAAGTAATTTAGCAAGAAAACAGAATAGAACCATCCATCTATACGAGTTATCTTTCAGCCTTAGATTTCAGTTACATGTCTAAATCAGGGCTTATCTTCCAGGTCATATTTGCATAGCTAAAGTTAGCTGAAGAATCATCATTACAAAATTTGGAAACTAAGTATACATAATCATCACCAGATCTGATTAAACTCCTCCTGAAAAGAATATATCATCAAAGTGGAAGCATTTCAATATCACACAGTTTCCACTAGGGAAATAAGAATTTGTTAACCTATCTGGCAAGTTTTCATTTCATATAATCAAGGAGTAGGAGCATTTTCAGTTTATAAATAAAATTGTAATAAGATCAATTGACTTGCTTTTACAAATATAGTAGATTTTTAATGATGTTATTTAGTCATCTGATAAGGTATTTTCTTATAAATTTAGATCTGATTTTATTTTTAAATATTCTGGGAATAATTTCAAAAGTCAATGAAAAAATCTTGAAATTAATAATAATTGTTTGAAGAAACCATTTTTTCTAAAATAAGTTGCCTCACATTCATTATTTTAATCTTTCTGTGATCATTAGTTGAATTAATAAATTAAGCACAGTTTTTAAATAACACAGGATTGAACAACAATTTTAATAAAAAGTAATTAAATTTTCTTAAATGTAGTGTGGGTAATTAAAACATATTTAAACAGAAGTTTCCTGAATTAGTAATCTTTATGTATATCTAGCAGGATATATAATAGAGTATAGCAAAATTTTTTAAATAAGTTTTTTACAATATAAATTAATTATAATAGCTCAGGTGTAACACTAAGTCAAAAGAGTTTTTATTTTAGCAATAATGCTCATAATTAAATTTAAATAAATATAAGAATACCTTCTTTGTGAATGGAGAGTGTAATATAGTTATGAATATATATCATCTCATGGATTTAAAAAAAATCAGAATTTCAATTAAATTTTTATTAACACATTTCTCCAAAGAATTCAATATACTGTCTGTACCCAGAATGGTGAAATGTACAAATTTTGTGCATACACCTATACCAAATATAACACCACTCTAATGAATTCAATAGGCAGATACAATCTAAATCATAGTTTGAAAATCAATAATGGTAAAATTACATAATAACAACTTATACAAAAATGATACTTATTTGAAACATTTTAGTGCACCAATGCGGCAACCAGTATTCTATAGAGTTAGTTTCTCATGACATGAATATCATAAAATAGTTGAGCCAAAAACAACTTTTTTGATGGTTCAAATAAAATGATTTATTTGCTTTAAGCATTTCTAGAAAATTTCAGAGCAAAAGTGCAATTGATTTTAATGATTTTTGGGGTTTGGAATCACTATCTAAAATGATTTGATTCCAAAAAAGGAGTTACAAAAAAGCATTTGCTATATAATTATTCCAAAGGTTCTCAAATCAAGATATCACACAATCAAAATTAAAGCTAAAATAAGCCTTCAAGGGATTTTTAGATAATGGACACTTCAACTATATATATATATATATATATATATATATATATAGATAGATAGATAGATATAGATAGATAGATAGACAGACAGATATATATATTCTAATTTAATCTTTATATCAACAGTTTGAAGTAGCAAACTTTGACAAACTGAAATAGCAAAACATTGAGCAACTCACTTCCAAAAGAGTTTGTTTTTCTTGCATAATGTATATAAAAAAGAGCAAACTTAAAATCTAAAGTTAATTTTATAAAAAAAAATCACAGTCAAAATTAAAATAGGGAAACTTTCAAAAACAATCTGATAGATATCTTTTTATATGTTGACATTTTTTTAATTATAAAAATACATAACATAAAATATATAAAATTTAATTAGGAATATCCTTAGTTTGATGTTGCTAAATTCAAATAAAACTAGCTTTCAATTTGAATAAATAACTTCAGAGCTTCAATGAAATTAGAGAATTAAATTGCTCCAAAAATACTGCAAAACAGGTCCCAAGACACCATCAACTCCCCAATCGGCAGGATTCCTAAGGAGTTGCTTATGCCCATTTAGTAAAAACAACCCCTGAATTTGAATCATCATCCAAATAAAAATTGCTTCAAATATTAGTGGGTGAATGAGTATAGGATCAAACTCGCAACATTAGAGTTTGTAGCTTAGTATCACAGCAACTAGAATTAATTGTGTCGTAAGGATGTTATCCGGCTTATAAAGATTTAACTAAATATTCCACAACTCTTAAAATACTTATGATAATATTGCAAGACTATAAGTATTTCAAAATTATACACAAGTTTCAAAATAATAAGTAATAATTCAAATATATATAATTATATGAACACAACACCATTACAAATTTTAAACTTTTGCAGAATTTTATCTAGTGTTTTAAGTGAAAAAAGAGAATTTCATATATTTAACTTTTAAAAATATGAAGTAATGAATATTGCAAAGAGTTTAACAATATCACAGCAATTAAGATGACGGAAAAGTAAGAAAGACCCATTTTATGCATTACAATTTACAGCATCATAATAAATTATGAATTATTTGTAACAGTCAATGGCAACCCGAGTTAAGCCGAGTCTTGAAAATTACAGGTTGTATTACATATATCATTTTAGAATTATAAGTTTTATTAACCTTCTAAATTCATGAAATTTTCTCAGCAATAATTAAATAACATTTTAGATTTTGAAACAATGATGCTATACTGATTCAAGAAAGAGTTAGTGGGAAAGTTAAGTTGATACAGAATTTTGATTATTGGCATTGAAATTTTTTTCAAAATCAGCTCACACATATAAATAAATTTTAAATATGTAGCTAATTATATATTTGAGCTAATATGCAATTTTTAAATATATGAATCAGAAGTATTAAAAAATTTTTACATCATTCAGCTTTCTTCTTATTATCAAATTGAATTGTGAGCAACAATAATTCGATATTTAAACAAAAACTTAAGTAATAAGCTGAAAAAGAATAAAACATTAAATTGCTATATTATATGCAGTGAACAAGTTTCTCATCTATATATAAAAGAATACTCACCTGAGCATTTTGTAAGATGTTATTGACTAACATGACTCGACGCTTAGCATTCATTAGTTTCTTTACATACACATCCAGGTCAAACATAGAATTATATGTTTCTGAGATTTGCCTTAATTCTAAAATATTCAAAATTGAAATAAAGAGTTACAATATATTTGATGAGGTAAAATTTATAAAAACTAAGCAAAAAAAAATAGTTAAATGCTTTTTTTTTTTACAGAATTGAAAATGGGTGTTTAAAATTAGCACAGTATATTATATTTTGCAAAAATTGAAATTATTTAGGGTTAAGTTTTAATAGATTTCAAAGAACACTTTCTCAATATATCATTTTAAAAAATCATTAAATTTAAAGCCCCATAATTCTATTAATAACATTAAATATTTATTATAAAGAGTCTTATAGAATTTGAAAATAATTAATACAAAATAAATAATACAGAAATATTAAATAGTTCATTTTTCTAAAGTTAAGAGGTTTTAAAAAAAAATTCTCTTTTTTTACATATAAAATTCTACTATTTAGCTGATAATGGTTAAATGTTAAAATTTTATCTTTAACATTAAATTATTAAGTACATTGTTAAATGCTGAAAACATGAATAATTTCAAAGGTATCAAATTGCTCAGCATATTCAGCTCCTAGCTTATGGATCTATATTTTATTTAACCACCAAAATTTTTTTAATAGTTTTCATATTTGCCTCACCTTAAAAAAATAATATAAAAGTTCATTTTCTTTGATAACTCTTTGCTGAATTTAAATTTAAATTTCAAAATTATAAGGAGTAAAGAGAATATTTACAATTAGTGAACAAAGAAAGTCTTTGGAATAACTAAGTTACACCACACTAAATTGAATCGATTATAGCCACTGCAGATTAATAGCTTAAAATTATTTTATTTTAAAACAAAAATTTCACTAATCTTGAGAGTGAAAAATCTGAAATATTACATTGATCATACTATTTAGCATAATAAGGCATTATATTTCTTTACTACACAAAAATTTAATTTTTACAAGTGGAGACACAATAATTTTATATATTTAAATTTAAACAAAAGCTTTCACACAAATATAGCTTTAAAATTCTAGTTTCATACATAAAGCAAATTATTTCTAAATACAATGTAAGCATGATTCATATAATTCCATACAGAATGACTTATTGCTTTTGAAAATTGAACAATTCTGTAAAAACGAAAATGGACTTTTGATTTAAAATTGAGGAGTTTAAAAATCTTCATTTAACATAAGACTTCTACTTAAACTGAAATTTTTTTACATAATAATAATCATTTAATAAAAAATAATAAAAATAAGACAAATAATTTTATATATTTAGATTTAAACAAAAGCTTTCACACAAATACAGCTCTAAAATTCTAATTTTATGTTAAAAATGGAAAAGAAATAATTAGTGATACCTTCAGACAAACTTTCTATTTGCTGTCGCAATTCCTTTTGGCTGATTCTAAAAGATGATAAAAAAGACAATTTTCAAAAACATCAAAAAAATATTTTCATCAATTATAAAAATAATATGAATCTAAACAGTTAAATATGAATTTTGTACTGTTATTTAATATAATGTTACCATTACTGTATACTTAAAATAAATATCCAAAGCAAATTCTTTAGATGGACAAAAAGGTAATCCAATACTTGTTCAAATGAGATAGATCACAATATAAAATAGTTAAATAAAATAAATCATAAGCCATTTCTTATTACTCACAAAAGGAATGCTTTAAAATTATTGCATTCATAAATACAGTCCGTTAAGTCCTCTATGGATATACTGAACTATGGGCAGATGCGGCTATTGCCTACTTATTCAATGAAAGTTTTTAAAAAATTGTAAAGTTGATGCAATTTATTAAATTTTCCTTTAACATATTTCATTTGAAAGTCATAAAATATTTCACTTCTATATTTTTGACAAAAGGACAGGAATGTTAATGTAAACCGGTAGAAAACAAATTTGAAAGCATTTTATTATGTATCTTTTTATTTGCCAAATTCCAAATTATGTTAAGGTTGCCCAGTTCTTTTAAACTTAATGCAACCATCTAAGTGATTTTCTCACCTGACTAGTAATAAAACCTGGAGATCATAAATATTCACAAGTGTCTATTAACATTAAAGACAAGAATATAAAAGTAAAATACAACAAATATTTATATAGAAATATATATATCAAATAATTCTATTCCCTAAATGAAATCAAGAAATATGCACTTATTATGCATCAACTAAAGATAATTACCTAAAAGAATGGCTAATACAGTTAATATTAATAACTTTTTCCATAAAATTTAAATCCATCTACAATCAAGATATGTACTTAAAAGGCAATAAGAAAAAAAATTTCAATCAGCAACTTTTATTTTTTGTTTTGGAAGTGGAATATTATATAATTCATTTGAAAGGCTTGATGTTGAAAGAAAAAATCTGTCAAATATTGTTAACAGAGAAAACCTAACATGCATACAAATGCAAACCATGCTACCCTTCAGTGAGATGATCCTTTGTAATATTGTCAAACTGACCTGCTTTAGATAATAGAATCTTGGGATAATTCTTTATAAATAGTTTATTAAATCAGAAAATCTTATTGAATCAATCTATCATTGAAATCCAGTTAGTTTAAACCTTTAGGGTCTATTATGCATGGTGGAAAAGGGATCACAGACATTGCAAGTTTCGATTTCTTTCCTTTTAGCCATAAGTTCCAAAATTAAATATTTTTAATTGATTTTAATTTAATATTATAATAGCAACATCAAACATTATAAAAATTAAAATAACAAACACAATTGCAATTGATATTCAAAAAGACTAGTTTCAAAATTCCACATATAAAAAGATAATCTAACTTTAAAATTAAATTTAATGTTTTAGAAATTTGGTCAACTTAGTTTCAAGAAAAACAAATTGTTTTTAAAAAAACTGCAAAGAAAATATCGTTTGAATATTTAACATACTTTAAATATTCAAATATAAAAATCTTCAAAACTAATTAAAAGCAGGTCATTATAAAAACTTAAATCATATAAGGATCATAATTAACAAAAACAGATTTGAAAACACACAAACACAAAAAAGTCAGAAACATAGCATTTTCAAATTTAAAACACAATTTTTTATTCGAAATTATTATTAATCAACATAGTTCCAGAATAGAACTGTTTATAAGTCAAATGACAGGGAAAATTAGAATATTGTGATAACATTGCAAAATAATTGCATTTTGAGGAACTCTTCCCAATCAGGCATTAAGGATTTCTCTAAGTTGTAAGATTTTTAGACATTTGCATATTTAATAACTTGACCCTGTAACCTTTACTTTAAAGTTGTTTTTTCACCTTTTAATTTCTTGTAATAATGATTAATCAATAAATAAGAAATGTTTTATGCTCTTTTCAAGCAAATGAATGATAAGATATTTTGTCTCTTTTTAGAGACTGATTTTTTGATGACAATACTTATTTTTCCTCATTATCAATCTTCCAACACACAGGAAACTAAATATGATGGGAGAGTAAAATTCTCAGCACAAAGTTTGCAAACATAAATTAATTAGTTCAATGGGAGATGGAGAAGTAGAATTTCAATAATTTACTGTACACAATAATTATATACTATTGATAATTTATGATTGGTATAATCATCAGTACAGTAAATGTATTATTATTTGCAATAATTTCACATCCCATAAGAAGGAGATAAAAATGCTTTTAGAAGAACTAGACGCACTACAGTACAGAAAAGATTAATAATAGCACTATTATTTATGAAAAATAATATTATAGTTAATTATAATTCTGCACCGATTTTGATACTTCAATATACTATATTTATGAACTTCATTTATACAACCTAATTGAATATGAAACTTTCAAGTAAGTTATAAGCATGTCAAAATTTTAAAGTATTTAGCTGAAGTTACAGTTTTCAGAGTTTAGTTTAAATAATATCTTTATGTTAATGCAGCATTACTGAGACAAATATAAAACATAAATATAGAATATAAAAATATTTCTTACAAATATAGAATCTCACTTTATATAATATAAAGCACTTACAAGGTAAGTCTAACATGATCATCTAACTGTTCCACAGATGGCCGTAAAAGTTCCATTAAACCTTCAGCTAACGCATCTCGAGTAGGAGAATCGCCACAGTCATCCGTCTTATCATCAATAGATGTTGTTGTACTAGCCGTATCTTCCATCAGTACTGCACGTATGAAGCTTATTGAATGTAACAATTTTCAACGCGCAGACAACAAAAATGAAAAATTCATTCAGAAACTAAATAAATTTAGCCGTTGCCAAATATTTATTCAAAAAAATCTGTAAATTGTGAAACGGTAAGGTCATGTGACCAACCATCAGAAAATTAATTGACAGAAAATAATTGATTAACACAAATAAATGTCTGAATTTCAGGGAATTTTTTTTAAGTTTCGAAAACTTAAGTCCGACAGCTTTATTTAAAATCAATTACTTGACAGATCTTTGATTTCATCTAACCAAATTTAAGGTTTACTAGATTTCAGTTTGGCGTCTAGCTTAGCTCAGCAAAATTGTGCCAACCTTGGAAAAACTCGCCAACATTAGCCATTATAGAAAGAGAAAAATGGGAACAAACATATTTTAAAGTTTCAATAAAAAAATTGTTAGGACAACATTTAGAAAAAAAATCGTCCCCCAAAAATGCAACCTTTGTAAACAGATATTAATCCTATGTTGGGCAAAATTTTGTGGATTTCCGAGTAATAAAAGTTTTCTGTGTAAGAACTTGAATTGTGTTTTTTTTACCTTAATCGGACTTATAGATTCATTTTAAATGAATTAAAATAGAATCTTTAATTTTATGCTAATTTCTTTTAGGCTGTTTTAAAATTGAAAAAAAAAAATGGTTATTCACAATTTTTCAAAACCAATTCACTAAGAGAATAAAACAATACAATAATTAATAATAAAAGAATAAATTTTACAATAATTCAATCGATATTTTTAAAATTAATATTTGCCGAGAAAGAGAAAAATGCAAATAGTTCTAGATTATTTTTTTAAAACTTTTCAGTTCATTTTTATCTTTGGAAGTACTATTTAATCTGTGGTAGACGAAAATTTACAAAGTAAAAGTATTTCTTGAAGCGTTTTATGTTAAATTTTTTTGCATAAATGCTTCATGAATGAATTTAATATTCATTTAGCTTTATTTGTCAGATTTGATATTAATTATTAAAAGCAACTATTATCTACTGACTGTACTTTTTAAAATTTAAAAAAAAATGAGTCATGTACAAAAGTACACTTTTCAATCAAATGCGCTACACAGTCAATGATTTAAATATAAGTAACTGTATAAAAATAATGAATAAATGCCATTCCGTTCACGGAAAAGAAACTCGATTTAAATATTAAATGAAATCCAATTATAATGTTAGCAATAATATTCCCTTATTTTTAAAAATAATAAATAATATTAATGTATCAAATTAATTTATCGAGCAATGTAAAAATTAAAAATTCGATACCTGTGGGTGGGAAAACTCTTCATTGTATCTGTTCTTAGAAAATTCTAAGTTTTGAGTTTCAGTAATTAAATAATTCGATTCGTCTTGCTCTGGAGCTAATTTCAATATGTTTCTCTTATCTCACATTTCGGCGGGGAAAATATTTTTAAAAAAAATCAGTGAGAGAGAATCAGAAATAAAATCACTACCCTGTAGACTAGAAAAATATACTTTGTAGAGATCGCCCCGACCAAGGCTAACTCAAATAAGTACAATCACAGCTCAGCTTACAAAAGCAACAGTGAACTAATGTGAAATGTGAACTTTGCTCTGATTGGACTTCTGAAAGGTTGAGACCAGTGAACGAAACCCAATCAAAAGATCGCTCGGACCAGGGCTACCTAAAACGAGCACAATCACAGTGCAGCTTATAAAAGCATCAGTGAGTTAATGTGAACATTGCTGTGATTGGACTTTTAAAAGATTGATATGAGTGTAGCTATTTCAACGGTGATCTGCTAGGTGTGAAGCGGTTCTTTTACATCCGCTTTAGCAAATAGATCCTAATTTTTTTTTTCCTTTGCTGTAATTTGGTTTTGTGCTTCCGCCTTTGCATAAAGTTCCACTTAGTATTGATATTATTAAATAAAGAATTTCACTCTAATGTGGTTTTGTGCTACCGCTTTGGTATAAAGTTCCATTTTACAATTGAACTTGGTTATTATTAAAAAAGAATATTAATAAAAATGAATAATGAAAGTTTAGTTATATGCTAATTAGTAAATTAATTATTCAAATAACTAAACGTTTTTTTTAAGTAAATTATTTTTTATAGTAATCATTTTTTCAAAAGTTAATATTTGTTTAATGATTTCAAT
>JAOUZG010046976.1:1455784-1474390 GCA_026289955.1 Argiope argentata
TCTTCCCGGTCCAGATGGATACCCAAAGGGTATAATCAATCAGTGACTTTACTTGGCGGGAAAATAGATCAGATAAGCATCATACAACGGAATTGTTTGTTGTTTATTTACATCGACACTAGATTTTGACAATTTTTGAAATGAATATCATTTTTTTTAAATTTAAAAGTGAAAATTTATAAAGAAAATAATAGATTTTGTATTTTATAAGAATCGTCTGAAAATTCCACTTCCAAACCTCTACTACATCGAATATAATCTTCGATTTGGTCGGACAAAAGGTGAGAATTTCTTCATCCGATGAATTCATTATTATTATTTTTCTGAATCGGAAGAAAGTATTTTAAATGCTGTGTGATGTCCTCATACAACAACAGAAGTTGAGTGAGAGAAAAAATTATAAATTTATCCATCGTATAGTGCATTTTAAATACTGTTTATGATTATCTTTTTAGATAAATTGTATACTGTATTATCTCCTGCGAATACTTTTTACAAAATCTGTTAATGGAAATTGAATAAAAAAATATTCCAAGGATTTCCTTTTTTTTCAAAGCAGAATTGTGGAAAAAAATACTCCAAACGATTCCATAAAAAACTTTTTTATGGAATATTTTCTTAGTTTCACTGGTAGTAATGTCTATTCCAACAAATATTTTATAGATGAATAATAATGCTAGTGAAACTATTCAGTAACATAAAATTGCTGAATTTTTTGTTAAATAATATTAGTGTTGTGTTCATATAATTATATCAATTATTTCCCGATTCTATGCTAGAAAACAATGTGCAGTTGAAGGAAATAAATTTACAATTAAACATTACAATTAAACATTAAAAGAGTCATAATTTTCTAATTTCTTACTTTCTTTATGATATCTTTTAATCAATTTTTCGTTAATTATTAATATAATTTCGTATAACTTATTTCCAGTTCGAATAACCTGTTTTCTTTATATTTTTCTATAATCAATTTATATTTATTATTCATTATATAATTTTATATTTTCACTCAAAATTGCTTGAAAAGAAATCATTTAAGTTATAAGTAAAATCTGCATGAGAAATGTCAATCCTCCTTGGTTTGTTTTAATTCATTAATTTTTTTTCGCTCTAAATTATTTCTAGTCCTTAGATTTTTTTTTCAGGAATTTTAACTGTCATCTAGAGACTACTGTTACTAGGTCGAGAGTTAATTTTAAAAACAGAAGCGGAAACACTTCAAAAGTGAAATTCCAAAGATAATAATACACAGATACACAGTGTCTCACAAAAGTGATGGGACACTTGTGCTTTACAAAAGGAAAATGTAATAAAATAAATAAATAAACATGTACAAATTTTTTGTGGGTATATTTCATACTTAAGTTTTGTAACAATTAATACATAACATACATTTTGTCAAAATATTAAAATATTAATTTAATAAAAATATAATTGTTTAGAACGGAGCAAAAATTAGCTCACATAAGTGATGGGACACCATTAGATATGCAACAAAAATCGTCTGAAATAAGCAATAAAAATATTTTTTTTTGGGGGGGGGGTATTTTTACTCAAAAGCAACTGGCAATAATTTATAAAATCGTCTGCAGTATTTCTCTCCAGATTGCTTTGGAATTTTTGTGTTTTTTAGCTCTGTGCAGCCATGAATGCTAAACGAAAAGAAACTTCGCCTGAAATTCGAAAAATAATTATTAATTTGCATATTGAACGTGGAAAATCTATTAGAGAAACTGCTAAAACAGTTAATTTGAGTCATTCAACAGTTTTCAACATCATTAAACGATATAAAAAGAATCATATGATTCAGGATAAAAGAAGACCTGGCCGACCATCAAAGCTATCTAATGGATTAAAGCGAATTATCGTTCGAATTATTAAAAAAATCCAAGAATGAGTGCTCCTAAAGTTGCTGCTGATTTACAAGCATTATATGGAGTCATTGTTAATCCTGAGACTATTAGAAGAGTAATTCGATCTGCTGGATATCATGGTAGAGTAGCCAGGAAAAAATTCTTCGTAAGTGAAAAGAATCGAAAACTCTGACTGGCATTCGCAAAATCCTACATAAATAAGAATTCTGATTTCTGGAATAAAGTTATATTTGCTGGTGAGAGTAAATTTAATATATTTGGTTCTGACGGTACAATCTTGGTGTGGAGAAAACCCAGGGAAGAATTTCGTAAAGAGAAGTTGGTGTCAACAGTAAAACATGGTGGTGGAGGAGTTATGGTATGGGGGTGTATGTCGTCCGCTGGAGTCGGTAATCTTGTTTTTATTGACAGTATAATGGATCAATACAAGTATATCGACATTTTACAGCAAAATTTTAAATCTTCAGCACGAAAATTGAACCTTCATAACGATTTTAAATTCTACCAGGATAATGATTCCAAGCACACTGCTATGAACGTTAGACTCTGGCTGCTGTATAACTGTCCTGAAATAATAAAAACACCACCATAATCTCCTGACTTAAATCCCATAGAGAATATTTGGCAAGAATTGGAATCAAGAATTCGCAAACACACCATTTCTTCAAAACAACAATTAAAATCGGCGCTTCAAGAAGAATGAGGTAAAATCACTCCAGAAATCACAGAAAAATTAGTCAAATCCATCCCAAGAAGATTAAATCATGTTTTTAAAGTAAAAGGAAATCCAACAAAATACTAAAACCTTTTAAAAAGTAAAATTTTTGGATAAATATTGGATGGAAAAGTAAGTGTCCCATCACTTATGTGAGCCATTTTTTTGCTCCTTTCTAAATGACTGTATAATTTATTAAATTTATTTTAATATTTTGACAAAATGTATGTTATGTATTAATTGTTACAAAATTTAAGTATGAAATACACCCACAAAAAATTTGTACATGATTATTTATTTATTTTATTACATTTTCCTTTTGTAGAGCACAAGTGTCCCATCACTTTTGTGAAACACTGTAGCTGCTACAAATGTATGACAGTATACTTAATAAAAAATTCAGCTACTATACTAGATTTCCATTTTTGTGATTTATTTATTCTTTATTGTGATTCCTATAATGTAATTTTATCTGTGTTTTTTCAGTGATTATATCTCTCTTTGATACTTTCAGATTAAAGATAATGAAAAAAAAAAAAAAAAACAGCTTTTCTTTTGCTTTTTTTAAGAATAATTTTTGAAATATGCATGTGTATTATGTTTTTGATTATAATTTTTGTTTTTGTGTTGATATTGTTTTTCTTTTTCTCTTCATATAAATATTTTTTTTTCACATTTACATTTATTTTACATTTTTGTAAGAATGCATTTTTCTTAATTATGATATTTCTTGTTTAGATATTTAAAATAAAATCCAACAACATTTTTTTAAATCCATCGTCCTGTTTTCAATGCAAAAACCACAAAAATTCTAAAGTTTTTTGTATTATTAGAATTTGTATCTGTATTAAGTTAGTTTTCCTTGTATCCAAAGTTCCTAGAAAGAGTAAGAATTTTGAGTGTGTGTAACATTATATAAACTAATGTTTCCATGTCTATTTTAACCGTTCGATAAATTTAATGGTTACAAGTACCGGCATATTAGACGGTGCTTTGAATTTAATTTTAAAATTTAAATTAAAAAAGATTTGTTCTAATTGAAAATAGTATACAATTACAAAAGCTTTTAAAATTATCTAAAGGATTTTTGAAATCTACCAATAATTCAATAACAATTTAATACAAATTGTGTATTGAATGACATTGTGACGCCTTCAGATAAGCGAGAGGTAGGAATATAGCAAACTAAGTTCCCATGTGAAAGCAACCCTTTGTTGCTGACGAAGTTACTGATAACGGCGGAATGTGTAAAATGTGAAGAATGCAGACCCCTGGTATTCAAATCTAAGCACCGCAGTCAAGCTAATGTGTCTGAGCGACTTGTGAGGTCTGAACTGGACATCTGTTTGGAACAGACATCGAAGGAAAGAACCAGATGTGTCCCTGTCAATAGATAAGAGAGCCGACACAATGGTGGCCAGTGGCAGATGGCATTTCATTGTTCTGGACTGGGTATTTAATTTGGCCAAAAAAAAAAAACTAAAATCAAAAATTTAAGAGCACAACTTTATTTATTTATAGACAAGGCGAAAGCGATAGCATGTCATTTGAATCTTTCGGAAAATTTTCCTGAAAAAAAAAATCGTTCATTCCCAAAAACTTGTTTGTTGAGTTGAGAACTTTGCGTTTAGAGGTAAATATAGATGTATTGTTATTCAATGATGATTTTTATGGCATAGGAGAAATTTTTAATGAATCAGGGATTTATTCTAGGGATTACATGCACACACAATGTAGTACCTTCGACATCAAGTAAATCGTTGCTACAAGAAGCAGTCTTTGCCTGCTAATAAAATTAGTTAAACTAAATAAATAAAAAGGACTATTAAAAAGGAAATAATAATAAAAATAAATACAGAGAATAAGGAAGGCATTTGCTACAAAAGTGGTATTTTATTGTCAAAATTATATTACAAAAAACAATTTTACAAAAATATTTTCTTGAAATTTTGTGTAATATTACCATAAATGTTATTAAAGCAATGAACTAAAGAGTGAGGTCTAATGTTAATCGTTTTTGATTTTTAGAAGTTTATTTAAGTAGCACCTATGATTTTTACTATATGTTTACCTTAAACATACTTACAAATCTATAACTTTTTACATATTTTAATTAGCTTTTAATTCATTTATTTTATGAGCGATAATTAAAATTCGAGAATTTGAATTCAGCGTAGAAATTTTGCGTTTTCACTAATTTCATCAAATTTTACCTAAAAAATCTCAATCTTATCAATTAACTTATTTTTAAATTTCTCTAATAGATGTTATTTATTGTTTTTAGTTATAAATATAAAAAAAACTGGTAAAATTGGTAATCAAACAATTTTTTAAAAATGTGCTTCTGTGACCATAAAATACATATCTAATAACTTTAAAAAAATTAAATGAACTTATTATTGTAGGCATTATGGCATTACTTTAATTTTTGCTAAATTAAATCAGAAAGTGAAATATTGATTAAAAATATAACAAAATCATATTAATGTTATTATTAATAATTAACTAGATTAATATTCATTAACTAATGAATATGACCAATCATATTACACTCAAATTTGTTTTCTTAGTACTCAATGTTAAAATGCATTTATAATCGTCTAAGAATTAAGGTATTTATTCTATTTTTAGAAAATATCAACTTCTATATTGAAATAAAGGCATTTAAAATCCACACAATACAAATTAAACAGGCGCAATTTAAAAATTGAAATAAAAAAATATTGTAAATGTAGCTCAAAATATTTACATGCATGACCTTTTTTGAATTAGTTTTAAAGAATGAAATAACAGCATTTCAATTTCCTATAGTAAATAGCAATCGAAACTGATACATACATAAAAATATTAACTATGCCACTATTTAAAATTTTTAAAGGAATTATTTAGAAATCTCAATACAATATGAAAGACAATATTACATTAAGATGCATGTGGATCATTTATAGGCACATCTATTCAAGAAGATCTATCACAGCTGTGATGCATACAAATAACTGCAATCATAGATGAACAGATCATCTAGTTTGCCACAGCTGCATTTTCTTTCTTGAGAAATTTTCCACTTTCTAATCCAATATTTTCAAGTTGAATATTAATACATATCAAAATACTGCAATATTGTATATGTTTTTGAACATCAGATATTTAGAAAACAGAGATCTAATCACTAAAAAATGCAGATAAAATTACATTATAGGAATCACAATAAAAAAGCAAATAAATAACAAAATGAAAATATAGTATAGTAGCTGAATTTTTTATAAAGTCATTGTCAATCAGATAACTGTCATACATTATATTTTGTTGCATTGGAAAGAAATTTGCACAGTAAATAAATTTGTTATGAATGACTGAAGACAAACAAAACTAAATATTGATCTTTGGACTGAATAATATTATGTATAAAGAAAGCTAAAGGGCAATGAAAAGTACATAAATGCTGTTAAATTAAATGTAAACATAACATCACAACTTAACAATAAAAGAATTTTTTTTAAATAACATTATTACAAAATGACCTAATAATAATGCATTCCACTTGATGAAGGAAGAGGAAATAATGCATTGTAAAATTTGTCATAAATAAAACAGCTTAAAATAAAATGGAAAACTATTTGCTTGTAAAACTATTAGTTACATTAGCTTTTATTTTTCACGATGTTATGCAAAAATAAAAATTTATTAAGAGGTAAGGCATAATAACTGTTAAAATTAATCTAAAAACAAAAGAGATTAATATATTTGAGTTATTGTTTAATGATTTGACTAATTCTAAAATCTCTTTTTTGAACCTGTGTAAAATAAATAGGAGTTTTCTGTGTTTTTTAGATGTTTTCTATTATGCATACTGTGAATTTTTAGCAAGATCCTTTAAGCCCATGTGATTTAATAATTATTTTAGAAAAGATATGTAATAAATTTTAACTTCAGGATAAAAAAGGATATAACAATTTCAAGATACATATTTAATATCACGAGTATACAAGAAAATGAAAAGCATGCGATTCGTTTTCGCCATAAATAAAAATAACAATGAAGATTTTTTTTTTCTATAATCATCTATATACTAAATTTATAAACATTATTATAAGCTTTTAATGAAATTCAGCAGAAAGATTACAGTGTAATTTAAATAGGATCCAGAATATATAACAATCTGAGCAAGGTTGTGATGCGGTCCTCGAAGTGTAAATATAAGAAATAAGTGTAGGAATCGCCACACTCATGTCAATCTTTTAGGTGCCCAATCACAGCAAAGTTCACATTAGCCCTTTGATGCTTTTGTAAGCTGTGTTATGATTGTACTTATTTTAGGCAGTCCTATCCGGGCGATCTCTTGATTGGGTTTCGTTCCCTGGTCTCAACCTTTCAAAAGTCCAATCAGAACAAAGTTCACATTTGGCATTAGGTCACTGTTGCTTTTGTAAGCTGAGCTGCGATTGTACTCTTTTCAGGTAGCCCTGGTCCGGGAGATCTTTTGATTGGGTTCCGTTCGCTGGTCTCAACCTTTCCGAAGTCCAATCAGAGAAAAGTCCACTTTTCACATTAGCTCACTGATGCGCTGTTTATGTGCTCATTTGCGTTGTGATTGTACTCCACCAATGAGAATATCGCAGAGTTCCTTGTTTCATAGCGTCTACCGGTAACCGGCGAGCAGCGTGGTACACACTCGTTATTCTTCTCGATTCCATTTTGTGTTATCGAGAGTTTGTATGAATTTTTTACTTTCTAATATTTAAACCTCGTTGTTATTATAGTAATTAAAAATGGATAATATTGGAACTGTTGATTTAGTTAATCGCAACGAATATAGTAAAACCGCTATATTTATGAGGATGCCTGATGATGTTATGAACTTACTTGAAAAGTATGCTCTTAACCAGGTAAGTGGTTTATGTTAAAATCCTTGGAGAATATTTTTGAAATGATAAAAGTGTGAACGTTGTTTTTGTTTGATTTTAAATAATTAGTAATCTTTTTTAATGCGATTCATTTTTGAAAATCAGTATTTTAATAAAAAATATTTCATAATGAAAGCAAACATCGTTTTACTGATGGTTATTTGAGTTATTCTCAAATAATTTTGTTGTAATAAATTAGTTTAAACAAGGTTGTTTAATTTGAGTGAATTTTCCAAAATAACTTTTTATAAATGTCTTTAAAGCATGTTTTTTTATACATATTGACTCAATCTGTGATATTGATGTGATATATTATGTACGTATATATTTTAAATTTGGATATCGATGATTTTCATCAGGAATTATTTTTCATGAGCCACAGATTATATACTATGGGCTTTTTATTTGTTGCTTGATAACTAAATTTGATCTAAAAATGAAATATAAGTACTTTCTTTGTACTTTAGAATATTGGCCATTTTACTTTATTATTATTTTTTTATATAAAAATTTTTCCTTTCTTTAATTGTAATATGAATGATTTAGTCTTAAAATGTACTCTCTATGATCTAAATGTTCATAATACATTAATACGATTGAAATAGTATTTGTATCTTGAAAGATGCTTGACTTTATTTTCAATAAATAAAGATAATATAAAAAGGAGAAATTAAATTTTGTTATTAATTGTTATTTAATTACTTATTTCTGTTTTTTGTCAGTTATAGTTACTTTTTTATAATAATTATATCAGATCCTTTGTTACATTTTTTTATGAATTAAAATGGTGTCATAATTATTTGAAACTTTGATAATTTGCATGCTGAATGAATTTTTAAAAATAATTTTCATTCAAATTTTTATTCCTTAGTATTAAATTAATTTTAATTATCAAATTATAATTATTTTGGACATTATTGGACTGATAATTATTTTGAAATAGATAGGTTATTTTGACTTTAAAATGTGATATCTTTCATTGTTACTTTTCTATTGACTTATTTTTCTAATAAATATGTAAGTAAATTTTAAAATTAATTGAGATGGGTTTTAATTCTTTTAATAAATAGTTTGAAAATAATTTAGTAATTATAATTTAATATAATATTTTGCTATTTTATTTTATTTATTTATTTTTGTTTTGTATGTTTAAGTTTGAATAGAGAAATGTTTAAAAAGTTAAGTTGATGTTTAATTATATATGAATATTAATTTAGAATAATTAAAAAAATAACAATTTTTGAATGCTATCAAATAAGAACATTGTATGGTATATTGTTATTGGGCTATTTTTTATATTTTTCTTAAATGTATCTTAATTTTTAAGACAAATGTCTAAACAAGCTAATCAAAATATCGTTTTTAGCTCTTTTGCATTTTAGATATTGGTATTGGATTTAGATATCAATCTTGAATGAACTCCGAAAAATATTTTTTCAATATATTGTAATATTTTATTTTGTGTAATTTTAATAGCATTGACAGTTAAAAAAAAGACTTTGAAAGTTATCTAACTAATTAAAAAGATAACTGATATTTTCTAATTTTTAATACTTTCATATTTGATGTGCATTTCATAATTTTCTGATTTCTATTTATAATATTCAAATTCTAAAATTTTATAAATTTTTTCAAATCTTTATTTACATTTTGATTTTATCAAATCAATAAATATATTATCAGTTTTTGAACCTTCGATGATTTAGATAAGTTTTTCTTCTATCTTTTAAAAGAGCATCCATACTTCTTTATTGGTCAGTATTTTTTACATACATGCTTTTACATATATACTACTAAGATGAAATATTGTTTGCTCCTGAACCCTGCAAGCTATTTTGCATCTGCTAGGATAAGTTCAATTCATCAAATAGATGAAAGTACCAGATGCTTACTGTCTGTCCAAAAGGAGATCTCTGACCGACAGGCGTCTATGTTTACGGCGAGCATTATAGAAACAGGTGTCAATAGGGAGGATCCATTTTGAATGGGTGGAATCGGGCGGAAGTCTGGCGAGTTTTTTTATTTTGGTGAAAAAATGAAGCGATAAAAAAACTATTGCTCATTCATCTTCTCGCTTTTACCGCAGTTGCTCGTATCTTTATATTTGCTTAGTTTACTTCTTTTATATTTTATTAATATTTTCTTTGGTTAATATTAACTGCATTTCATTATTTAATAATTTTAGTCTCTTGAATTTTGAGATCCTTTAAAATGTCTTCAATTTAAGAATGGAGAGACTTTAAAATCACAAGCAAGTAAAATTGTGCATAATGTTATAGAATTTTGCTTGAAACTTGCTGAAAATTCGTAATGGGAAAAAGATGGGTGTTTTAGAAGATCTAATAGATGAACTAGTAATTCAGATTGGAAGTACTGAATCGGATTCCGATTCAGAAGAAACGGAATCTTATGACAGTGATTTAGAATTCTTTTAATTGAAAGTACAAAACTGTCACTCGATCTCTCCTAGTTTTGCACTCTTTTAATAATAATTAATGTGTTTTATAAATAAAAAGTGAATTTTAAAATTGCTTTTTTTTTCATTTCAAGTAGTTTAATCATAAGTGATAGAAGATATAGAATTTTATTTAGTTTATTTCCTGAAGTTACGAATTATGCTCTTGTTTTTTTGTTATTCAATATGCCGATAATCAAAGCTTAACATACTTTTAATTATCTTAATTTTTTTAAGTTTCGTTAAAAAAAATCTTTGAAAATTTTATTTATTTTATAGCTTTTATTTATCTTAATTTTGTTTATCCTTGTAAAATTTGGTTACTTAATTGCTAATTAATTTTTTGATATGATTAATAATTTAAGTTGTAGAAAGTGAAACGAAGAAACAATACATTCTAATATTTTTAAAAAAATTTTGTACCTTAATATTCTTCTATAGTTTTTATTGGATCGAAAACTTTTATTTAATTTTATAAACTGAAATTAAATGAAATAATTATCCTAAATTAGAGCGTAACTTTTTAACATAAATAAGATTAACTCTTGAATTGATCGATATATGGAAGTGGAAAATAAAGAAATCCTTTTCAAGTTCATATTTTTTAAAATAATAAACAATTGAAACTTTAAAAGTAAATTATTAATCTGTTTGTATTAGAAAAAGTAAATAGATTACTGATTTTGAATTCTACATTTGAAAAGTAAGTTGAGTAAACAGGAAGTAATGATTTGTTGAGAAAAAAATACGCGAAGTCAGTTGGTTTTTATTTATAGATAACGGGAAGTTTAAAAGAGAAAGAAAATAATAGCTTTTATGCAGCTGATTATACTAATTAAAAATATTCTTCCAAATGGACGTGAATATCATTTTCGTTTTTATTTGACGATGTTTCATTTTTTAATATTGCTATTGATTGTGTTCTGATATAAAGTTTTTTTTGTTGTTCTTTAAGATAAAAATTCTTTTTTATATTTAAATGTGGCATTAAGAGTTCTTAGTGTGTTTATTTTATTATTGAAAGAATTTATATATTAAACGATTCTTTTTATTTTCTTAGTGTTTAGTCTATATGGATATTTAATCTAAACCTGCCCAAAATAAGGTCTGGTCAGGGTAGAAAAAAAAATAAAGGGGAAAAAGGGTTTGTAGAAAGAAAAGTAATGGAGAAAAAAAAGAGGGATAGGAAATTATGTTGAGTTAGACAGATTACTTCGTGTTTGCTGCAGAGAATTTGATCTTAAGAAGTTACATAAATTTAAAACAAATAAAATGAAAATTAATTTTTTGTCATGCTGGATTCTACTTAATTTTTTCTTCTTGTGCAGTCGTTAGACATATAAATAATTATTCAATTTTTCTATTTGATTTAGTCTGTTCATTCTGTTCTAATCAGAAAGGAATTTCTATATTATTCTAACAGGAATAATATATATTTTCAAAATTCCTAGTACGCAAATGATTTTCAGCCCAGTGAATTATTTTACGAAAATTAAAGGCAATATATCAATACCGCCAATTAGGCGCTAAACGCGCCGACGTAAGAAACGAATGAATTTCTACCTCTGCGAAATGGACTCTTCCTACAGTAACCTGTTTTTATAATGCCCGCCGTAAACATAGACGACTGTCGGCCAGAGATCTCCTTATGGACAGACAGTACATTGAACCATAAACGGAACACAGATTGGTCATAGACAAAATTAAAATAAAATAACAAGAGCAGAAACGATACAGTACTCGCATACATATGAAAAAAAAAAGAATGAAAAAGTATCTTAAAGGGTGGGAATCAACGCCAAAGAGTTAGGAAGAGTTTCAGAATTGTGCTCATCCTTTCTCGTCTTGCCTCTTAGTGAGGTAAAGTCATCATAAAGTAGTTGTCTCAGGATACTGAAAGGAACAGTGCATTAAATCTCAATATGTTTTTTTCTTCTGTTTTTTTAAAGTAAAGTCTAATAAAAATGAAAACATTTTTTCAATAATTGTTTGATGCAATGTCTAAATTGAAACTTTTTACCATCAAATCATTATAAAAAAATATAGAACATTATTTAATGTATATTATGAGGAAAGATGAAATTTGCAACCTTTTTTTGCCTCTCCTACTAGCCTTTCTCATTCAGCCTTTCCTACTAGCCTTTCTCATTCAATTTTTAAAGAGATTTTTTGTGATTTTTGATTTTTTTATTACCTTTAAACAAAATGTAATTTTTCTAACAAGATATTATTTGATACATCATGCTGGGCACACAAAACTTATTACTTTTTGTTGCCTGGAAGCAGTCAAATGTAATAAAAATGCATGAATGTTATATTGCTTCATAAAATATATTTGGTTCTTTTCCATTTGCGGAATAACTGCGAAAAATCGTCAAAGAAATTTGTCAGAATTTGACATTATGTGGCAATTTTTTGCTTTAGAAATTTGGCAGAATTCTATAATATTTGGCGATTTTTCACTGCCACCCACCTAATGGAAAAGTACCATAGATTTGTAGTTGCATTAAGTTGAGCAGTTCATTTAGCTGATTGAGAGAACTGTAAAATATTATTAAACGTTTTGGTGAGGATTTTATGTGGTACTAAAGTAGTCCATTTTGTGAAAGGAAAGAACAAGTTCATTTGAATAAACTTCAAATGAAAGTTAAATTGAGTGCAAAAATAGGCTTAATTGTCTTCGGATGGATAATCAATGACTTTCTTAAAAAAATTGATGCTCAAATCTTCCAAAACAATTATATTTATTTAAATCATTTTAAGATTAAAAAAAATTGCAGGAATGAAAATGATTTTATTTAATGTTTAATTTTATCTAACAATGTTAACAATATTGTTTATTTTAATTTAATGCACGATATTTTTAAAATGTTACACTGGAATTTAAATTCACACATCTCAAAACATTCAATTGTGTGCTTTTGCCAATCATTAACTCTGTAACATCAAAATTACATTTGCTTTTACTTTTTTATTTGTAGTAAAGTGATTCAAATGAATTCATGTTTTTCAGCCCATATCAAATAACAAGGTAAAAACAGTATTTTATTACCAACTGAAAAGTCAATTTCATTAAACAAGTTGGTCACTAAATGAAGCTGGTATTTTGGCTCATTTGATGTTAAGTGCAACATACATGTATTTAACATAATTTTTTGAGCAAAAAAATTTAGAGGTTTGCTTAATAAACTAGTGAAAAATCAATACTTTTTTGGATAATCATTATTTAGCATTGTTTTCAATGTTAAACTATTTATATTTCATTAAGTGAGGTATGCATCTTATTTTTATCCCTTTGTAATATTTTTTTTTCTCCTTCTGTCTTATTATTAATTCTAGCATTGTTATTATATTTACTGTAATTTTAAGTAAAAAAAAAAAAAAACTGTTAATTCTAATAGAGAAAAATTTAAGAGACTTAATAATTTTTACTTTCTCTTTTCAGAAAAGTTCTTTATCCAAGCTGACAATAAAATTTGATGATAAATCTGGAGTAAGTGAGGCCTTGTTTACTTTTTTTAAAAAATTTATTAAAGAGTGAAATAAAATAACAATACAACATAGAAATGTATCGTTATTTTTTTTTTAAAAAAGATTTTTTTTATTGACTTTTGTTATAAAAGTTAATTTTTAGTGGGTTTTTTTTTGTTTTTTTTTGTTTCTTTCACATTCTAGTTATGCAACTACTACTAATATTATAATTTTAAGCAGTTATATATTTATACGCAACCGATCAAGAATCGAAATTTTCATCAAATACTTTTGATAAATTCTTTACACCCCTGAAGATAAAGGACACATATAGATATTTAATAATTTTTATCTCTAAAATTCAGTTTCAGGGCAAAATTAGGTTAATTTTAAATTTTAATCAAAAGAATTTCATTTCTTAAGAGTTAAATGTTAGAGCTGCGCTTAAAGATTTTGAGATCAAATTGTCAAATTAGTTTCATCTTGCAATGCAAATACAAGAATAATTTACAATATTAATTTTAATTTTTCCAAATAACAGATCAATGAATTACAGATAGAAACTATAATTATTTAAAATTATATCAAAAGAACTGTACTCTCTTCTTATATTATACCAAAAATCATTAAGATGGGCTCATTATTTATTGGATTATTGCATTAGCTATTATAATTAATGAATTATATTACTTTATTTATTTATTAAGTTTTAATTATTAAATCATAATAACCTTTTACATTGCAGGTTATAAAAATCCCAAATGATGGACATGAGGAAGCTTTTAATTTCAACATTACTGGCAGCACAAGAGGCCGTGATTCAACTTATTGTGTCCAGGAAACAGACGAAGGGTGAGAAAAATATATTTAATCATATTTTTTGTTCTATTGTAAATCATAATATTGAGGGAGAGATAAATGTGAAATTTTCTATTTTGGACGTATAAGAATTCTAACACACACATATTTATGTATAAACTGAAATATTTTGATATAATGTGAGAGAAAAGTGAAAAAAATTTAATGATCTCACATATTTATCAGAAAAAAATTATAAGTTTGTAGATTTGTAAAATTAATATGTAGATTACTAATATAATTTTCTGTTTGAAAAGGAACAACTGAATTTGAAATCCATATAATATTAATAATGTTACATTTCCATTATTTCTTATTTATTTTTATGATAATTTTTTTTAGAAATCAATTGTAAGTTCAGATATATAAGTCCTTTTATTAGTATAGTAGTTTGATTTTTGAGTTCATTTTTTTCTTTTCTCTTGTTGTAAGTTGCCTGGCAAAAAAAGTTATAATTAAGTTTTTCTGATAAATCTAAATGTTAAGTTGATATTTTACTAGGATGCATAGCATGATAAAAAGTACTTGAATTTTGAATCATAAAAAATTGTAAAAGTGCCTTAATGTTTTTTTTAAATGAAAGTGTTTAATCTTTGGTATCATGCTTTCAATTTATAAACAAAGATTTAAATAATGAATATATCAACAAAAGGAAATGAGAGAAGCAATACATGCTGGTAATTGCATATTAAGATAATGATCTTTTCTGCCTCCTCTTTCATTGTCATTTATTGAAATAATGGAAGGGCTATCTTGAAGGAGACATTGCAAAATATTTACTTCATCAAACTTATTGTGACTAAAAGATGTTTGAACAATGTTTAGTAATTTAAATGGCAAAGGATTTATTTTAATTATCAACTGTACATTTAACCCTTTATATGTTATTTAAAAATATAATACAAATCGCTCTGTTGAAGGGAAAATAAGAATGAAACAAATTGAAATCGAGTTGATTATGGAAGAAACTGCTCTAAGAACGTTTACATTAAAGATTTTTTTCTACATTATTCGTTTGAATGTTGTTCTTTTATGTTGATATGTGATTTTTGAATAATCCCATGGCTGATCTATTCAAAGGATTTTGCTCTACTATATTGAATTATCAGAATTTGGAACTACATGTTTATTTTTTGTTTGTTTGTTCTCTCATAAATACATTTCTGGCAATAAAAGGGAATAATTTTTAGAACAGTAAGGAATATTCATATTAAAAATATTATATATTAAATTCAAATAATCAATCTTTGACTTGAAAATTATTTACATGCGAAGAACTTATAGTAATGTATGTTGTAAAGATTCATCTTCTTTGACTGCTGTAACATTCACTGTTTTCTACGTTTGATAGTTGACATTTCCTGTCAATTTCCGCTTTATCGACTGTGTAACATCCTCACATTGTTCAATTCCTCCAGACTGCTTAATGGGGGATTCTTTCCTTTAATAGGGTAATTTGAACACAAATCGAGTCCGAATAATAAACCACATGTGCGTTTTCCATTGTTCCAAGGAAATAAATTGTATCGAAAAATGGAAAGAATGTCAAACTCTTCAATATACCTTATATGAAAATGAGAGGCAGAGTTTTGGCAAAAAAGAAAATGTGAATTTTTTGGTAGAGAGTTCTGGGGCCTTCAGGAGAGTTCTAGTGAGACTTCAGAGTTTTCAGTCTTTGGAGGATTGTCAAGTGATTCGAGCTGCTTTATTTAATTCAACTGTGTGTGATTCGAGGTTCTGAGTTAAGATCGATATGATGAAGATTGGTGAACTACTTGAGCTAACCCTGTTATAGCCTGAATTGCTAACAGCCTGTTAGTTTTTCTTGTGAAATTGTTTCTCTGAAATTAATTGAGGTACTAAGCACATATTACTGTCAATTGTGTAGTATTATCAATCATATTAACCTAGATGAAAACTAGTTGCTTTTATGAAAGAATGGTTTTTAAATTCTACCTTCTTATTTGATTGTGGCGGATCAAGACAATAGAGTATACTTGAAATTATAAACATTGCTAATTTATGAATGATTTAAGAATTAGAGTTTGATAATTGATTTTACTATAAATATATAATTTGGATGCAATGATGTATTTTTTTAACATTAATCTCATGAAATTATTAAATTTTCAGATCATTGGAAGCTGTAGCGGTTGTGCAACGACAAAAAATCAATATTATACCAAGTGTTAATAGTTTTGAAAAAACAAGATCGAAAATAACAAATCAACGTAAAACGAACCTGTAAGTAAAAATATTAAAATTTATACTTAGAAGATTTCAATGCAATTTTTTTTCAATACTTTAATTTTAACTTTCTTTTCTTTCTATTTTTTTAGGTGCAGAGAAGTTGAAATGCCAAATTTACTTACTAGTATGTATAAAATATTTTTTAATTTATTTTATTACAAAAGAATCTAATATCTGAACCACTATCTACATACCTCTATTGAACAAGCCTTAAATTATTATATGCAATGTAGTATTTTGTTTCTCTACTGTGAGAATGAAATTAAAGATTTTCTTTTGTCTTCTCTACCATTCTTTTCTTAATCTAATTTAATTAACTGTTTCTTTTCTTTCTAATTTGCTATTTTTCTTATAATGTTTCAGCATTAGGTAATTACTAATGTTGAAATTAAAACAGGGCTTTGTGTCTTGTTTTAAGGACTTTGTGTCTTTTTTATTGGATTGTGTAAAAATGTTATATAAATTTCTATAAATCCTTATAATTTCTCATTTCAAAAATAGGGCCCAAGAAAGTAGCAGTAAAACGTTCAAGTACTTTAGCAGAAGCACCTAAATCCGTGACTGTAAATGCAAAGAAAAAGTATATACCTTATAAGGGTTTTGATATTGTGAGCCAACCATTAAGGTATGTTTAAAAGTGCATATTGTTATTACTTCTAACAATACCTCTTTCTTCTTTGAAATAATAACAATGCTTTTTTTTTTATGAAAATATAAATTATTCCTGATGTTAAAATCTGAAGTAGTGTTTGGATTTGACTACACTAAATTTCTTATATTTTCATATTTAGTTTATGCTCGTTTATGGTAGAGTATTTGCAAGCTTTACCTATTTATCAAAACTGTTTCTTGGTAACCTATATATTTTATTTTGAATAACTTATTTTTCAAGTTAAATAACTTTCTGTAATATTTTTTTAAAAATTTATGTCAAGTATATTAAGATTCTAACATTATTGAACTTATAACCATGTGTATAAATTTGGGGTGTTGTTATAATGTGCCAATTTTGAGTTATGAATTTGAAGATTATTTTCCAATAATATAATTTCAGTTTTCTATTACAAATAAATGTGTTTCTATTGTGTTATAATAAAAATAGTTTTATTTTTTTTTTAAAAAAATTTAATTTAAGGTTTTTTGGAATTTATATACGAAAATTTAAAAGGTATGTAAAATGCATGTAAAGAAGCATTTTTTTGTATAGCAGTAGAAAATTGGAAATGTGAAATGTTGGCACAAAATTCAAGAAATATTGTGAAACTAGCACCTTTCTTCTAGATTCTGGAATGGTTAAGATGGAGTGAACCACTTCATTTTAATTATTTTAGTAGTGTAAATGTGGAAAAATTTAATGATCCTGTTTTGTCCTGGAAGCATAGAACAAAATACCTCTCTTCCATTACAATTTACAGCCCTGTGCATAAGATGCATGTCTGTTTTCTCAAAGAATATAAATTTCTTCAGCACACAAAAATATTTTTGAATGACAAAAAATTGTCTGAAACTCTTGTGATACCATCCAAATTGAAACATTTGCCATCAATTTCAAAATGTAAGCAAAATAAGTCTGTAACTATTCAATATTTATTTTCCAAAAGCTCAGTTCTAATTAATATACATCATTAAACTCTTTAATTGTCTGATCTAAAAATATTCTCTAAAGAGTTTTTTGCCTGCAACATTTTACCCAACAATTTCCTATTCGTATACAAAAAAAAAGCTTCTTTATTTGGATGTAACCGACCTTTATAGTTTCCTATGAATTCAGGAACACTGTATATTCAAACTAATATCCTGTAACATATATTTTTTACTTTGCATTAGATATAATATTTTACTAGAAAAAATACCCTGTATTTATAATTCAAATTCCGATTATTTTTCTTCAAGGACATCCCACCTAACCCATGAGGATCAAAACCATCCAGTTTGATCCTCATAGCAGAGATGGGATGAATTGTTGTTTCTTTATTGTTGATGTTATTCTTTTTTGGTCATCTTAAAAGAAATACTTTGAGTGAAATGTACTCTTAAGCATGGAACTAATGATATATCTTATTGTAATTCATATAT
>JAOUZG010046976.1:1474790-1496519 GCA_026289955.1 Argiope argentata
ATAATATAAAAAATGAAATTTTATATACTTTTATTGTTTAATTAATCTTTTGTTCCTTTCTTTTTAAACAGAAAAAGGATCGTACATATGTTAGCATTAAAGCCTTCTAAAAAGTCGGAAATTCTGGATAGACTGATGAAAGGTATGTTGAATTCAAAATGTATTTATTTTTATGCATTTTCATTTCTAGGTAAAATTTCTAACATATTAAAACATTGAAATGTTTTCTCATATTAATACACAAAACAGCAACCTCTAGACATGTATTACTTTCTGTATTTCTTTATAATTTTATTCCAGTTAGAAATTTCATGCTATAATGATAAACTAAGGATTCTATATTAGATTAAAAATTGTCTGTTAACTTCCCATTATGAAGAAATGCTTTTGGATATTTTAGGTGCTTAAATGTGAAATTTGTGTGTAGCTAATTCATATTATGACATATATCTTTTATACCCTGCACAATTATATTATAGCTTTATTTATACCATTGCTTTTGTAAGCACTAATCAAGAAATTTTTGACAATTTTCTGATTTTGTTTTTAAAATTCATGAATTTTACATATTACTATTTGTTCTTTCTTTTTTTTAGAAAACCTTCAGTTACTGTTAAAATTGTTGGAAATGTCTGTGTTTTTCATACTTATTTTACTCATTAAAACTGTACTTTTTATTTTAAGAAATCAATTTGTAGTATATATATTCAAAATGTTAAAAGATTTTTTCTATAAGTTTAATGTTACCTCTCATTGTCATGAAGTGCAAATGGATAATATATTTTTTTTAATGAGAGGATCTGTTTTTAATAACTTGGAAAGCAAAGTACTTAAAAACATTTAGATTCTATTGACTTAAGAGATTGTTATTAATGCATTCCCCTTCTTGTTATTCAGTTGAAATTAGTGCTAATACATAAAGATCAGAGCAGATGATTTTATAACTTTTTTTTGCATTTAATTTGTAATTTTAATTAAATCTTTTGAATTTTTAGTACTGCTCCTAGAACATATGAAGTTTAATGTATGCATGTTAAAGTGATACAGAAAAATTGGTTGTAATATATGTTTAGATAAAACATTAAAAAATGTGAAAGTATTTATTCTTATTCTAAAAGGAAATATTTTCATATTAAATAACTAAAAATTTAAAATCTGGAATGAATTGCTCTCTATATTTTAATTTTTCCTTGAAAATATATTTATTGATTTTTTTTTACTTGGTATATATACTGATACTGTATATATACTGATATTATATACTGATTCTATTGTTTCTTTTAGAGGGTATCTCTGAATTTGAGAAGAGTAAAATGGTTGTCATATTATATCAGGTTGGTTGTCCGAAGAATAATTTAAGCGATATATTTCATTTGGATTCTAAATCATGGAAAGAAGTTGAAGATGAATGGAAGTTTTATTCACCAGAAGAAGCGGCAATTGTTCAAAGGTAGGTGCTTTGTTACACCCTTTCCTCAAACCTTTCTTTTGAAACCAATTGTTTAAGGCCTTTTTTCTAGCCAAGCAACAATTGTTATGATTAATTTTGGGAGAAAAAAGACAATAGATAGATGGCAATCTTACTTGTAAGTTGCTATGTCACCAGGAAAACCTAGTAAATTGGGGGAAAAAATTAAAATTTGCTTTGTAAAAAGTGAGGAAAATACTTCTAATTTTAGTTATTTTTGTACTATAGTTTTTATATAAAAATGTTGCTATCAAAAGATTGCAAGAATAATAAATCATACTTATAGTTTCCAAAAACGAAGTAATACCATTCGCAATACTCTTCCCTTTCTTTTCTTTATAAAACATTCGAACTACTCGATAGTTATTCTTTCCCCCTGAGATTCTCGAATTATAACTTTCTTCAGCAGTACAGTGTTAAGTCTACCATACTTCAATTTTTGATTATTGGAGAAACTGAGCTTATTCAAAGATTAGAGAATTTCTTTAAAACAATAAGCTGCTCAATATCTGTATTTAATACAAATCAGGTAGAAAATTTAATCCTGATTTCGCTGAAGAGTTTCCAGAAGTTCCGCAAAATGCATTTGTTCCATACTGTTTGCTTTGTAATAAAATAATAAACTGAAAGGAAAACAAGCACTCATTCCACATATTTACACATTACGTTATAAGATGAAAAAGTGATACTATTATAATTAATAAAATATATTGTTTATTAATGTAGTTGTAATCTAAACCACTTTGAATTTTTTCATATAATATTTGGTAGCATAGGTCGCAAAAAACACCTGTCATTTTAAAATTTGTTATTATAGATTTTGAATTCTTCACAAAAATTGTAAATTTATAATTATTAATTTGCAATTAGCACTTTTTGAGGAGCCTTATATGAAATTTATTTGTATTTATAGATCTACGCTCCATGAATTGTAAGTTCTAATGGCCATTACAATATCATAGTTTTGTATAATTCTAAATATATTTTCTGATCAGATTACTTTAATTTAACACGAATTTTGATAAAACTTGATTGAAGGACCAATAAATTTTTTAAATGTTTAGGTAAATTTCACTCCTTATCAGCAGTTGCCAGTTCATGAAATAAATATTCAAGGAAATCTATACCATTTCTTATCATCAATTAAATTCTCTAATGCTAAAATAAAGAAATTAGTCATGAAAAATTTTTATAATCAATAGCTCAATGTAGTGTGCTCATTCATAATTTTTTTATTAGTTGGAATATATTTTCATAATATCATTGCTAAAATAATGAAATTAGTACCTATTATTTATATACTCTATAGTTTAGTGCTGAACACACCCTAAAATCCCTTTTAATTATATGAAGGATACATATAAAATCTTTTCCTCCTAGTTATAAAATAATCGCCTCATTGTGCTCATGTTTGTAAAAAAGCATTTTTTGAACAACTTAATTGAGATATTATATCATGACAATTTGTTTGGCTCAGTTTGTATATATTTGTTTTGATTGCATCAAACCCTGCATAACAGAAAAAATGCTCATTCCTATTCTATTTTTTCGATAGTTCTTAAAAGTACTAATATCTTCCTTATCTTTTAATGAATGCTTTTCAAAAGTGACCATAATGCAGTTTATCGACAATATGTAATTCTATCAATTGTAGTGGGTGGAAAAGTGTTAAATGTACCATGTGATTCACCAAGAGATTGGTGAATCATGATACATTTGTGAGCCGATTTTAAATACAATTTTTACATATGTTATAAGATATGCTTTTATCAGTTAAGCTTCTTCATTTATTGTATTCAATCCAGTATAGCTTTGAAATCTTTTCTCTCCAACTAATCAAATCAAAAGTTTTATAAATTAGCTGTATAGGTTTCATAATTAATTTGATCATTTTCTGATAGATCTGAAATTGTAAATTTTGACATAGATATGCAAGTCTGATGACTAAGGCTTTACAAAATTCCAAATATCTGTCCTTTTTTTTTATCGTTAAAGGAGATAAATTTGTTGTCCTCAAGACAATTTAATCGAAAACTTCATTTAAATTAATTATTTTGGTGTGAAAAAAAGAATAAAGAATAACCTAAGTATAATACATTCCATTTTAGAGTTTGTAAGCTGACAGAGACAAATGTAACTAATATATATATATTGATTTGGTTGCAGAGTTGCCCAAAGTGATTCACTATGATCTAGTTATCAATTTATTTGAAGACTACAGTTCTGTTGCTCTATATTATTCATATTGTATAGAGCAATGCTATATGTATAGGATTACAAATATTGTTTCATTATCCTAAATATTACCTTCATTCAGTTAATGAAGCAATTTGAATTTTATTCTACTAATTAATTTTGACTTCTGTAATATTTTCTTATTTCATTACTAACAGATGAGCTTTGAAACATTAAACAATTACTAGATCCTTGAAGTAATTGAAATATTGTTGATTTGTAAAGAGAAAATATCTGAAGAATTACTACAAATTTCTAAACAAAATTTTATACACATGCATAAAAAAACTCGTTAAAAGGGGGTTATTAAAAAAAAAAAATCTTGGTTTCAGCAATGGAAATATTTTGAGTCTGTGTTTCATTAACATAGTTTCAAACTAGTAATTAACATAATTGATAAATGACTATTATGAGTTAATTAATGATCTCAGTTAATCAATTTGTCTATCTCAATAAAATTTATTTAAACTATTTCAATCTACGCCAGTTTTGTGAAGTTGTGATAATAGATTACAAAATGTACTGATTATTATTATTATTATTTTTGCTATTGTTGAAAACTGTACAATTAATGATAAGTGGAGTAAGCTTTATCAACTAGACTTATATTATTTGGTTTTAGAATATTTGTTAAAAAACTATTTTTTATATTTTTATTATAGAAAGAAGCGAGAGGCATTTCAAAATGATATAAAGCTGAAACCCAAAAGTCCACCAAATAATCTAGCTCCAAAAGTAAGAAATTTTTGATTATGGTTTTTAAAAATTCCATTGAGATTTTGATTACATTTTATGTTGGTCATAAACTACTAAACTATCAATAATGTAAAAAAAAAAAAAGGAAAGACAATAATTTGATTTTTTAAAAAATAAATTATTAAAACATATTTGCTACTTTCAATTGCTAGGAATATTAAATGTTTGCATTCTACCATATGAAAAGGGCTTTGTTTTATTTATTACTATCTACCGAGCATTGGTATAGAATCATGTAAATACTATTGTTTCAATTTTTTACATATTACATTGTCTTTTGGCTTTCTATTTAACCCATGTCAGTTTTCATGTTGACGTTATTATTTAAAAACAAATATTATTTAAATGAATTGAATAGAAAGTGCCAAATCTTTAGAATTATTGTGATTATTTTCCATCTATTAAAATAAAACCCCATTCAAAGTTCTTATGAAATTCAGTAATGGAAATTTCATTCCTAGTATTGTTTATTGTTGGATTGTATTCCATTTCTAATAAAATTAACAAATAATATTGTTTAAATACCTTAAATACCATTATAATTAAACATTTCAATATTTTTTTTTTTGACAGAAACGTTCATTAGTGGATGAAATCATTGCCAGTTCTATGCCATTCGAAAAGAAACAGAAGAGTATAACTGTTAAAGAAAACTCTGGTATATATATATATTTTAATGCTTCAGTTTTTCTTTCTTTTTCATATCATAACAAGTGTTTTAATGTTTTTTTACTATTAAAAATTTAAATTTTATAATTTTTTTTATTAAATAAATATTTTAATTTAATTCATCTATAACGGCAAAAGCTTGTATTTGTTACTATAGCTTTATTGCAGCGTTTCAGATTATATTGAGATTGTGAAACTGTGTCATAAGATTTGTATTGACTTAGTTTATAAATATAACTATTGATGAATTGTATAGTTTACTGAATTCTCTTTATTTCAGGCCTTCCTACACAATGTGTAAAGAAGAATTGTGCTATCCCTACATTTGAATCCAAAGAATCTAACATTCAAGCTCCAACTCCTCCATCTAAGAAAAAGCGTAAAAGGAATAGAAAAAGGAAGAGGAAGAAAAACAAGAATTTATCTTTGAGCAATTCAGAAGTTGGGAGTTATTTGCCTTCCACTGTAATGAAAAAGACAAACCCTGTCCTTCCAAAAGATTCTTGCCCGGTAGAGAAAATTACCAGTCCTCCTGTAGCACCATCTTCGACAGTTGATGACACAACATTAGATGCTAATAGAGTGGATTTGCAGAACTCAAATTCCTTTCTTTCCTTTAAAGATGATTCTTGTTTGGTACAAATGGACAATGTTCCATTTTTGGAAGAGATTCCGAATAATAATACTCCTGAAAATGTGGAGAAACCTGCCCTTTCGGTGACTGAATTTCCGAATTTCGATTCATTTAATCCTAAATCAGAGGAAACTCATAAAAAAGACATTTCCCCATCAACTATAATGGAATTTTCAGAAACGCTTCCCAAAGAAAAAGAGTTTGCACCCACTGATTGCATTAAAAATTTAGAACCTCATGTATTGAAAACACAAGAACTTACACTTCCTGCTGCTTCACATTCAACATCCGTTTCTTCACATTCTGGTGCTTTACATTCACATTCAACTTCCATTTCATCCCATCCTGCTTCATGTTCACATCCTGCTTCGCCATCTCGTGCTATACTGTATAATATGTATAAAATTCTGGCATTGGAAGCTAGAAAGGCTCCAGTTCTTGAAGCTGGTGATCTTAAAAGGTAAGTAATTTAGTTTTTAAAAATATTTAATGGTTTAAACTGTTTTAGTTCTGACATGAATGTTAATAACATTCATGTAAATCAGTCAAATCTTTATACTTAAGGTTTTTCCAAATAATAGTAAGCTGAAATATTCAATCCATTTTTATTCCTATCAACATTCTTATCATCAAAGTTACTAGATGTTCTGTTAATATTTAATCAATGATTTTTCACAAATTGAATTTATAAGATTTCCTGTTAAAAATAAAAATATTCTATATTCTGTCTTTATTTTAGTATTAATTGTATCTTTATAAGATATAAATTTGCAGTCATTTTTTACTAATCTCTTTTAATGTAATTATTCATTAATGACATGTCATCTGTACCTATAAAATAATTTATTGATGTTTCTTAATTTTTTAAAAACTGAACTACATTAATTTTTTACTCTCTAACATGTTTTGATTTTCGTCACCTTTTTAAAAAAAATTTTAAAAATAAAAACTCAGTTTTTAACTAGAACAAGCCTAATTGTGGAAAACTGCAAATCCTTCTTGCAGTCTATATTTCTAGTCAACTAAGTTTTTATTTCACATTCATATGTACTAGGAGTTTCTCGACCATGTTGTTGTCTAATACTGTGTGCAATGTTTATCAGTTCCAGTTAGCAAGTTTGTAAATTCCTCTGATTATTTGGTCAATACAGGAAATCTTTCTATGATGCGAACATACATGCTCCTATTGTCCTACTTAAAATAAAAAATAAGAAGAAATAATGTTTTAAGCTCATTTACTTTAGTGCTAATTAAAACTTTGGTCTTTTATGCTTCTATTTCACTATCAAGTGCAATACATTACAAAGTTAGTATTGCAATTAAAGTAAATTGCATTACATTTTATTAAATACTTCAAACAGTGCTGGGAAAACTGACCTCAAATTTCACCAATCGAGTGACTCCCTATCTTGAATCACAAAGCAAATAAAACACATTGTTAATATTGTTATTTAGCTTCTGAAAAATCCAAAATTTCCATTTCATTAATTAATAATAATAATGCATATATACATACATGCACCCACTCTTTTTGCAATTCTTTAACTAATTTGTATGCTTTCATAGGTACAAATTTTTTTTCTAGTTTGAAAATTGCTTTAAATAACAAAAAGGATTATATTCATCGGAGCTATAAGAAATTTCGTCTCTAACTGTAAAATTAAGAAATAATATTATGAACTCATTGACTGTTAATTTAGTGTTAATTAAAGCTTTTCCTTTTTTATGGCCATGCAATTATCAAGTGCAATTTAAATACTCTGTGACACGATAATTTTAAATAAATATTTTAAACAAATCTCAAATACAATGGGTCAGGTGACTTACTATCAAATATTCACAAAGGGCGTAAAAAGCAATTTTTACGAATGAAAATTTCTCTCCCTTTCTCTATATACAATCACACACACACTGGTTCCACTCTTTTTCTGTACAGTAGCTAATTTTTAAATCTTTAGAGATAAAAATGTAGTTTTGGTTGTGAAATTGCCTTATTTGATAGGAGGAATAATATTTTGTCATTTGAGTCAAACATATTTCTCAAAAAATTAAGAAGTATAACTTTATTCAAGTTTCTGGTCTTAACACTCATAATTACTAAAATATTCTTCATTTTTAATAAAACAAAAATTCCATTTTTCTATAACTAAAATTTTTTGACTTACAAAAATTTGAAAATCAATATTTTAGACGAAATTTAATGTTAAATTTGGCAACTTTAAAGATTTTAAGACATCATTTTTACAATGGAATACAAGCTAACAAAGATGAAGGCTTAGAAATTAAGGATTAAAAAGAAAATGGATGCATCTTTAAAAGATTACAATCATAGTTGTATTTAAAATCTAAGGACAAATTTTGAAACATGGTATAACTTATTAAAGCATTTTATGAACTGAAATATTTGAGATGGAATGATTATGTTAATGCATCACACAGACAAAAGTGGATGAAAAGTAGAATTCTTGTAAAGTGATATCTTGTAACAAGTTTTAAAATGCTGTAACCAATGTTTTTCATCTTTTCTTTCATATCTTTATACACATTTGTATGTGTCTTAATACTTCAGTTTATCCGATGTAAAAAATATTTTTGTGTAATATATTCTATAAAAAAAAAACATTATTTTTGTTGCATTACTTAAACTTTATCCCACGTATTGAAGTTTACTTTTTTTTAAAGTTAAAATGCGACCATTTTTCCTTAACTTTTCAGAAGATAATTACTTGTAGCAATTCTTTGCTTTTACAGCCTGTTTTTTTTTTTTAAAGTACAGGGTAAGTCAAAATGAATATAGCGATTACAAACGGCTATAACTATTTAATGAAAAAATATTTATCGATAAGATTTACACAGAATGTAGAAGAATCTTCAAAATTTTATATACAGAAGTCATAGATGTTCTATGTGACTTCCCTTGGTCACACGGACAACATCTAATCGGTATTCCATTTCACGCCATACATTCTGAAGCATTTGTTCATTAACCGACTCAAGCGCATTACAAATGCGTACTTTGCATCCGCTTGGCTGCACGTGCGCTTTACGTTAATAAATTTTGAAGTTCCGTCTACATTCTGTGTAAATCTTATCGATATATCTTTTTTCATTAAATAGTTATAGCCGTTTGTAATCGCTATATTCATTTTGACTTGGCGTGAAATGGAATACCGATTAGATGTTGTCCGTGTGACCAAGGGAAGTCACATAGAACATCTATGACTTCTGTATATAAAATTTTGAAGATTCTTCTACATTCTGTGTAAATCTTATCAATAAATATTTTTTCATTAAATAGTTATAGCCGTTTGTAATCGCTATATTCATTTTGACTTACCCTGTATATTTAAGTTTGTACCATGATTTTAGAATCTTGTTTCATACATATATTCAAAATAGTTACTTGAACTAATTGTATGACAATTCAAAGAAATTCTTATTCTACATCTTTTAAAAGAATAAGCTTGTATACTATGTTTATCTAAAATTATGAAAGAGTTATATTATATTGAAAGATTTAGTGCTGAATTTCACTTGTATGATAATAATGTATTGAATAATGTGTAAAATTTTCTCTTTTAGAAGCTTTTATAAAATTACTTCTTTGGAGCAAAGAGACAATTATAAAAACATTTTTGATTTTGAATACCCTACTTACAAAGTATTATGGAATTCTGTGAGCGAGGCATTTGAAAAGATGAATCATTTAGAAGACATTTTGAAAACTTTAAAAGAAGGAACCCAAGAATATGATGTAAGCAATTTCTGTTTAATTATTTATTGCGACTTATCTTAATGACTCTCTAGAGGTGTAGTTATTTTAATATGATAATTATCAGCGATGCATAATAAATGTTTAAAGTGTGCATGCAGGTGAATCTTTAATTTGAAGAATTTCTTTCAATGTGCAGTTTTAAAAAAACACATAGCAAGTGTGGTTTTTATTGTCCTTTTATGCAATGAATCATATATTGGAAGTACTACCACATATTTTTGCTGAAAGTTAAATGGCTTTAAAAAATGTACGTTAAGCCATACAAAAGTGTGATATCTTATTAGTTAAGGATTAGCTCCATAAAACTGTTGGCTAAAAAATCTGCAAAAATTAATGCCCAAATGTATGAATTGGAAAAAAAAAATCTTGTCCCTCCCCCTAAGATAATTATCAAATTTTTTATATAATGATAACAAAAATGTTTTGTGTTTTATTTCACCAAATTCCTTAGTTTTATGTAACTTACAAATAAATAGCATGAAAAGTAATATATTCTCCCCTCAATACATAAATTTTATTTTGTTTAAATTCAACTTAGTAATTTTTTTTGTAGGTAAAGTATTGAAATTCTTGTAATATACTATTATTTCAAGTAATATTAAATTGTTATTTCCTAAATAGATTTTTCTACTCCTTAAAATTATGTTATAACTAAGAAAATTATGCATCATAAATAACACATGAGTGTTATTTTTGCATTTCCTTATATGTTAAATATGCATTGAAAGAAAAAAAAAAAAGAATTTGTTTTCCAGATTCAAATGGCAACCCTGTTATAAGAATAAGATAATACAACAATCCAACGAACTAAATAAATGAAATTTGTAATTGAAATTACAGGATGTTTCAAAGTTTGGATCCAAATACACAATTTAAGGGTCAACAAAAAAGTACTTTGGACTGCTGAATATTGTTTCTGACAATGGATACTTATTGAGTTAATAATATTTCAGATTAGCTAAATAAAACTACTATAGCAAAAACAATTTATAAATAAAATGGATTAAGAAAAAATAAATGTTTATTAATATTTAAGTACTCAAAGAAAAACTAATTACTAAAAAGGGTTTTGGGAACTAGTGAATCAATAACGAGAAACAAAACCAGGCAAGGTACAGACCTAGAATAAATAGCAATCAATCTCAAAAATACTAATTTATTCTCTAGGAATAATCAAAAACTAAACTAGTTTTCATGCTTCTCCTAGGATGTAAAAATCTCTGAAAACATTATAGTGCATTCATTGCTTTCCCTTACAATTTTTTGCAATTAGAAAATTGAAATTGCAATTAGAAAATTAGAAAATTGAATAGTTTTTTAAAATCTTATCAGAAGTACATTTTATATGTTATTGTTACTATATTTTATGTTTTTTGTTATTAGATTCTTTTATGGTCCATTAAGATTATTAACCTTAAATATGTGAAAAAATCCTGAATAAAAAAAATTGAATAAAATAAAAGTTGGGAGTAATAAGAATTGTGCTTGTTGTTTTAAAAAATTCTAATTTTGTTTTTTAAAAAAAGAATGTTATGAACAAAAAGACCATCTATTCAAACTCATTATCGAATACTTGTACCGTCTGAGTTTACTTTCAGAAGTTCTTAAATATATTTTAAAAACATTAATGTGTAAAAATTTTATTATATTCATTATTTTATTTTTATAAATAAACTAACTTTTTTTTAATTTTATTTTTCAGGCTGCTTTGTTGAAATTGTGTCAAGTTTATAAAATGTATGTGCAAAATTCTGAGCACAGAATATGCAACCAATTATTGCTTCAGTACCATAAGAAATTATCTTACTTAAGCTCTCTTATTCATGAATTTGATAGTGAACATTATGGAAAATTATCATCAAAAATTTCTGAATAATTTTTAACATTCTTTTTAATTTCCTTTTTGAAGGAATCTAGATAACTATGTATTCATTTATCAGAATGTTCTTAATGCCACATGCGTATTTGGTGCTTGTCTTACACCAAACTTTTTAAAACAATCTTCACATGGTTGTATTTATTTAGTAATAGAAATTTATTTCTAGTGAATCTAGTACCTTTTCCCATTATCATCAAATCAAAGTATTCATTTATATTTCCATTGCTTTTATATCTTTATGTGATTTAGCGTAGGATGATTTAAATGTATGAATTACTTTTATTTGAAAGAAAACTTGTTTTATGATTGTGAAACATCTAGTCAATGTTTCTGTCCAAATTTTTTTGGGCCACTAAACAGAGAAATTTCCTTTAGAAATTCTGTATTCCATGTTTTTTAACAAAATTAAATATAGGAATGCTAGATGTTTCTACAAAACTTTGAGACTTGGGATGTTTGTATGAAATATATCTATGTGAAACATTCTAGTCAATGTTTTAAAAAGTTCTGTTCCTGTAAAAGATATAAAAGCATTAATAACCAATTATTTATATAAGATGGGCAAATAAATGTTTGAAATCTTTTATTTGACTTGTACTAATTAATAAATAAAATTATTTAAATGTTTCAGATGACATTTTAAATTCTTATTGGAATTTAATCTATTATGGTCGCAGTTTTGTTCCTCTGTGAACTCACAAGAATCTGACAGTATTGATTTCTTTTACTTATTTACCTAGTTCTGGTTGTTTATTTTCTAGTCTTTCTATGCACCTCATATTGCAGATTTCTTAGCGATTATCCAAATCATTCTATATTTTAAATTACAATTATATATGCATTGGTAAGATTTTCCCTCTTTCTAAAGAAAATATTTGAATGTTATTAAGGAAATTTAAAATTTTTAATGTTATAAAAAATAGTAATAATTATTATCGTATCTATATTTATCTAAGAAAGAAAATAATCTGGTTACAATAAGCATGAGAAATCAGTCTTTCTGCATTCTTCAATTGGCAGCTACTTCATTATATTTTAATGCACAATTCTAAATCCTAATATTAATTTGATTCTTCATGCTAAATATAATGGAATTCATATTAAGTATGTGATAGCACATTAATGCTTAGAGCTAAACATATTAAAGATGTGATAATTATATTTTTAAATTGTTATAAAAATTATAATTCTAAAAAAATATCTAACTATCATCATTGGATTCACATTTTTAACTTGGATCTCTATTTTAATGTTTTGAATAATAATTAAGTTATTAAATCTATTCTTCAAGATGTTTTAGTAAAAAGTGATAAGCATTTTGTGCATAGTGTTTACATTATTTAATGATTCATGTATTTAAAATGAACATTTCTGAATTATTGCTTTAGTTTATAATTTAAGATATTTTAATCTTTGTGCTTTATCCCTAGAAAGTTGAATATTTGATATGTAATTATTTTAATTAATAATAATTGCAGTTGTTAAAATTTTCTTTGTACTTTACTTAGAATGAAACACAAAATGGAAAACATTTTCAAAAATTATATTGATGTCATTTAGCCAATTTATGATTGACAATTCCTATTTTTTTGACATGTAAACAATCATTTTCAAATTTGGTTTGAAGCATGGTAAAATATGTGCATATCTAATTACCTTTGCTTTAGTTTATAAATTGTCAAAGCTTAAATACGATTGTTATATATTGATTTTAGTTTGCATCCTTATTCAGTTACATGTTCTGAATCATATGCATGCCTTTTTCTCCTTGTGATCAATCTGAATGTTTAATGAAAAAGTCAAACTTCATTGTGGTTATTTGAAAAACAACATTTGTTCTCATTTGTTTTTCTTTGTATATATTGATTCCATTTGTGATAGCTTACCTGGATAAGCTAATGGTGATATTGTAAAATTTTTGCATGAAGAGCTTACGTTGTTAACCTGGATGTGACCTGTACGATTTTTTGATGTTTGTCTTGTCATACTGTGATGAAGGTTTTGTAATTAAAAAAAATGTCAATCAATTGTGTAATGTTTTATTTACTTGCTTCTGTAGTTGAAAAACTACCAATATCCAGCTTATTTTGTAAAGATTTTAGGTGGCAAATAAGCATTCTTTTTATAAATATATATTATATTACAGGGTGCAAAAGCTTCATAATTAGTGTTTAAATTTGAATACCTTTTTTAAGCACCTTAAAAAGGTTTATTCTCACAATAAAGGTATTTAAAAAGTGCTTAATTTTCTGAAGAAATGCAAAAAAAAAAAAAAAAAAAAAAAAAAATTAGGGGTACCAATACATATTAATATACTTAATGACTTTTTCATATTCTCTTCAACAATGTGCATCGTTTATTGAAATACTGAGGAAGTTATCCCAAAAAGACAGCACAATATACTTCATTCTTCTTGTGACTCTGAAAATGCTTGAACTTCAATAAAATCCAAAGATTATGAAGTATTTGTTTCAGTTATGGCTGATGAATGAATGCTTAACTTTTTATATGTATGTTAAAGAAAATATGCAAATTATGTCAGTGAGTTAAAAATAAGAATACAACAGGATGAATCTGACCCATCAAGGACCAAACATGATCTAAAAATATTGCCAGAAGCCTCTTTAGTCTGTTATACATTCAATCATTGTCCTTATCAACATGTTGTTTTGGGGCAATTTCTTAATCAACATACATAAATGAATTTTAATGTTTAATTGATTTTATTGCGATGATTACATTACTCTAAGGAATAAAATCTAGTATAATGAAATTTAAATTTGAAGTCGTAAACTTTTACTTGTCGTGGTTTCTTATTTAAAAAAAAATGTTATTATCCATTTATAAATTTCTATTTGTTAGGCCAATCTTGATAAATGTTAGTTAGGCATATATAACAAAATCCTGCTAGCTTAGTTCCTTAAAATTTTGAAGAAAAAAATTATTTTTCAAGTTCTATAATTTTTATAAAAAATTTTGCCTTTTTTCCTTTGATAACTGTTGCAGCTTTTTTTTCTCCCTTCTTTTTTTCCCAAATGAAATTTTTGTACAGATAGAGGTATGTCCAGATTGACAGAACAACGTGCAGCACAAACCATTGAAGTTATGATAATTAAATTTCGCACAAAGTTACCTTCTGATTATTCTGTTAAGAATGTAGCTCTCAAAATTTTAATTGGAAGGTTCATTAAAAAATAAAAACAGGATTTTAACACATTTCTGCTCTAACATTTAATTTTATTATCACAAAAAAATTATTTCCACACCGTTTTAAAAGTTCAGTATTAATTTCAATCATACTGATTTTGTTTCAATAAATGCTTTTTTTTAAAAAAATTTTTTTGAAAAATTAGTTTTGGGCAGAGTTTATAACAATTATTTTTATTGTAATAAAATTTAATGATACTGTTAATCTATATAAATAAAAATTAATTAGAGAACGACTCGACGGATTCGGCTTTTTATTATTATTTTATTTTAATATTTTTGTTAAGACGGGAGGAAGGTTCTAATGGAGAGAGAAAACGAAGAAACTGCAAGAAAAATAGTTAATATGACACTTTTTTTTTACTTTTCCCGCCAAAAATCTTCAATCCCCCCCACCAGATGAGTAAGATGGCAGGAAGTAATAAATTTGGGTTTGTTGAGAAAGTTCAGTTGGTTTTTATTTATATATTCTTAGAAAACAGGGAGTTTAAAAAAGAAAGAAAATAATTGCTTTTATGCAGCTTATATTGATTTAAAGTTTATTTTTCCAAATTGATGTGAATGTCATTTTGTTCATTTTTATTTGATGTTGTTTCATTTTTTCCTGTTTTACGAACACAAATTATTGCATATTTATTTGATGCGTGATGCTATTAATTACTTTAGTAAAATTACTTTTTTTTTTTTGCAATTTCTTTTTTTCTGTTAAGTATAGCAAGTGCATTTAAACGTTATGCTCACTTGCTAGACCCGAAGACAAATCGGCATTAATTTTAATTTGCTGAAAGAGCGTCCATGTCATCTGATCGCTGTTCTAAATTTCAAGGTCAGTACCAAATTAACCTTAGTGTTGCTTTACAACGGGAAGTTAATATAACTAAACTAAATTAAATCTATTCTAAACTAAGCTGAAAGAGTGCTTAACAGCAACTAGATATACAAAGAAAAGTTTCAACACAGTTAATACATTTAAAAATAAATCATTTATTTATAGCGGCGGCAGGAATTTGCCGACGGGGAGGCATGACAAATCCGACAGGGGGGCAAGCACAATATCTCTCATTCGGCTTCAAATTAACTCAAAATAGTTAATTTTACATCTAATTAAAGAAAATCAAGTCTTATTTAGGTTATTTTTTCTTTATTCAGATACTGGCTCTTCCTCTCATTGTTCATTGTACATTTGTAGGAAAAAAATGTTGTTATGCGATATCTCATTCACTTCTCGGATATATTGCCAAAATAAGTGGAAATTATAAGTTAAATGAACGACAATTAATCAAGTGTCGGAAATCTGCAGACTTTTTCGCCACGAGTTTATAGTCGATTGATCAAAAATTGTAAATAAATTAGCTTATCATCTTTGTCGGTTATATTGTCAAAAGTAGTACAAATTATAAGCTGAATGAACGACATTTGAATCAGATACATAAAAATCTGCTTAACATACGTAGTATGTCTTCGACATCCACTATTTTCAATTTTTAGGTGTATCAAAAATTATCTATGAAAATACGGCCTATTATTGATCTACCACCCAATTGAATATTTTGCCAAATATTTGCACGAGCATCTGAAAAAATTAGCTTTTAATAACACGTTGCTATCAAACAAAAGATTAAAAATAAGTTAATTTCTACAGCAAATAAAACCTAGAGAAATATCAATTTGAACACTTGATTTCGCGAAATGAAATAAATGGGAAATGCGATATTTTTTAAACAATTTTTTTTAATCGTTTGCAGTACTAAAGTGACTCATTCGATGAAACGATTACAATGAATAAAAATATAATTTAACCTGCACAAGCACAAGGTGATTGGCCGTTCAAAAAATTATGTTCTGACATGATACATTGAAATATGCATAGCATATTTCACTTTAATCTTTTTTTATTCTATTTTTATGATCCACAAGAACAGAACCGTATTTATTTAATAATTCGATAAACTTGAAAAAATTCCGTTACTGGGTATTTTTATTATTCCACGTTTCCTCGAAGGGCAAAATTATTACATGCTAAAAAATCGAATCACGTCTACAATTCTTTAAAATAATAATTTAAATCATACCATTTCCTTGTTTATATTAACTTGATTTATTTTAACAATAGTTGAACATAAGCTATTCGTTACAGTAACTCTTTCCAAGAAATGAATGAATTGACAGATAGAATATGGCGGCGGCCCCCAGTGCGTAGAATCCGTCGCACACCCCAGAAGTCCGGCCCTGCTTGCAGAATATAACAACTCAATTTATAGATCCCCCACCCCCCAATGTATACTTTGTAGGGTTATCATTATTTAGTTTTACAGCATTGCAAATATACTTATAATCAATTCAAAATGAGCTCTATATTTTGTGGGAAGCATAGAACTAATTTTGCTTATTCAATATTTATAGTTATATTTTTATACATTCGAGATTTTTTACAAAAGATTTAAATTTTATAATATTAATCTTCCGTATTTGCAGTTATTACAACACTATTTATAATCGTCATAAATGGAATAAAAACAATTCAAGTATCGAAAAATTATTAAATAATATATTCAGTATTAATATTTTAATGTAAAAATGTCTTACATCATTTAAAGATAATTAGAACAATTCCAAATAATTTAAATAATTCATGCAGTGTTGACTAAAATTTTAGCTTACCACTATTTTATGTCAGCATAAATTCATAAATTTTTAATTTTTCACTTTTATGGGAAGAACAAAAGTCATTAAATAAAATTTAAAAATAAAATTGTCTTTTAATCAAAAATTTCAATCTTCTACTTGAATGCCGGAATAAACAACTTTTTAAAAAATTCTTATAAATTTTTTTATAAGTATTTCGTTTTATAAGCAAGAATATTTGATTATAAAATAGTGCACAGAATTTTGAAATGAAATACTTTGTAATTATGTCAGAGTATGATGTTATTTTGGGAATGAGATAAACAAAAATCTGTAGGCGAAAAATTAAAATTTTATTATCTGCACGAGCATCTCAAAATATCAGCTTTTAATAAAGCGTTGCCATTGCATTTACAAGAGTTCTGATTTTAAAAAAATACGTTACTGACTACAGCAAATAAAACCTAGAAAAATGTTATTTTCAGCATGTGATTATATGAAAGGAAACAAATAGCAGAAGTAATATTTTTTTAAAACAATGAATGCGAGACAAAGTTTTTTGGATCGTTTGCAATACTAAAGTGACTCATTCAAATGAAACAATTAAAAATGAATAAAAATATAATTTAACTCGCACGAGCGCGTGGTGCTCGGCCGTTCAAGAAATGATACATTGAAATATGCATAGCAGATTTTCTTTAAATCTATCTTTTATTATTTTTTAAAAGATTTGATACTTACAAAGACAACAGTTCTGTACTTGTAAAATTACACCTTTGGCGGCGGAGCATCTTCCCTGGTGCACTCAGTAACTACGCCAACCTGACAATCATTTCTCGGACAGTTTTTGCTGAACACGCAGCAAATTAAACGCATTTTTACTTTCCGTTTCTTGTTTTCATTCATTTTATACGACCTCTGCACATTTTGATCCTTACAGCCGGAGGTAATCCAGTTCCTATGGAATAATTCTTACCATTGAATTTAATAAATTCATTACGCTAAATATGGCAGATGTTACAATGCTTAATTGCAAACTTGACAACATCAGAAGCTAGCTTAAGAAATTAAACAATGCCCTTAGTGAAGGACAAAACAAGATGAACATTCCAGAGTTTCAAGCTGAAACGGATGTTGTGCTAAATATCGAACACAAATTCGAAGAAATAAAAAATGATTATTAGAAAATCGCTAAAGATTTCCAGAAAATGAAAACTTTTCTATTCAAAGTGGATGATAGCAAACAAAAAATATCTGTAAACCTTAAATCTTTTATTTATAAATTGAAAATTATAAAAAGTAACTCTGCATAACCAAAGTGTTGATGACTATTATTAATGATAAAGGTATTCATCAGACTTCCAAAAATTCTACTTTCGTTTTTCAGCGAAGAATTCGAAAAATAGAATTTATTCAAAACTCAATTTAACAGCCTAATCAGTGAAAATTCTAAACTTTTTGAAAGTGAAAAACTGCATTATTTACGCGGATCCGTTAAAGGAAAACAGAAATCATAGAAACTGCTGACGATAATTTTTCTTCTCTATTTAAAGCTTTAGGGCAACGATATGAAAACAAAAGAATTATTCTTAACTATCACATAAATTATATTTTAATTGTTCATTCATTTAAGCATGAATAAGGCAAAGATCTACACAATATATTGGATACCATTTTAAAAAAATTCCAGATAATTAAAATTCTTAGATTTCGCAAGAGATAATTTATCCTACGCATTATTAAATATTATTCTCAAAAAATTAAATCGAGAAACCAGCAAACAATTTGAGTTAGCATTAAAAGATAACTAAGAGCCTGAATTCGATAATCTTCTAGAATTCTTTGAAAGGAGATGCCAAATTTTAAATAATATTCAAATCTATCTATATTAATAAAAATGCAACTCGAAATGCGTTGCTAAGAGCAAAACTGGAGAATGGCTCGACCGATTTGGCTGATTTCTTTAAAAATATTTTCGTTAAGACACGAGGATGGTTCTTATGGAGAAAAATGAAAAAACTGTGTGGAAAATAGTTAAAACGACACTTTTCTTACTTTCCCGCCAAAAATCTTCATTTCCTTCCCCCACACCAACTGAGTTAGATAGCTGGAAGTAACAAATTATGATTTGTTTTGAAAGAAATATGCGATGTCAGTTGGTTTTCATTCATAGATAACGGGATGTTTAAAAAAGAAAGAAAATAGCTGCTTTTATTATTAGTCTGTATGGATATTTAATTTATGCCTGCTCAAAATAAAGTCTGGGCAGGGAAGAAAGAAAAGAAGGGTGTGTGTGTGTCACCATCATTTCCTCTGTGCGCGGCATTTTCCAATCTGTTTTTAAGCTTTCGCATCTCTTGAAAACCAATTGTGTCTTTATTTGTTTAGTGTGTTTACATTTATGAAAATTTGAATCTCATTATTCTATAAAAACGTATAATTTTAGATCTTTCCCTCCGCCATTTAGTAAGTAAAATATCAATTCCGGGACAATCATTGCTCGGATAGAAAGAGATAGATGAGTAGTACGATGAACAGAACATCTGAAGAAAATAATACTACAAATGAATTATATGATTATCAAAATTTATTTGGCTTAAAAATATTTTAGTGAAAAACCTGTTATGAGACACAGCTACATAAAATATTTTATGAAAATTTTAGTGAGCATTAATACTGGCGAACCGACTGGTCGCCAAAGGCGGCTAGTTAACAATAATTCTAAATATGATCCTGATAGATAGAAATCATTTTTTCTCGAAGTAGATGAGTTGTGTATCATTTGTAAAATGCAAAACTATACACTATATCATTGCAATGTATTTAAAGTTATGAAATTATCCGAATTGTTAGATTTAGTTTTAAAAAATTGGCTTTGTAAAAATTGTGTAAGTGAATTTCACCCATTTTCTTAATGTAACTCTAAATTTTTGTTAAAGTTGTTTGTAAAAAGGAATTAAATCATTACTCATCGCTTCATAAATATTCTAAACCGTCATTAATGCTGAATATTCATAAGAATGAGAGAATGAAACCTGACTCACATCGCCTACGCACTTTCAGGGAAGAAATCCTCAAATTAATAAATTCCGATCATTTGATGCGCAGGTGTCAGAAAACTTTTCTCTTTCGGTGTTGATAATATATGTCAGAGATGAATGGGGGTGGGAAGATTGTTTGGTAAATATCATAATCTAAATCTGTTAATAGACATTTAGCAGACGATTCCTTTTCAGACATTTAATAACTGCTACTATTTTTATTTTAATTAAAATATTATTAAATGTTAAAAGCAAACGACTTTTTCTTTGATAAACATATTTTTATTAATATTATTTCATTTTTTTGTGTAATAGCTGATGATCAGTTGTAAATTTTTTGGGAACCTGGCAATGGTTTGTGATATATGGTGTGAAGTTGAAAGAATAAATAAGCCGATCGAATTCTGAAATGCTTGGAGTATTATTTTAGTTTTAAGAAAGTAAGAATGTAAACGGATACTATCTACCACATCAAAGTGCGTTAAGGTCATTATGCCTAATTACTAAACTTCATGCAGTTTTCAAAGCGAGTGTTAAAATGTCCAGAGGACATTCATTAAATGAATTAACTTATATGAAGGAGTGCTTCAGGAAGATCTCTTCTCGATTCTAACAAGATTTAATTACGTTTATGCATTAACTACAAATTTCAAACAAACGCTTAAAATGATTGAGATTCTTTTCGAACCAAATTTCTAAAAATTCTATATAATAGCAATAAAAACACACCAACTAAAAGGTATGAATTACGCACAGTGACATATGGAACAGCATAGGCTCCATACTTAGCAACAAAAGCGGACGGAAACTTCTCATTATTTTTAAAGAAGTACTCCAGGATTTTTATATAAATGATTGCCTCTCCTGTGCTTCAGAACTTGGTGAGTTTGAAAAATTCAAATCAGAGCTAACACAGTTGCTTCAACGAAGAGTCATGATTTTGTACAAGTGTTGATCCAAAAAGGCATTATCGATTGAATTTGGAGAATTTACATTTGACCGCAATTCTGAGGAAATAATGGTCAAAACTCCAGAAATGTTTTTGGTACAGTTTAAGTTATTCCTTTACGTATAAGGTCTGCAACAGCTTCAGAATAGATTGCAACTACACCAAACGAGATGTTTTTTCACAAATAACTCGCATCTGTGACCTCCCTCGAACTCCTGTGGCTGAGCATAGCCAAAGCAAAGATTTTCATGTAACAGTTGTGGTTACTTAAATTGGACTATCTAGCTTAGGGTGATAAGCAGCTTTAATTTGAAAAGGTACCACAAGGGGTGAAATTTGACTTGACTTCTGAAGTTACCAGCAGCCAATAGCTGAGCATAATGGAACGACCTTCACGCCCTGGGTGGTCCTACCTGGAGAAAACTCCCCCGACATACTTCGCCCCTTCCGCCCAGGTACACCCCCTTGCCACTTTGAGGGTGATTGCAGGA
>JAOUZG010046976.1:1496529-1525739 GCA_026289955.1 Argiope argentata
CGCAAGAGGGGTAAAACGGGAGAACGCGTGCCTCGTCTGAAGATTCGACTGAAAGCCAGTTAAGCCAGATAACAACCTTCGAGCTGAAGTGTTACTTTTGCTCAATGGTTATGTTACTCTGCTGCTTACCCACAGATCGCGAGTTCGGGCCCAGAGCTATCCACATCTGCTGTAAATCCATTCATGCTTTTTTTTAATCTTGTATTTTTCAAAATTTGTCTCCATAGGTGGATAGAAACCTTATATATTTCAATCCTAAAAACAATAACGTTTCCACTTCGAAACAAAACGAATTTTATTGAATTCGTTTTCATCAACTTTAATAATAAAAGAAAAATTACTCCGTTTAGGAATTTTAAAAAATTGTTTTTTGATTGTACCAATTTGATAGTCGTGCGCAATTATGATGAAGTTAACTTGAAATAAAGATTAAAATGAAATCTGCTATGCATATTTCAATGTATCGTGTCAGAACATCATTTCTTGAATGGCCAAGCACCACGTGCTCGTGAGAAGTTAAATTATATTTTTATTCATTTTAATTGTTTCATTGAATGAGTCACTTTGGTATTGAAAACGATCCAAAAAAACCTTGTCTCGTATTGGTTGTTAAAAAAAATATCGCATTTCCTGTTTATTTCATTTGATATAATCATGTGCTCAAAATGACATTTTTCTAGGTTTTATTTACTTGTAGTCTTAACTTTTTTTTTTAATCAGAGCTTTTGTAAATGCAATGGCAACGCGTTATTAAAAGATGGTTTTTTTTGAGATGCTCGTGGAGTAAATAAATTTTTTATTTTTTGCCTACGGATTTTTGTTGACACCAAAATCTCATCCCGAAAACATCATGTTCTGACATGATAAAAAACGTAATATAGACTTTTGTTTATAACATATATCATTATAACATTTGAATATAATGATATCCTATAGAATAAATATTCTCATAACAATTATTCCTAATCATATAACAATTATTCCTTTAATTAAATTTAATGCATAAAAATGATTTTTTTTTGTCTGTTCGTATTTTATGCGTTGTCTTACAGTTCATCTGATGGTGATAAAACTAAGTCAATTTATTGCTTTGAACCTAGAAAACGCATGCTTTTCAGATGGCCCGTTGTATGTTTGTTGCTTACGAGTCGGATAGCCAAGAAATTTATAATTAAGTTAGAGCATGATGATGATTTATAAAATTTAATCACTCAATTAACCTTAGTAAATATTAGCCTATGTTCTTCTGTAGACTATAATCTATCTATGTGCTAAATTTCATCCAATTTCATTCAGCCGTTCTGGCGTGATTGACGGACATCATCCATCCAAACTTTCATATTTATAATAGTAGTACAGATGATCGAATAAAAAAATAACGATGAAAATAACGATAATATATTTCATCAAGGGAATCTAAGTGATCCATATTTATGGGCTAGTAGTATTATAACGAATAAATTTAGAATGTTGTGCTAAAACCGGACCTGTATAACGCAAAGGGGGAATTGAGAAGAATTCTGTAGATAAACTATTTTCCACAATGTTTTATTTTTAAAAAATGCCAAAAGATGAAACTCAACTGGTTAATGTATTCAAAAACACAAGACTCAGCATTTTGGTTTTATTGTATACAGTTTTCGAAAAAATATGGAAATAAAACAATTTACACGATTTATTAAGGATTACAATAACTAGAGATAACTGTCAAATGTAATTCACGATTATGAGCGTTCTTCTGGCCATTTTAATTCATTTATTATTTTGTTTGGAAGAAATTACTAAAACAACTAAATTTATGTTCATTATTTATAATTTATGTTTTATGATTTAAGTTTCATTATTTATAAATTATGTTGTATAATTTATGTTTCCTTAATCAAGTTACTATAAATAATGAAACGGAAAGGAAACTATTTCAAAGATTGTGATTGATTCTAATTTTACTTCAAGGACCCCAAGAAATAATAGGAATTCTAAATAATTGAAATTTTTTACGATGCCCATAGAATACAAGAACAAATTATTTCTGCGTTTGGAAAGGAATTAATAAAATTTAAGACAGTATAAAAGATACACGTACTTTAGTATACGTATACCCCTGATATTTTCTATAAGGAACAAATTTCAGTGGCTTGATAGCCTGGTTGGTAGAGCTTTGGACTCATATACCTTAGGTTGCGAGTTTGAACCTCGCTGGCCGAAGTATCTCCGAGTGTGTGTGAGGATGGGGCTCGTTAAGGTTGTATGACAGATGCGTACAACTTCTTTGCGTACAGGTCGTAAAAGTATAATAAATCATGCATAGCTCTTTGAAAAAAAGAGGGAAGGGAGTAATTAGTCTAGGTTTGTTAAAACTTATGTTATTTGTTGGCAAGAGTATTTGGCGAGGAAAAGTATTGGCCTTTTAACTAAATTTTGAGGCTTAAACACAAAGAAAAAACTTTTGTATTTGTGTGCATGTAATGGCTCTGTACAAATAAGACCAGAAAAAAGATTTTTTTTTGTTTTGAAATTTTAACTAACAAAAAATTAACGGAAACATTGACTTTTTTCCATGATACCTTTCTAAAATGTTACAATAAAAATAATTTTTACAACATTTTAAAATTAAAAAAATTTAATGATATCAAATTTTTTACCGTATTATTTTTTTCATACTTAATATGTATATTAAAATATAAAGTTTAAGAACGTTTTGTGGTGGGGACAATTGAAATTTTCATCAATCATTAATCATAGCTGACAAACAGGATGGCCAAAGGTGGAAAGTATAAAATATGCGACCAATTATATTAAGAACGCTTGCAAATCATATCAATTATCAGCATTATTCATTCAGAGTCAAACAAACTAAATAAAAATCTATGAATAAAAAAAAATCTAAAATAACAAAATTCAATTCTAAAAATGTGTCACTGAAATACACTTCTCCAAATATTAATTGCACTTTCTCATAAATATCTTTGTGTTAAATTTATTATCTCTGCTTTCAAATGTCTATGTTTTAAATAGGCAAATAGACGCATATATATACTATTCATTTTTATTTTTGGAAGAAAGTCTTATTTTGTGAATTAAAATTTTTAGATTAAAGTCAGAATATTCTACACTTGAATTTTTGAATAATTTTAAACGAAAAATTTGAAGATTCCTGTCAAATTTAAAGCATAAGCTCCTGTATTAGAAATTCATTTCTCTCTCTCTCTCTCTCTCTCTGTGTGTGTGTGTTACCTGGAAGTTTATTAAGTTTCTGAAACAGTTTTTATGTTATTTTATGAATTAAAATGGAAATTCGAGATATTTTAATTGTGACATTACAAGAAAATTGTATAATAATATGGTAGAAAGCCCTTTTTTACTACTTTTTCAAAATTTTATCCATTAACTATTTATTTCATTTTTATAGCATGGCACTGTACTGAACATTATTTTAAAATATTCTGAGTGAGATTTCTTTTGTCTTTCATGATATTTAATTGAAAATCCTGTATTCTCTTGATATTCCATTGATGCTGTGAAAGTAGAATGTTTAGGAAGCATATGAAGAATATTAACTACTTATAATAACTATTAATCACGCAGATAAGTAAACATCATATTCTAGTTAGATAAAGAAGTATTTAAATATGACAAACCTCAAAAGAAAGTGATTAGTCAAAAAATGTAACAAAGAAATGTACTCCTCAAATTAAAAATTGAAAAAGAAATCGAATAAATCTGGGAGAACAGAAAGAATAATCTGAAAAATTTGGAAATGCAGGGAAAAAAATTCTTACTGTGATGTGTAAATTAAAATTTTAAAATTTATTTCGGTAAAATGTTTTTTTAATATTTTTTTAATATTTTACGATTACAAACAGAAAATTTTAAATTTGTCATGGTACTTTCACTGTGGAGCTGGTTTTTTAAAAACTTATATGACATGGAAAATTAAAATCCGTGGATGAAAGCTTTTTTTACTACTTACGGCATATCAAGAATAGTTTTTGTATTTAATTCCTTCTTACAAATCATTTCAATAATATTAACCTCATTTATTTATACTTCCAACTTAATAAACAACTTATATTTAAATAACATAGATTTCAGTGTCCGAACTCATTGAACTAAACAAATGAATCAAAAAGAAACACAATCAAAACTAATGAAAACGAAACTCTTTAGTTTAATGCAAATCGTGGAATTTATGTAAAGTAAAGTATTTCCTAAAATCTAGATTATTTTTTCGAAGGGGATGCAGTATTTATATGAGAAGAAATTCATTGATTTTTATCATACATTTTTGACTAAATTCATCTAAAAGCAATTCATGTTTCATCGGAAACAAAGTGGAAACTTTCTTTAATGAATTTTAAAATGCACCATACTGTATTAAACAATAAGTCATTAAGTATTCTAAATTGAGTTAAACACCATGCTAACTTTCGCCAAATCTGACACTTTTAAGATAACGTTTAAAATGTTGCAACCTCTTCTAGAAGTGATCCTTTAACAGTGACAAAACCGCCTTGGAAACAAGACCGCTGATTGACAGTTTTACGACTGGTACGCAACGAGTGTACGCATCTGTCCCACTACGCTCATTAAATCTGTCGTGGTCACTAAATCCTCACTGTCGAGAGTAATATCGTTGGAACTATTGGTTCAGAGGTAATCGTTCTCTGCTCCAGATCTGAATTACGATTTGTGGATGATTGAATGAAGTATGGTGTTTAAACTCGCAGCTCAAAGGATGCGAATCCAAAGCCATACCAACCAGGCTATCCCGACCTAACGATTACAGTTACAATAAATAATAGATCAAATAATTATTCTAACGCTGAATTTTCAACGCCAATTGAGGATTGAAAGCAAATTGTGGCAACGCAAAATGAGAAATTTTTCTACAACAGTTGGGGTAACACAATGCAGATTGGAAATTTCCACTTTTCTTTATTCTACATTACTTTAATTCGAAAGTACTGCAAAATGAATAAGAAAAATCGATTCATTAACAATGCTTGGTTTTAAATGCATCAAACGTTATGAAAATTAACAGAGTCGTTTAAAATATTCGGTCGAAAACCTGTTAAGCCTAACCTCATTAGTGTGGGGGGGAAAACAAACTGAATTTGTTACTTATTTGTCGGCGAAGAAATTAAGATTTTTGTGAGTTTGAAAGAATTTTCGAAAGATTTTTAAATAGCAGTTTGAGTATTTTTCTTCAAGTATTCACTTCCGTTTCAACCCCCATCATTCGAACAAATTTAACTTCCTAATTAGGTAACACATCCTATCTGACCAACATCCTTCAACGCCAATCGAGGCAATGCAAATGCGTGAATTTTCTATTCAGTTGGGATAGCGCAATACAGATTAGAAATTTTTAATTTTCTCTATTCTGAATTATTTTAATTCGAAAATACTTCAAAATAAATCTGAAAAATGAATTCATTAACAATGTTTAATTTTAAATACATCAAATATTAAGAAAATAAACAGAATCGTTTAAAATAATTGGTCGAAAACATGTTAAGCCTAATCTCATTAGTATGGGGGAAAACAAACTGAATTCGCTACCTATTTGGCGGCAGAGAAATGAAGACTTTTGGCGTGGAAATTAGTTTTTAATTAATTAATAAAAAATTGATGAATTAATATTTGAAAAAGCTGTATTAGCATCGAGTGTCATCCACTACAAGTTTTAAAAAATTTACTTCGAACTTGATTGGATGGAATAAAAAGTATTTTATTAACGATTGAATGTGAACAACACACACACACACACACACACACACACACACACACACACACACACACACACACACACACACACACACACACACACACACACACACACACACACACACACACACACACACACACACACACAGGGAGAGTGTGAGCTAATAGTAGGAATTGGGGGGGGGGAATAGTATATTATTTATGATGCTTCTTTATATAGAATTTCAATGAATGTATTCATTGTCAACAAAAAATTCACTATCATTCTTTCTATCATTCCTAATTAAACAAGACAGTTATTTCAAAAGATATTTCCAAAATTATTTCTTCTGCGACAGTAACGAACCAAATAAAAGTTAATGCATTATAATTGTTCCCAGGGCCCGACTTAGCTTAACTGGGGCCCGGGGCAAAAAAAATTTGGGGGGTCCCTCTGTGCTTCACTACTGCAGTAATGATAAACCGAACTTCATTATTGAAGAAGAAGAAAATGTAAAATACATTTTCTATTCTATCTGGGGGCCCCTATGATGAGGGGGCCCGGGCCAACAGACCCGTATGCTCCTGTCTTAGTCAGACTCTGATTGTTCTTATAATCATGCCTGCATCGATGTACTCCAGCTTCTAATCGCGGGTGAAGCAACAAATTCAAAACAAAATACGTCGCTGCAGCAAAAGTTTCTTCTTACAGAGGCAATTTATCATGAACTAGTAGCAGGGAGAAAGTAGATGTAAACATATGCATTTCTCTGCCCTTCTTTGAGTAACTGCCAGCAAGGTAAATACAAAAGACCGGGGAACCACATGGGCGGCAGATATCGAGAGATCAGAGGGTTTTCCTTTGTTAGAAACATCACCTGGATCGATAAGGGGAAATTTGTCCATTGTTGGGCTACTTACATGCAGCAAATTGTTAACGATGTTTTCTGCCTTTCTGAGCATGAATTGTCGACTGGAGGGATCTTTGAGGCTTTTCCTATCTCAGAGTTTTTCTGAAACCTGAACAATAATCCCATTACGTTCTTTCTCCCTATGAAAGCACAGATGGGGTGTGCTGAATGTATGGGGTGCAGAAAGGAAGAATTGGATGAAGATAAGAGGGATAAATAGGCATTTCGTTGTCGGGAGAAGGGCTAGAGTTTTTACGGGTGGGTGAACATTGGAGACCTTGTTAAATAGGATGAGTACAATTGATGGACCCACATTTTAAAAAAAGTTTAAAATGAAATCTGCTATGCATATTTCAACGTATCATGTCAGAACATTTTTGGAACGAACCACGTAATTTTGACCCTCGATCAAATGAAGAGGACGACACCTGAGGTGGAACCCTTTCTCCAAACTACCACTGTTCACCATCCACTTAAAGTTAGATACTTACCAAATTTTGATTAGAATCCATTGGAGTTGATCATTTGTTGGTCTGTATTTTTGCATACATGCAAAAAAGATGATTTTTTTTAAAAAAAGATTGAAATGAAATCTGCTATGCATATTTCAGTGTATCATGCCAGAACATCATTTCTTGAGTTTCCAAGCACCACGTGCTCGTGCGAGTTAAATTACATTTTTTATTCATTTTAGTCGTTTCACTGAATGAGTCACTTTGGTATTGCAAACGATCACAAAAAACTTTGTCTCGCATTGATTGTTTAAAAAACTTTCACATTTCCTATTTATTTCATTTCAGATAATCACATGCTCAAAATTATATTTTTCTATGCTTATTTGCTGTAGTCATTAACTTATTTTTTTAAATCAGAGTTTTTGTAAATGCAATGACAAAACGTGATTAAAAGCTGATTATTTGAGAAGCTCGTGCAGATAATAAAATTTCAATCTTTCGCCTACGGGTTTTTGTTGACACCACAAAACCTCATTCCTAAATTGATATCCTGTTCTGACATGATAAAACACACACACACACATTGGCTTTAATCAATGGAATTTGATATGTGTATCTTGATATTAAAACTGAATTTGGTTGAAAATAAAAACTTTCTTAGTGCATATATATTTTTTTCATCTTACTACGAAGCATAAAACTCATATGCAGTTGCCTGGAAATAAAAATCTGAGCATTTGTGGCTTTGAAGTTATTGTCCTTTGTCCACAATTGTATGTGGGAAAAGTGATGATACCGTTATTAGAAAGCATATTGAAAGTTGTGAAAAGACATTTCCTGCTGGTTAAATTGAATTAGCTTCCATTTTTAAAGCTTAATTCAAGGAATAAATATTACATTTATTAAGAATATGTATTTTTAAATTTTATTTCCACTTGATACAATTCGAATGCTTGAACACTGTTGCGTCCATCTGAATCAAAAGTTCAAATGAAATCATTGTCACTTCATTCTTTTAAATTATTTAATATAAATGTTTAAAATAAAAATAAAGATGAAAGGGGAAGATATATTTTTTTTACCGATTTGATTAGTTTAGATAAATTAACGTCCTGTTTTAAAGCAACACCATGGCTATTTTGGGGCAGACCTCCTAATTTTAAACCGCTATCAGATGACGAGGATTAGAATTGAGTTGGGTTTTTTTTTAACAATAAGTAAGCTACTTTGCAAATAAAAAAAACTCAAAGTGGCGATTTTGGAACAAATTTAATTTTCAGCTTAGTTCAATGTTTCTCTTAAACTTTATTCTAAATGAGAGGAATTTGTTAAATAACACATAAAGGCTCACTTCAAGAAAAAAGAGAAATAAAATGTACGTAAAATATACTAATTAATAATGATATCTGGATAAAATAAACAGATATTAATAACTTTTGAACTCTGAAAATAATATTAACAGCAATCATAAAACAAAACTAGAAAAATTATTAAAAAAAATATTAAAATGAAATCTGCTACGCATATTTCAATGCATCATGTCAGAACATCATTTCTTGAACGGCCAAGCACCACGTGTTTGTGCAAGTTAAATTATATTTTTATTCATTTTAATGGTTTCATTGAATTATTGATTTTAGTAGTGTAAACAATGGAAAAAACTTTGTCTCGCATTGACTGTTTAAAAAATATAACATTTCCTATTTATTTCATGACACATAATCAAGTGCTCAAAATGACATTTTTCTAGGCTTTATTTACTGCAGTAATTAACTTTTTTTTTAAATCAGAACTTTTGAACATGTAGTGACAACGCGTTATTAAAAGCTGATTTTTCGTGATGCTCGTGCAGATAAAATTTTATATTTATTTTATACGAAATAAATTTTTTAAAAAATCGATTTAATTACTTTTTTAAAAATTCATTAAAATGGCATTCAGAATTCATGACAACGCGCTATTAAAAGCTGATTTTTTGAGATGCTCGTGCCAATAATAAAATTTTAATTTTTCGCCTACGGATTTTTGTTGAGACGAAAAAGCCTCATTCCCTAAGCGATATCATGTTCTCACACGATAATAGTATTTCTATTGAAAATAGATTCGTCTTAGAACTTCAAAGGTAAAAATATATGGAAAAATTTGTATCAATGTAATATTTTTCTTCCTTCCTCCCTTCCTTTTTTTTTAATCATAGCAATATATCACAAAATAGAAGAAAGCAAATAAAAAACAAACAATCAGACACAAAAAGTGTTCCCAAAAGCAGAACAAAATATATCCCTCATTAATTACAAAAAATATATATATTATCTCAACTGGTGATCCCATACTAGAAAATGAAGAGGCTTGCTGAATATTTAACTCTTTTTTTTTAATCCAGAAGAACAAAACAAAACAAAATGCATTTAAATCTTTTCTACAGTTGGGAAAATCAAAATAAAAAGAAGAGGAAATTTATTTACGCTCATTCATTAAACGCTTAGTCATAACTTCGGCGGGATTTAGCAAATAAACTTTTTTATATTGAGCTGGAAAAAAGATAACTGGCTCTCTCTAGATATTTTAATGAAAATTTCTTTCATGGAACCGATGATGCAGAGTATTTTTACAAAGCTTCAGTTGATTTAATTAAATAGAAAAGGTGGAATAGGATCAGGAAATAAGGGAATATTTTAGAATCACTGTGATATGGGGCGAATTAAGGTAAAATTTAAGAAATTAATTTGGATCTAATTAAATTTTAAATTATCATTACATATATATGAACATATCACTTATATATGAGAATAGCCACTGCTTTAAATAAAAATGACACACAGTTTTGATGGTGACGGATTTTTATTTTTACACCAAATCTGCAATTTCGTTGCTGCCTATGAGATGAATCGAAATGGATGTATCTTTTGTTTTAAATAAATCATTTGTTCTTAGAAGATATGCAAGTCCTCTTGAGTTGATTATATATATGTGTGTGTGTGTGTAAGTATGCAAAAAAAAAAAAAAAAAATTCTATAATTCTCAAAAAAAAAAAAAAAAGACACACATTGTTGGTAAAATGTCTCTCTCTCTCTCAGTTCGTCTGTCCTGGAATGCTACTAACTTAGACCTAGACAAATGAAATTTGGTTCATGGCATTTACATCAAATTTGTTTCCTATAAAGTTTTGAGCGAAATATATTCAGAAGTAGTTTGTTGTAGGGCTGTTCGAATATAAGTTAATACGATAAATACAAAGGGAAGAGAGCTAGATGGATAAAATATTGGTACTCAAATTTAACATGTAAAGTGTTGACATCTATCACATTCGGAACCGAATCAGTCAAGGTGTTGATCTCTATGTTAGGAATATTACTATGAAATAGAATTGTTGATGATTATCTCGTGTCGGTTTTACAACGGAAAGGGGAGGGCTGTAGTAGCTTCTGAGGGTATAGACTCCTGAGCATCCGAGGGCAGAAGTCTTGACTTCTGGCTCATGTGAAGATGACACACACTTATCACATTCACTTGCGCATCCCCCTTTTACAGGGGGCACTCTCTCACACCTCACGGATAGAACACAGAACAACCATGCCCTGATCGGGACTCGAACCCGGGACGCCCAGATGATGAGGAAGACGCGCTTCCTCGGTGCCAGAACGCCGGCATGAAATAGTTTTCACTAGCATAAAAAAAAATCTGATTTATAAATTTGTGACTATAATTGTAGTTTTATATCAAATTTTGTTTTGAAAAGATCGGGGTAAAAACTCATCTGAAATACAAATTCGATTTCCAATTTCTTTTAGCCACATGCTAAGGAGTAATCCCCATATAAATCCTCAAAGAATCACTCGATAGGTTCAGTTAAAACACTAAATTTACGCCAAACAGAGCCTGATTAAGGTAGGAACATAGCAGCAGTTGCCCCGGGCCCCCACATCAGTGAGGGCCCCAAAGCGAATAGAAAATTTATTTTGCGCTTCCTTTTTAAATGAACTTCCTTAATTATTTCCTTAATTACTGAAATAGTGAAGCAGAAAGGTCCCAAAGAAATTTTGCCCAACGCCCCAATTAGTCTTAGTCGGCCCTGACGCCAAAGATTTGTATTTCATAACCATTTTTCAAGACTGGCTATCTGTCGGGGGTGGGGGGTTCATCGTATGCTTGACACCCGGGCACCGCGACTGGGGGGAGGCACCGTAATTCAGAAAATAGTGTTCTGAACAATAATAGTGTTTAGACGTGCTAAAAGTATACGTTTTTTTCCACTTGACTAATTGAGCATTAAATGACGCCGTTATTACGCAATATCAGAGTGATACCTATAAAAAGAAGGGGGGATGTTAATTTATGAATAAAGAAATCCTCTTCAAACATGTTAAGACTAAGCGGCGTAAATTCTGGCTGCAAGTGGAGGCAACAAGTCGAGACTGGGTTCAAATGGACTTATAAATCACCAGTTAATATCATGTCAGAACATGATGTTGTTTGGGGAATGGGTTGTTTAGCGTCAACAAACATCCGTAGGCGAAAAATAAAAATTTTATTACCTACACGAGCATTCCAAAAAAATCCCCAGGCTTTAATAACGAGTTGCCGTTGCATTTACAAAAGCTCAGATTTTAAAAAAAGTAAATGACTACAACAAACAAAACCTAGAAAAATGTCATTTTGAGCACGTGATTATACGAAATTAAATAAACAGGAAATGGGATATTTTTCGAAACAATAAATGCGAGACAAAGCTTTTTGGATCGTTTGCAATACTGAAGTGACTTATTCAATGAAACAACTAAAATGAATAAAAATATAATTTAACTCACACGAGCACGCGGTGTTTGGCCATTCAAGATATGATTTTCTGACATGATACATTGAAATATGCATAGCAGATTTCATTTTATTCTTTTTTTCTTAAAATAACAGCCTTATAAACTCTAGAAATGACATTTTCCCGCTTTTTATAAAAATATACACTAACCCTTATTCCTAACGCATGCTCTGTAAAACGATATTGCATAGCCACGCCTACTCCAATATGATTGGCACGCTAAATTCATGTGAAATCTGCGGAGTAAACTTACCGGCATACGGGAAACCTGTTTGCATGCATCATTGTCTGCTAACAGTTGCGGTCTCTTTGTATATCTCTTACCTTATCATCATTCTGTATAGCGAGAATTCTCCGCATCACGGTAAGTGCTTTATAACTGCTTACTAATTGAATCGAAATTTCAATTTTAATTCTGTGTTCTCGTTCATATATTTGCAGAGGGAAATTCTTGCTCTCTACATCTAGGAACGGGATGACAGCCATTGTTGCTATAAATCACCACCGCTTACTCCTGTCATATTGAAGAGGAGAGGATGAAATCCGAAAGTTGCATTTTTGAAAAAGTATTTTTTTTAAGAAAATTCGGTTAACCATATCTTTTTTTTATCCTACTCAAACTGTATTCAGTGTCATACTTTTTTTTTTCATACGAAGAAAACAAATAGATGAAAATAATCTAATGAAACAATTAATCCAATGAACTACTTCGGATTTTTCTCTCAGATGCTTTATAAATTAACATGATAAAACTCTTGCTCAAAACTAATTTTAAAAACCAAAGTTAGTATTGAATTATTAGGCAGGAATAAATTTTTATAAGATATAATTTTTTATTAATTTTCTTAAAATATTAATCTTTTTCTTTAGGTTTACTTTAAAATATTAACTGAAACAAAACCATTTGAAAGCTTATTGGTTTATAATATTTTCTCAATTATATAACATGACATTTTCCATAACCATCCTGTTTATAGGTAAAAATGTGTAATCTCTCCTATCCTTGTGGGAATATTTAGTTTTTAATTAATAGTTTCTTATAAAGCTAGAACTGAAATGTTTTAAATTTTATATAAATTGCAGGACTGCATGCTTTCTGTTGTTTTGTTATTTCATATTACATTTGTGGTAGAAAAAAAAATCAGAAATAATATTTAGCATTGTTAGGAATATTGGTTCATCCAAAATATAATGTACTAAGTAGAAATAATCAAACATTGACTTGAAATTATTTACATGAGAAAAACTTCTATTAGAAATTATAAATATTACTAATTTATCATTGATTTAAGAAATATTGTTTAATAAAAATGTAATTTAGAAGTAGTCGGTTTTTGTTGTTAATTTTTGTGCATTAATTTTATGAAATTATTGGATTTTCAGAACTGTGGCAGCAGTAACTCTTGTGTAGAAACAAAAAAAAAATCAATATTAAACCAAGTGTCAACAATTTTGAAAAGAAACTGGATCAAATATAACAAATCAATGGAAAATGAACCAGTAAGTAACAATTTAAAAATTTATACTATTAAGATATTCTAAATTTTTTCAATGTTTCATTTTAACCCGTTTCTTTCTTTTTTTCGATACAGAGAAGATAGAATGCCGAATTCTCTTGCTGGTGCGTATAAAATTTATTATCTAGAATCCTTTATTTGGTGTATTTTTGTTAGCCGGGCGCAAGTGAAAAATCGCCAAAGCAATTTGGCAGAATTCTACATATAGCAATTTTCCGCTTTAAAATCTCTAAGAGATTTGGCAACATTCTACATATTTGGCAATTTTTGTCTTGCACCCGGCTATTAGAAAAATACCCTTTATTTAATTACCGAAGAATTTCTAGTATCTATCTTCTATCCACCCACATCTCTTTTAAATATGACAAGTATTATTATATGTAACTGCAGGCTTTACTTCTAAAAAATAGCTAATGATTTTTTCTGAAAGAATTTCAAAGTTTACATGGATTCCAATTTTCATGATGCAAAAATTTGAAAATTTCATTAGTAAATCATGGCTTTCTTTTACTAAAAAAAGTATTTAAAGCTAGATAAATGATAAAAATAATTCAATTCTTAAGTTCTTTATTAATGACACGAGCAAATTCCATTAATTTTCATGGTGGGGTATGTATCTTATGCTGTTAAGAGAAAATAGGATATATTTTTAAAGAAATAATTTGAAAAATGGAAAATAAATATCAAACAGTAATATTAATCATGAATTTGTCTAAGTTTGGAAAATGTAAGAAAGGCTATCAAAATATAAATGCATGGCAACAGTCAAAAGCAAAGTCATTATAATTATTTTTGAAAATCTTGATGGAAAGAAAATAAAAAAAAAGTCTCCCTTAAAAGTTGATTTAAAGTTTAGTCTGTATCAATGAAGTTTTCTATTATCTGAGTAATTATAATCTCAATTTATTTAAGTATACTACTGTGTTGAAATGAATTTATATAAATAACCTGTTGTATCAGTTTGAGACATTTGTAACTGTTGAGAGGAATTAAAATTTGAATATATAAGTAGTTTAAATACTTCTTTGTTAGCCAAGTGCCATGAAAAAATTGGCAAATAATGTAGAATTCCACTAAATATCTTTGGTAATTTTCCACTGCCTCTCGGCTAATGGAAAAGTACTTTTTCTTTTTCTTTTAAATGTAATTAAATTTAATGTAAGATTAAGGTAAAAAAAATATAAATATAAAATTGTTTTGGAGGAGCTGAAAAATTTACCTCTTTTAATGTTCAAGTTCAGTTACTTAAAGAATTTGTAATCATAAGAGTGATAATTTAAAAATTCTTATTCTGTCAAAAATATGCTATTTAAATTATTACATTCAATATGTATTTTATTTCTCTAGTGTGTAAATGAAATTTAAAATTTTCTTCTGTGTCCTCTACACTTTTTTTTTAGTGTAGTTTAATTAACTGTTTTTTTTTCTTTGTAATTTTTCTTATAATGTTTCAGCATATAAGCAGTTACTAATGTCGAAATTAAAACAGGACAAAAGGCTTAATAGACTGTGTAAAAAAGTTATATAAATTTCTATAAATCCTTATAATTTCTCATTTCAAAAATAGAGCTCAAGAAAGTAGCAGGAAAAAGTTCAAGTACATTAATAGGAGCACCTAATTCAGTGAACGTAAATGCCAAAGGAAAGAAAAAGTATATGCCCTGTAAGGGTTTTGATATTGTAAGCCAACCATTAAGGTATGTTTAAAGTGCATGTTGTTATTACTTAAAAATTATTTCTTCTTTGACTTAAAATGAAAATATAAATTATTCCTGGTGTAAAAATCTATTTCTGTGTTTTGATTTGACTACCCTAAATGTCTTAAATTTTCATAGTATATGATAATTTATATCAATGTTAGTACAAATTTTATGTATTTATTAAAACTGTTTCTTAATAAAATATATTTTTGATTTTCAATAATTTTATAAAATTTTTATTTCAATTATATTAAAATGAAAATGTTATATATTCGTTGAATTTATAATCACTATTATAAATTTGGGAGGTTTTTTTAATGTCCTAATTTTCTGTAATGAATTTGAAAATTTTTGCCCTGCAATATTATTTTATTTTGTATTACATATAATTATATTACTGTTTTAAGATGAAAGCAGTTTATTATTATTTTTTTTAATTCAGAGTGCCCCTGAATTAATATACCACACTTTTAAGATAAGTAATGTGTATGTGAAGAAGCATTGTCAGTTTAGCAATAGGATGTTGAAATAAAAAAATGTCAGCTCTAAAGTCAAGAAATACTATGAAGCAAGCAGTTTCTCGAGTGTTTGAATTGAACCACTATTTTATTGCTAATAGCATAAACATGATAAAAATTTATTTTCCAATTTTATTATAGAAGCATAGGAAAAAACATCTCTCTTCCATTAAAATTTACAGCTCTGTATATAAGATGCATGCCTTAATCATAAATTGCTTCACCACAAAAATATTTCCCAACAGCAAAAAAAAAAAGGGGGGGGGGAAAGGGGAAAAAAAAGAAAAAAGAGAACAGAAAAGAATCTTCTGCGATATCACTCAACATTTGACAATTTGAAAATGCCAGCTAAATAAATTTTCATAACAATGTAATATTTTTCTATCCAAAAATTCAGTTTTAATGAATTTACATCTTTAAATTTTTATATTGTCTACTCTATAAATATGTTCTAAAGAGTTTTTTCTTTCCCTTTTCCTAACAGTTTTCTTTTTCTTTTTTCGAAGCACTGTTCATCTTGCAACTTCCTATTGCTATACTTCTCTATATGGGTTTTATCTGCCCTTATATTTTTGCCTATGAATTCAGGGATACTTTATATACTAACTAATATCCCGTAATATATATTTTTTACTTTACATTAGATATAAGGTTTTACTAAAAAAAAATATTTTATTTAAAATTTATATTTAAATTATTTTTATTTTGAGAACACCCCAACCCTCTTAAACAGAGATGGAATGAAATGCTGTTTCTTCATTGTTGATATTATTTTTCTTCGGTTTTGGGAAAAGAAATTATTTTATTGAAATGTGTTCTATAGCATGGAGCTAATAATACATCTTACTGTAATCACATAGGTATCTACTATTGATGCATAACATTACATGTATCTATATGTGTGTGTGTATGTGTATAATATTTTAAAATTTAAATTAAAACCTAATTAATTTTCAAATTTTTATCTTAATTTAGCCCACAGTAACTTCATACTAAAATACTCTCTTATTTCCTGATCCCATTCCACTTTTTCTGTTAAATTATTGCAACAAAAGCTCCGTGAAAGTGCTTTAGTCAGTGGTTCCACACTTTGTGTAAAGGTACAGAATATTGCTGATCTAAACAAATTCTTCTAAAAGATCATTGTGTTTACCTTATCTAAATTGGTACAAGCAGAGAACTCCCTATTTAAATCTTATACTATATAAGACCAGGAATAATCAATTTCACACTCTTTTTTTACATTCTGTTTTTGCAATGCATTGTGAATGGATGTACCCTGTTCGTGCATTTTGTAAATAGATCATATCTCTCTGGGAAAGAAAAGAACGGAACTTAAAAATGTAAAGTGTCTTCAAAACTGCCATCTGCTTCATACAAAAATTAAGTGTTATATATATATTTAAAGTTTCAACTGCTTTTATTTTTTAATATTTTTTTGTTCTTTTCTTTTTAAACAGAAAAAGGATAATACATATGTTAGCACTAAAACCTTGTAAAACAAATGAAGTTCTAGATAGGCTGATGAAAGGTATGTTGAATTCAAAATGATTTAATTTTACATATTTTCTTAAAAGTAAAATTTCTGACTTAAAAAAATGTTTACTTTTACTTATACAATAGAATGTGTCGGCATACTTTGCAATCTTTTTGTTTGCTTAGTGTTATTCCAAGTAGAAATTTCTTGCTATAATAACTAATGATTCTATATTAAATAAAAATTGTTTATTAACTTAATATTGTTAAGTATGTTTATGTATTTAAGATGAATGATTGTGAAATTTGTAGGTAACCAATTCTTATTATGATGTATATGCTTTGTACCCTGCACATTTAAATGATACCTTTTATTTAAATAATTGTTCAAGTAATTTCTGAGAATTTTCTGTTTTTGTTTTAAAATTCATGAATTTTGTATGTAGAATTTTTTTAGTTTATTAAAACGTACAGTTAATGATGAAATTGTATGAAATGGCTGTAATTTTCATACTTATTTTACTCATTTCAAACTTTACTTTTTATTTCAAGGAAAAGAATTATAAAAAAATACATTTAATAGTTGAAAAATATTTTTCATGTTATCTAATATATTGAATTTTATTACATTTGCATTATATGTTTAATGTGTTAGCTCTTATGTTTAAATGTACAAAAGGCATAAATATTCCTTTATAATCTCTATGACAATATCTGTTTTTATAATTTGGGGGAAAGATTCTATTTACTCAAGAGTGTGACATTGATATTTTTTACCTCTTGATATTCAGCTGAAATCAATGTTAATACAAAATATCAGAGCAGATGTTTTTATAACTTTTTTATATATTCAATTTGTAATTTCAGTTATAATTTTTTTGGACCAAATTCCTAGAACATTTGAAGTTTATTTATTTGAATGAAAAATTAATACTGCTAAACTGTTTATAAATTATATATAGATGTGATATTATAAAATTTTAATATGTATTTCTTTATTCTAAAAGGAAATGTTAGCATATTGAAGAATATCATGCATACCAGTAAACTGAACTCCAAATTTAAAATCTGGAATGAAGTGGTTGCAATATTTTAACGTATCCTTAAAAATATTTGTTATTAAAACAATTTTTTTTTACTTGGCATCTTATATACCAATTCTGCTGATATTTCTTCTAGAGGGTATCTCTGAATTTGAGAAGACAAATGTATTTATCATGCTATGTCAGGTTGGCGCATATTCTGTATCGTCAGGTACCAAAATATTTGATCTGAGAGCCAAATTATGGAAAGAAGTTGAAGATGACTGGAAGTTTTATTCGCCAGAAGAAGCAACAATTGTTCAAAAGTAGGTGACCTCTTTCCACCACTTCCTTAAATCTTTCTTTCGAACCCAACTTTTTGAGAGCGTCCGTTTGAACCAAATAATAATTGTTTCAAGATTTAAAAGAAGGGGAAAAATATTTCTGGTATCAATCAAAGATAATATGTAGATGGCAATCCTACTTTTTATATCTATTTGAAAATTTGGAAATAATGCTGTCTTGGTTAGCATCCTCACCATTTGATCAAGATTTAAAAGTTCAAGGTGCTTCACTTTCTATTATAAGAAGAATATTAATCTTCACTGATCTATGACAATGCATGTCTGCAATATTCTTTGTCATTAAAAAAATGTAATAATAATTTTTAACGCATATTTTAACTTTTAAAATTTCAATTAAACTTCAGTAATTGTATCTATTTATTAATCAGTAATTGCTGTTTTAAGTTTTATTTTAAAATCATGGGATTTATGAACATGGATGGGGATAGATGATTAATGAATTTCTTGTGAGGAAAATTTAATCTGTATAATTACTTTTAACTAAAAAATTGTTCTGTCTTGGCAAGCAGAAAATGAAATTTAAAAGAAATGTTAAAGAGTTAACTGTAAAATATAATTTTTTGTTCTATCAATTTCCTTAGGCTATTCATTTTCTTGCCTTAATTGTATTAAAAGACGTTAACCCTTTTACTGTAGTAATCAAGCATGGTTTAGCGAGTTAAGGTCGCGGTACTATTAACTTATAAAACAAGACTAAATTCTTAGAATAACGAAATCACCATTTTTATTTTATCAAGCTCGAATTTTTCACACTGTTGCCAAACACATCAACATAAAATAACTGTTGCCACAAAAATACAATGCCGTTAATAATTATCTTACATTCGGCCATCCTGAAAAAAATGGACGACCCTGTCCATAAAATTACGAAAATGAGGCACATTGTAAATTATTCAAAGTACATAGTCCTGAAGGTATGTTGGCAATTTTTTTATTCTATTTTCTCGTGGAGCATTTGGGAGTTCATTAACCATATCTTCCTCTTCATCATCATAGTCAACGTCAACGATTTCATCTTCATTTACAATGTGAAATAGTTTCATCTGCGATGCATGAGCTGTAGTTGTATAATGCCGTCTTACACGTCCTTGTGCTTTTGTTCTAAAATCTGTGACTTGATATACATCAGATGGAAACACCTTCACAACTACAAGGGGTCCTCTGTATCGAACTTGCGTTTTTGTGCGACTCCCAGGAGTGGTTTCAGGTAACCGTTTTACAACGACAACATCGCCAACAGAATATGTATGTGCATCACAGTGATGCTTATCAAAATTGGACTTCATTTTCTCTTGTGCTTTCAGTATATCGTTTCGTGCTTCTTCTTGCAGTACTCCAGGAGAAACATATTCATCCGACATTGGAAGCAATTCTCTTGGAAAATTATCATGTTTTCTAGGCTTGTATCCAAATAATAGGTGGAAGGGCGCTTTGCCTGTAGATTTGCTGGGCGACCAATTAATGCATCTCTGGATTTCAGGCAACATCTTGTCCCAGTCCCTATGGTTATCTGCATGCACATTTGAGGAAATCATAGGTATAAGCACACGATTTATCCGCTCCACTTGTCCATTAGCAGCTGGTCTTTGCGAGCAGTTCACAGTATGTTTTACGCCATGCTTCATGCAGAATTCTTTAAATGCTGATGATGTGAAACATGAGCCTCGGTCAGTAACGACTCTGATAGGACTTCCAAAGTCATTTATGAATTCTTCAAAGTACTTCAATACACATTTAGTAGAGCAACTAGTACATGCACGTAAACGAACAAATTTTGTCAAATTATCAATTATTACTAATAGTTCAGTATTGCGATTCGAACTAGCGTTAAAGGGTCCCAAAAAGTCCATGTGTACTATTTCAAAGGGTCGTTTACCTGGCGGAATTGGATTGAGTTTACCCTGAACTTTTCCGGCGGGTACTTTCGTAAAAGCACATGTAACGCATTGATTTATATGCTGTTTTACATATTCTGACATTCGAGGAAACCAGAAATGCTGTGTTATAAGTAATTTGACCTTGTCAGCTCCAAAATGACCCGAAAAATCGTGAAAGCGTACAACTAAATATTTCCTCATAGATCGTGGCATTACAAACAATTTTTTGCAGACACCGTTGTCAATTTGTAAGCGGTACAGTATTCCGTTTATAAGTTCATATTTACTGACAATATTTTTCCTTTCCGTTTTTTTCTTGGAGCATTTTAATATTTTAATGATATTGTTTAACTCTTCGTCCTGGGACTGAATTAAAGCTACTTTGTCTTCTTCAGTACTTATATAATAGACACGCGGTTTCTCACTTATATTTAATGGAATATTGGTATCAATTTCAACTAGTTGGTTCGGACATTTCACTATTATATCTAATGGGCTGCATTCAGTGGCTTCTTTAGATTGTTCAGGATCTTCGTCTTCTACTGGTGCGCGACTCAGGGCGTCCACATGGGTCATCTGGTCACCGGATTTATGCTTAACATCGTAATTGAATTCACTTAGCTGTTCTATCCACCTTGCCGTTTGGGGCCTTATATTTTTTTGAGTTTTTAGATATATAATTGCAGAACAATCTGTAATAATAGTAAATCGAAGACCAAGAAGAAGGGATCTAAGGCGACTGAGAGACCAAACAACAGCCAGTAGCTCCAATCGGCTCGAATGATAATTTTCTTCATCTGGATTAGTACGTCTGCTTACACAATAGACCAAGCGAAGGGTATTATCTCTGTCTCTCTGAAGTAGCATTCCAGCCAAACCCACGGAGCTTGCATCGGTGTGCAGTTCGGTTTCATCCCGAGGATCAAACAATTTCAAGACTGGTTTGGATACAAGAAGATTACGTAATCTTTCAAAAGAAGTTTGATGTTCATTGGTCCAGACAAATAATTGACCATTCTTTAATAAGCGGGTTAAAGGAGCTGCAATTGACGCATAGCCAGCAATGAAGCGACGGAAGAATCCAGTCAATCCTAAAAATCTCTGAACTTCATCCCTTTTTTGGGGAACAGGGAATTCGGCAACAGCAGCAAGTTTTCTGGGTCCAGGTTTGATACCATCCTTGCTGACAACAAATCCTAAATATTCAATCTCTTTTTTAGCAAACTCACACTTTGATAGTTTCAACGTTATCCCTGCATTGCACAATTTTTCGAGCACTGCTCTAAGCATATTGATCATATTTTCAAAGTTAGAGGATCCAAAAAATATGTCATCTATGAAACACGACACACCATTACATAATAAATTGCCTAAAGCTAATGACATACATCGTTGAAACACTGCAGGCCCGTTTGAAAGACCAAAGAATAGTCTAGTGGGTTCATAGTGGCCGTCTGGTGTTGTAAACGCGGCCTTACGAGCTGACTCATCATCCATAGGTATTTGATTAAAACCCTGGCAGGCATCAAGAATGCAAAACAAACTAGAACCAGCAATTCTGTCTAATAAATCATCTATATGTGGTAAAGGGAATTTGTCCTTGACAGTCTGCGCGTTTAATTGTCTGTAGTCAATCACCATTCGATATTCACCAGTTTTCTTCTTTACAAGCAAAACGGGACTGCTATATTCAGATGAACTATCTCGAACAATACCTTGATCTTTCATTTCTAAAATAATGTCTCTTAGAATCTGCCTTTCGTAGTGGGAAGCACGGTATGGAGAACGAGCGACAGGAGTACTACCAGCCTTTTCAACTATTTTCATGACTGTATTGTTGACACATCCCAACTCATTAGGACTTAGAGCGATGCACTTTCTGAATTCATTCAATAGGTCACAGACACGTTGCTTTTGCTCATCCGATGTGTCTGGTCCAATCTTTATGTCATCAATTTTAACTTTTTCTTTGAGATCTCTTTTGGCAATAGCAACTAGATTTTCTTTGTCACCGTTGATATCGGGATATTTAATAGAATCAACATTTTCAGTCGACCAAACACCTCTTAAAATAACTCGATCCTTTTTTAAGCGTAGAGTATTATCGCTGCAGTTAACTATGGGTACTAGTGTTTTACCATCTTGAATTAATAAAGACGAACTTGATTCATTATCAGCGTTATCAAAAGTCATCACTTCGTCATCCGTTGATTTGTTATCTACAACTTCCAACATTTGTATCATATTCGGTTGAACGGTTATCGTTTTTGATGCTCTCAGAATAGCAGTTGCATGGGGTGATTCTTCAACTCCAATGTTCGCTAGACGTCGAAATTCATCCATGTGAAACATTCTAGATTTTCCTTCCCGTCTTATCATCACTAAATTTGGAAAATCTATCAAATCCTTTCCGACAATGACGAATGGCCCTTGAAATGTATCATCATTTACAACGTGCAACTTCACATCCTTTAGAATTAAATTGTCTATAGCCACATTTACTGTACAAATTCCAAGTGATTGTGTTATGCCACCTCCAATTCCTGTTATAGAAATAACATTGTTTTTAGGTTGAACAAGCACATTAATTTGCTTTGCAAATGAGTATTTTATCATTGATATATCAGCCGCTGTATCTATTAATGCATCTGTATTCATTCCATTTATTGATACGATTTTAAGTGTAACATCTCTATTAGAGCATGATAAGGAGGATAAATTTACTGTGAGATTACTACGTGATTTAGGACATTCCCTAGTTCCATGGCCTTCAGTCCTACATGATGTACAAAACTTAGGTCTTTTAGGTTTTACGCAATCACGTGCCAAATGACCTTTTTCGTAACAATTATAACACGTAATTGGCTCCATCATTCGATAATTAGTAGCAGAACGATTATTTATTTTGGTATTATATTGACCACCAATATTCTTATTATTTATGTATAGACCAGATAGTTCAATGTGTTCGTCAATTTTATCAGCCAAGCTCGTTGGCGACTTCAACAGTGACCATTCACTGATATAATATTCTTGCACTGTTAAAGGTGCGTCTTGCTTCATTCTATCTGATATTATTAAGTCCTTTAAATTTTCAAAAGTTTTTACATTTAACCCATTTATCCACCCATTGAAATAAGTTTCTAATTCATAGTAGTATTCTCGCCACGTACCTCCAGGCTTAATTTTATGCGAGTAGAACAATTGGCGAAATTTTTCAGCACTTAGCTTGAAACGCTTAAGTAGCAGTTCTTTCATATAAGAATAGTTTTCAGCCAATTCTTCAGGTTCTCTTATAATTATGTCGACTATTTCACTAGGAAGAACACTAGTCAAACACGCCATCCATAGAGAGGTTTCCATATTTACCCTCTTCATTACTCTCTCAAAATGTACTAAATATAATCCAATGTCGTCATATTTCAAATCAAAATTTCTTACCTGAGTCTTCCAGTCTATTTTCGGGCTGATTTCCACATTGGGCGCGTTTTGAGCAATTGGCGATAACGATTTGGCTTCAATTTCCAGCTTCTTTATCGCCAAATCATGTTCTCGCATAGCATTTCTTTCTGCAAGTTCAAATTCTTCTTTACGTTTTAGAGCTAGAGCAGCTTCCTCTGCTTTTCGATCGGCATTTATGTTACCGATTATTCCATGTATTATATCTTCATCATAATTCCTACTTTTCTTGATCAAACTTATCAATTCCACGACTTTATTATTTTCTCCGATTTCCTCTCCAAGTTCCACTGCAACGATTTCTAAATCCTTTTTTCGTAATCTCGCAAGTAAAGACATCTTTCTAAAACTATACAATTATCCACTTCTTATCCCACTTCTGAATTATTAACTTATAAAACAAGACTAAATTCTTAGAATAACGAAATCACCATTTTTATTTTATCAAGCTCGAATTTTTCACACTGTTGCCAAACACATCAACATAAAATAACTGTTGCCACAAAAATACAATGCCGTTAATAATTATCTTACAGTACGAACTTGCGACGCTAGGGTCAGTAGCTGAGTAATATGACCATAACACAAAAGTCGACTTCCATATTGTAGATTTTATCTGGCTTATAAAGCTAGCGCCACAGTACTCCCCCATCTGTGAGTCGGCGGAGGGACGAACGATTTTTATAGCGCCAAGCGTTATGGCGAGTTGCTGCTTGCTTGCGTCAAGTGAGTCTGACGAGTCTGTTTTTGCTGCGGTTAGATGGCGCCAAGACTTGCGGTAGGTTGCGTTGCCAAGGTCACCAATACACCGTTTGAAGGTTGCTGTGCGAAACTACGACACTAGTGTCAGTAGCCGAGTAATATGACCATTATACAAAAGTCGACTTCTATATCATAGATGTTATCCGGCTTTTGAAGCTATAGCCTCAGTTGCTTGTATATTTAATTGTAATTTTAAGTTACTGTTAGCCATGCATAAACATTATAACTCAGCAAAAGTTTGAGTATTTTATAAACTATTTATTGATTAAATGCAAAAATACATTCTTAAAAACAGAAGGATTATTGTAATATGATTAAATGTCTTAATGGCTATTCATACTGTTGTACCAGCATTTAGTAATATAAAAATAAAACCAAATTACTAAAACACTAGATCATCAGATTCTTTTAACTCGTTAAATAAGATGGGATCTAATAAAATATATATTTATCAAAATAATAAATAAATAAATCTTTTGCTGAAAATTATCCTATTTCTTAAAATCTGTAAATGCATAATATAAATGAGCAAATTAATAAATGCATGCACAAATTAGATATTTTTGGAATTTATAAACATAAATGTGAATTGTGACATAGTGGAATTTTTTGCAACAGAGCTATATTGGCATGCTGAAAATGTCAAAATCCAAAAAATCATGCATATATCCCAAATAGTTTTCAAAACATTTACAAAAATTGTAAAATTCTCATAATCAATTAGCGTTACCCAATTTTCAGAGGTCGTATATTAAATTCTGTTAGTATTTATAGATCTATGTTTTATGGAGACAGTAGCAAATTTTAATTGCTCTTATAATATCGCAATTTGTACAGTATTGAATTTATTTACAGATCAGACTTATTTAATTTAACATGGATTATGCTAAAATTTGATTGCATCAGCGCTGCATAACAGAAATAATGTATATCACTGTGTCATTCTGTTATGTAACTATTAACAGCATTAATATTGTTACAAATCTGTAATGTTGTTTTCCTGCATAGTTAGTTCAATCACTGGAATTGTCGTTTTACGATCAGTTCTGTTGAATGTTCCTCGTTGTCGAATCTGTGGTCCCAGAATTTGGCGACAAAATAGATAATACTGAAATCTTCCAGAATTGTGGCAATAGAGCCAATAGGAATCCAGATTTCATGGGGTTTGTTATAGAAGCAACATCGAGTCGTGTATGAAATAGCCAGTGGTGTAATAGTGATTTGGCAGTTGCACACAGCTACAACGAGTAGACAATGTAAAATTATAGGCGTTTTGTGAGACTGTATAGAGTAGCTATGTAGATTCCCTATTTCTGCTGAATTCTGTCCTGCCATTTGTGTGCTGCGATTTTTATTACTACTGATTACTACTTGTGGTCTATTATTTGTTATTGTGTGTTGCTGTGTATTGCATGTGTTGTCTGTATAAGATTTGGCTGGTGCAAAATCTTCAATTTTCTGGAATAAATTTTTTAGACATTTAAAAAGACTGTTTTTTCATGGACTAACGAATCGAAAGACTCCTGAATTCAGTACAATATTTTCCTTATGTTTTAATGAATGATTTTCATAATTCCCATCAATCAGTTTATAGACAGAATACCATTCTATAAATAATAACTGGTTAAAAAAAGACTTAAATGTATCATGTAGTTCACCAAGAGTTTTCAATGCTGTCGTGATTTTAAATACTATTTTCTTGTATGTTTTAAAATATGCTTATGTTAGTTAAGTTTCGTTTATTACATTCAATCCAATATAGCTTGTAAATCTCTTCTGTATAACAAATCAGATCTAAAGTTTGATAATTTAACAGTCATAATTATTCTAATCATTTTCTGATATATCTGCAATTTTAAAATTTGGCAGGTATGCAAGGTTGATGATTATGTCTATGAAATATTTCATCTATCTATCCTTTTTTATAATAGTTAGATTTAGGTGGTAAAATTGTCTTTCTTGAGACTATTTGATTTAAAACTTCATTCAAATTGTTATTTTGATGCATGAAACCGTAAAAAAATTCATGCTCTAATACATTAGATCTTTAGATAAGTGTGCTCAGAGACAATTAAATATAGATATAATTAAAATATACTCTTTAATTTTGTTGCAGAATTGCCTGAAAAGTGAAAATTTACTATAATTATTTATTAATTTATTTAAAGACTACTATATTTTGGTCAATATTATTAATACAGGGACATATAAACTTTTTTTTTACTTAAAATATTGTTTCAGCATCCTAAATATTACCTTCATTCAGTTCTTTAACGAGATAAGTTAAATTGCATCCCTCTAATTAATTTTAACTTCCATGATATTTTCTTGTATTGAAATTTTATAATTTCATACTAGCATATAAACCTTTAAATGTTAAACAATTGCTTCAGGTAATTAAAAAATTGTTGACCTGTATTTCAAAATGGATTTTAAAAAATGTCTTAAACAGTGAATATATTTGCCATAAAAATTAAGATGTTTATCAGTTTCCTAAGTTTGGATCAATTAAAAACGCTGAAGGTTGAATTGATTTAGAAGATAATAGAAATATTTCAATATTTAAATATAAACAAAATAATACTTATAATTTGAAAAGTCATCCACATTTTAAGAAAAAAAATCTGAATCGTATTGTTTATTCTTCTTAAATTTCTGTGAATAAAAACACAATTAAAAAAAAATTTCTAATAACTAGCTGAGATTTACTTAATGAATGGTGTCTCATGGGTTAACTTTTTCAATAAGTTTTAATCATGCAAAAATAAGTATAATTCAAGAACTACTTTCAAATTTTGAAAAAAAGGGGAAAAAATGACATACATAAAAAACTGCTGAATTGAGGTGAGTGAGTAGAAAATCTTCATTTCTATAATTGAAATATTATGAGATCGTCATTCTTAAACTTAGTTTCAAACTAGTAATTAAAATAATTGCTAAATGACTACCTTGATTTGATTAATTTGGGTAATTAACTTGGTTAATCAGTTTGCCTATCTCAGCAAAATCCGTCTTAAAGCAATTTTCATCTATACCAGTTTTGTGAAGATGCAATAGTAGATTACAAAGTTACTGACTTGGTTATTAATTTTTACCTGTTGCTGTTGTTGACAATTGTACAATTTATGATAAGTGACATTTTTTTTACTATCTAGATATATTATTTGGTTTTAAAATATTTGTTTAAAAAACTATTTTTAATAATTAATATTTGTATTATAGAAAGAAGCAAGAGGTGCTTCAAAATGATATAAAGCTACATTCCAAAAGTCCACCAAATAATCTGCCTCCAAAAGTAAGAAATGTTTGATTATGTTTTTTAAAAATTCTGTTGAGATTTTGACTATGTTGTATACTGCCATACACTATTAAACTATCAATAATGTAAAAAAAGGAATGACAAATATATATTTAAAATAATAAATTTTTAAAACACATTTGCTACTTTTGATTGCTAAGAATGTTAAATGTTTGCATTCTACCATATGAAAAGGGTATTGACTTATTTACAATTGACTTATCTTTATTATTGACTTATCTTTGACATTGACTATCTATTGACTTATCTTTCAAACATTGATAAGCATAATGTAAATGCAATTTTTACATATTACACTGTTTTTTGACTCTTTGCTTAACCTATATCACTTTTCATGCTGATGTAATTTCTGGAAAAACAAACGTTATTTAAGTTAAGTAAATAAAAAGTAAAGTTTCAAATCTTTAGAATTAGTGTGATTATTTTTCATGTATTAAATTGAAATCTAATTCAAAATTCATATGATATTCATTGATAAAAATGTTGTTCATTGTATCATTTCTGTTGGTTTATATTCTATTTCTAATAAAATAAACAAAAAGATTTGCTTAATTCTCTGAAATATCATTTTTATAATTTAACATTTCTACAATTTTTAAACAGAAATGTCCATTAATGGATGGAAAGATTGCCAGTTCTATGCCAATCCAAAAGAAACGGAAGAAAAGTAGGATTAAAGAAGAAACTCCTAGTATGTTTTTTTTAAATTTCTAATTCTTCAGTTTTTTTTTCGTTTGCTATTATAACATTGTTTACATTTTTTTTACGGTTTAACACTAAACATGTAACTTTCATGAATTTTTTTTGTCAAATGCATATCTGCATTCAATTAATCTAAAACACCAAGAACTTGCACTTTTTATTATAACTTTATTGCGTAATTCCAGAATTTATTTAGATTGTGAATTAATATCGACTTTATTTATAAATATAATTGTTGATTGATATATAATTTACGGAATTTAATTCATTTTCAGGCTTTCTTTCTTTGGTACGTTATGTGATGAAAAATTCCTCACCGAAGAAATGCCCTAGTCATATTTCTGAATCCAAGGTATATAATGACCAAGTTAGTCATATTTCTGAATCCAAGATATCTAATGACCATGCTACATCTCCCCCATCTTCTAACAAGAAACATAAAAAGAATGGAAGAATTAAGAGAAAGAAAGATGAAAAGGCATCTTTGAGAAATTCAGAAAAAAGTAATATGCCTTCCACTGTTATAAATACAACACACCCTGACCTCCTTAAGGATTCTTGTTTGGTAGATAAAATTACCAATCCTCCTGTAGTACCGATTTCAA
>JAOUZG010046976.1:1525749-1571218 GCA_026289955.1 Argiope argentata
GTAAGTAATTTAATTTTTGAAAATATTTCGACCATTAATATTCTGACCAAATCTTTTAAATTTGGACCCAAATATCTGTATTCATATAATTTGCTTGATCATCAAAAATAATCAAGAAGAAATTTGCCACCTTTGTGTAAAAAAATTAAGTGAAATCTTCATATTATATGGTTTTTCTAAATAAATATTCAATCCAACTTTATTCCAATCAATAGTTAAAGTTAAACGAAGTTCTACTAATTTGCAATCTATGATTTTTTACAAATTCCCTTAATAAAAAGTTCTTGTTAATAATAAAATATTCTATAATATGTCTTATTTTAGTGTAGCTAAATTTTTTTGAAGTGAACTACTTTTATTTTGGAGTTTTAAACTTTCTGTTTCCACCATCTTTTTTTAAAAAATAAACTTTCAATTATTAACAGATTGATTGAGGATTGCAATTTTAGAAAACTGCAGTTCTTTCTTGTAATCTCTCTACCTACAGTCAAATCAACTTTTTATTTCGCAGTGGGCTTCTCTTGTCAACCCTGTTGTCCGATATTGTACATGATGTTTATCAGTTCCAGTTAGCAGGTTTATAAATGCCTCTGACTATTTGTTCAATGCTGGAGGTTAAATCTCTCCATTATGAGATCATACATGTTCCAATCAGCCTACTTTCGCTTCAAAACTCAAAATCCCATGATGAGAACATTCCTTTTATCTTTAAGATCTAAATATTTAATCAATTTTTCACATTTTGGGACTACCCTAGCTGCTTTACTATCAACTTAACTTTTCAAATCACCAGTATTTTTGCTTGTTTTTTTTTCGCATTTTTCTTCAACTGAAACTCTATTGCTATTTTTTAAAAATAATGTAGGTTATCAGGTATATTACCTCAGGTAATCAGTCAATTGCTAGACAGGAGACAAAAGGTTTTCATTGCCCCCCCCCCAAAAAAAAAAATGTAAACTAAAAAGTTATTCATCAGTGTTGCCACAAATAGTGTGTCTAATAGTAAATTTAAGAAATAGTATTGTTTTATTTTGTTTGGTTCGAATTCATTTATTTATAATTTGGTGCAAATTAAAACTTTTTTATGTGATTATTTCACCATCAAGTTCAATATAAATACTATGTTTCAATACTAATTTTATTAAATACTGCAAGCAGTTATGTAAAAACTAACATCACAGTCAATGGTCAGGTGACTCACTATCCTGAATCACAAAACGAATAAAACACGTTTACATACAAGTTTTTTTATATATAATATGTACCTACATATGGCATTAAAGGATAAGTGCCTTTGCTACAAAAAAATCCCAAATTTCCCATTTCAATAACTAATAATAACACACACACACAAAATGTCCACATTTTTTGTGGTTTTTAAAAATTTTGTTTAGCTAATTTCTACATCTTTAGACCGACATTGTTCTAGTTGAAAATGACTGGAAAAGTTATATTTTTTGTTTTTTGAGTCAGTAAATATATTTCTCAAAAAATTATATCTTTTTTATAGTTTCCTGGCTTTACTCATATTAATAAAATATTCGTCACATTCTAATATTTTCAACAAAATAAAAAATTCCATTCTTTAGTAACTAAAACTAGTCAAGTTATGATTTGTGAAAATCACCGTTTTAGATTAAATTGGTTGATAAACTTGGACCGCGAGAGATTTTAAGGGGCTGTTTCCATGTTGAAATTTTGCTCCGTTATATTACTTTTGAAATTGTTCTTTAAATAAATTTGCATAGATCCCTTGCAGGTTTTTCATCTGTAATTTATTCAATATTAGCTATATAAAACGTGGATTTTTTTTTAAAAAAAATCAAATTTTATAAGTGTTAGCCTCTTTTTTTTTTCTTCGTAAATATTATTGATAAGGCCAAAGGAACCTATTCTTTAAAAGTAATAAGAGTAGATATCTTGTGTGTGTTATATATTTATATATATATCAAAAACTTTTATCGCTGCTTTTATTTGTAAAATGTTGATCATAAACATATACTTTAAAATTTCAAAGTTGCGCAAAAAAGGGGGCAAAATTTTATGAAATTGATTAAAATTTTTAAAGAATTAAACTTCATAAAAAGTTTAATTTTTATACCGCCCCCGTGCACACAAAATCCGAGTAAAATGTGTCTCATAGACCAAGTAAGGTAATTTACAAAATTTCAGTATTTTATCACAAAAAATAAAATAAAATAAGTAAATAAAAATCTCAAAGATAAGAAACTACATGAATGCCGATTTAAACTATTTTTCGATGGCTGGATATGTGTTTGCAAAGATTAAAAAAAAAAAAAAAACATGTCGGATGTTGTGTTTCAGGGGCTGTACATTAATTAACAAAGTAATGATTGAATAAATAAATGAATAATTTTGCTATTCATTGGTTGAAAAATATTAAAAATTTGTACAAATAATAACTTAAAATTGCATAACTTATTCAAAATGTTTTCCATTCATGCCAATATGGAGCTACATTCGTCTGATGACACTTTTGTACACTCTTATCAAATGCTTGTTCGTTGATGTCTTCAAAATCCTCTAAAATGCATTGTTGCAATTCTCTTTTATTTAAGAGAGGTGACAAATAAACCGCTGTGCGTGAACGACCCCACAAAAAAAATCGGTACTTAACGTATTATTGTCGGTTTTTATTGGCTTCGACAATGAGTTTTTAAACCGCTAATAATTGCAAAAAACCGCAATTATTTTAAAAAAAATTTCGAACCTTAACTGTCGTCCGCCATTTTGTTGGCTTCGTCGATTTATCGCCAACCGTCGCTAATGAGTTACTAAACCGTTGGCGTCGACGGTCTAATACGTAATAACAAAATCCATAGGTGATTTAGGGAGAAATTTGACTGGAGCATTCAATACATTCCACTTATATGAAAACTCGTTATTTAACAGGTGCTCCATAACTGTAATATGGTCAGCTGGAGATCCATCATGTTGGAACTGGATATGAGAAAGTACTGTTAGAGGAAGTTAAAGGGATGACAAAAAAAACCCCACCATTATTTAAAAAAATTGTTCAAATCGTAACTGTCATCCGCCATTTTGTTGGTTTCGTTGGCGTCGACGGTTTATCGCCTAATTTGAATCCGTCGCCAATGGGTTAGTAAACCGTTTGCGTCGGCGGTCTAATACTTAAAAAAAATCCATAGGTGATCTAGGAAGAAATTTGACTGGACCATTCAATGCAATCCACTTATCAGAAAACTCGTTATTTAACCGGTGTTTCATAACTGTAATATGGGGAGTTGGAGATTCATCATGTTGGAACCAAACATGGGGAAGTACTGTTAGAGGAAGTTCCTCCATAAATCTCATAAAATCTAGAAATAATCACATTCAAAATCTCATTTACATATGTCTCCCGTCAACGTACCATCATACAATATGGATCTAAATAAGCGGTTTTTGAAAATACTGCATCATGCATTCATAGAAAATTGCTTCTGCTGATGAATAGCACGTCGTACCACGAATGAATCTGCGTCTGACCAAAAGGCTCATTTTGAGGATTTATGCATCCATCTTGTTATAGCAGCATTTGTCTGTCCAAATTATGTTTTGGGGCTAAGTGGGATCAACAGCTTCCTGATTAAGAGCGCAATTACAAAAATCTTGGCGACTTTGATTATCTTTTGGCTCCTGTCCCAGCGCTTCATGAATGCAAAAAAGATGCCTCTTATTCCTTCTCGGTATTTTCCATACTGCTGCAACGGATAGGTTCATTTCTGAAGCAGCAATACGAACATCACTATGTAGATTACTGCAAAAGTAAGCCAAAATATCAATTTCTTATTCAGAATGAATCAAGTATGGGTCTACCTTGTCCACCTACAGAATATACGCTTCTTCTTTCACGTATGCGTTGCACTAATCGGGAAATAAATCTCCCAGAAAGCATTGGGATATTTACGCCGAAATTCTCGTCCAGTTTGTGATTGCATAAATTAAAGAGCATTAAGATTTCAAAAAGTTCTTCATTGCTGTATTGGGACGTACTATTTGTAAAAGCTAATTGCACTCTCGAAATCTAGCAGAAGTGTGATATATTTATGTGCGAGTTATTCTTACGTAAGCTATGCTATTGGCCTATGACATGTCACAAGTAACATAATATAATGACGCATCTGTTGAGATTATGGAATCCACCAATCAGAGGCATATATTTGCATATGCAAACATTACTTTTACAAGCTCATTAACTGTACTATTTTTAAGTTACACTGAAGTGACAAAAGTCATGGGATGACTTTTAAGATCGTGTCGGTCCTCCTTTTGCCCGGCGAAGTGCAACAACTCGACGTGTCATGGAGTTCACAAGTCGTTGGAAGTCCTCTGCAGGAATATTGATCCATGCTGTCTGTATAGACGTCCATAATTGTGAAAGTGTGGATGGTGCAGGAGTTTGGGCACGAACGGACCTTTCGATGATGTCCCATAAATGCTCGATGGGATTCATATCGGGCGATCTAGGTGGCCAGATCGCGCGCTGGAATTGTCCGGAATGTTCTTCAAACCAATCGCGAACAGTTCTGGCCAGGTGATATGGCGCATTATCATCCATAAAAATCCCATCGTTGTGTGGGTACGTGAAGTCCATGAATGGCTGCAAGTGATCTGCAAGCAGCTGAACATAACCATTTCCAGTCAATGATGGGTTCAGTTGACCGAGTCCATGCCATGTAAAAACAGCCCACGCCATTATGCAGTCACCACCAGCTTGAACAGTGCCTTGCTGACAGTTTGGGTCGATGGCTTCGTGGGGTCTGCGCCACACTCGAACTCTACCATCAGCTCGTAACAACTGAAATCGTGACTCATCTGACCATGCCACGATTTTCCACTGGTCTAGGAACCAGTCGATATGCTCACGAGCCCAGGAGAGTCGCTGCAGGCGATGTCGTGCTGTCAGTAAAGGCATGAATAACTTGAACACAAATGAAAGCTCTGTAATTGATGGTTCTTGGGGCACCTAGCTCCGTCAGGAGCTTATCCCCTGTCGTGATAGAAGAGAATAGCGGCATTGCGGTCTAGAATACGTTGCACTCTTCGATTGACATGAGAGAAGTTGAGCAACTGGATGCCGAAGCTAGAATGAGACCAGGCTGAAGTGGCAAGAGGACCAGAGAGGAGGGAGAGAGGTCGTCCAATCAGAGGGCATCTTCTGTGTAGGGGTGAGTGGTGGGGTGGTGACGTCAAGGGGGCTTCTGAGGAGGGATCTGGGTGATGATGATGCTGCAAAAGTACGGATTGAGCGTTAGAGTGCTATTGACCAATCAGGATTAGAGGGATGGAGGAGATGATGAAGTTGGAGGAAATTCAATCTATTAGGGCGTTCAGGATGATCAGCTTTTTCTCGTCAGGATTATAAGTTAACTTTGCAAGTTTGGCTGCTTTAATGAGGCCGGGGAAATCTTGTATTAGGGCTCTTATTTCTTTCAGTACTTCCATAAGGTTCTTCATTTCTCCGAGGTCGAAGTTGGGGACTTGTACAGTGGGGTTCTGGTTGTTAGGCATTTTGGCGGGTCTGTTGTTTTCGGGAGCTTGTTGGGCTTGTTCTCTGAGGTAGTTTCTGGGATTCGGGTTTCTGGCAATTTCTGCATAGGTGGGTCTGTTGAATCTGTAGGTGAGTTTTGGATATTTACTGCAACCTTTCCAGGAGGCGAGGTGACCAGTTTCATTGCAATTGATGAACACAAATGAAAGCTCTGGAAAACGAACTGCGCATTTATACTTTTTCGCTGCGATACTACTGCCATCTGTATATTTGCATATTGCTATCCCATGACTTTTGTCACTTCAGTGTATATTCTGCAGTTTATGATATAAAATGTTAAAATATTTTTCAGGAAGCATAGGTTTTAAAATTTGTATTTTAAACTATAAATATGAAGCATACTTTATATCATTATGACGAATTCTTACTTCGCTTCATCCACTGAAGTTGTAAGCATTCGCATTTTAATTTGTGATTGACCCTTCACCAACTTTTTTTAAACGTATCTTTGGGAGTTTTCGGGATTAAATTCTGAGGATAGAACACATTTCCTCATTGGGAATAACTTTTTTTTGTTCGGGTCTGTATAAAAATTTAAATTTTGTATTTTTTAAAGTTTAATCCCCTGAAAATTTTAATCGATTTTATAACATTTATCTTCTTTTTTTAACACAGCTTTGTAAGTTACAGTCAGGGCCCGACTTAGCTTAGTTGGGGCCCGGGGCAAAAACTTCTTTGTCCCCCCCTGCTTCATTACTTAAATAATGAAGAAGATTCATTAAAGAAGAAAACGTAAAATAAATTTTTTATTCGATTTTGGCACCCCCAATTATGTGTGGACCTGGGGCAACTGTCTCTGCCTTAGGCAGGCTCTGGTTAAGGTATATGTCTATAATCAATATTTAAGGAGTAAAACCGTGTCAAGGTTTTTGAGACACCCTGTATATATTTATATACATACATGGTGGTTATAATTAAACTTCCTCTATAAGCAACAAACGGATGGCAACAAAATGTGGCATATAGATTACTAGCTCTTACCCGCTACTTCGTACGCGTGGAAATGTTGATGTGTATATGTGAGAACTGACAGTCTAATCACAATGTAAAATGTTATCACAACCGTATACATACATAAATTTTCAACGCCAATTGGAGCAACGCAAAGACGGGAATTTTAAGCACCAGTTGGGGTAACGCAATGCAGATTAGAAAATTTTAATTTCAATTAATATGTTTTATTTTTATTCAAAAGCACTTCTGAAGGAATCAAAAGATCTGTTAATTAATAATGTTTAATTTTAAATCTATCATACACTACGAAAATAAACAGAACCGTTTGAAATAACCGGTCGAAAACATGTTACGTCTAACATCATTAGCGTGGGGTAAAAACTACTTAAATGGTAACTATAAAGGTACTTTTAAAAATTTAATCAGAAATGATGAAAATAAGCAAAAGGAATATGTACAGCAAGAAAAAAAAATCAAGAGAAATGAACAGGAAACATCGAATTATATTAACACAAGAACAGCGCAAGAAAAAAAAATTAATAAACCTTCCTTTAGAATAGTAATATAATATTAAAATGAAAAACGGAAACAAAAAAAATAAACGATTAGATTTTTTTAAAAAAATTTTGTTCTAATGAAAAAGGCTTTCTGTCTGGAAATCCTACAATAAATCACAAAGAATTTCATTAGATAAGATAAAATGAAAAGAATACCGGAAATCGGAAAATAAAAAATGAACTATTCAAAAAGCCCAGGCAGATGTTTTTAGTTTTTTTTTTTGGCGGAAAATTTAGTTTTTAATTAATAGAAAATTAACCACTCCATTAACCGAAATTAAAATTAGCCTATGTACTTTTGTAGACTATAATCTATTTCTGTGCTAAATTTCACCCAATTTCCTTCAGCCGTTCTGGCGCGATTGAACCCCATCATCCATCCATCCATCCAAACTTTCGCATTTATAATAGTAGTATAGATAAACTAAATGCCCTCACGGGATTTCGAGAAAAAAATATTATTTTTTAGTTCCAAAATGTTGACCAGAGGGCGTCCATTCCAGAAAAACTTTGTTAGCGCAATAAAAGACCAAAAGAAAACGGAATACAGAAACAATATTAACATCCAGTGACTAATTTTGGATCACCTTGTTATCGAGCTACATTAAAGTGAGGAAAAATAACAGTGCACTGCTTCAGAAAAGAAGAAAAAAAGTTTAATTTGCTGATACAAGAACAGCAGTTGTTAATAGTATCCAGGACAATGTAGATGAGGTGTTGCTTGTGACCGCTCTAGTTCACCTGGTAAATTTCAACAGCAGATCGTTAGTGATCAGTTGTGATGCTTCGCACTTGAAGCGTTTTCAAGTAATTCAAGTCTCAATAAGCTACCGTCATTACAGCCGGAAATATCGATACAAAATATGACCAAGATTGCAAATATTTCTAACCCTAACCTTAACCTGTTTTGCATAAAGCTTCCTCTTCAACGCAAGCATGCAAATTTCGACATTTTTTCCTAAAACTGACAACTTTTAACTAGTTTTGCTTATCATTACTCATAATTCTTGTTCTAAAATATTTTTTCTGTATTCTGTTTTGGTAGTTTATTGTGTTAAATTTTATGTGTTTTTGGAAAAGGCGTCCTCTAGCGGACATTTCGGAACTAAATTTTTTTTTCTTCGAAACTTCATGATTGCATCTCGTGTATAAGTCTATACATCATATTTCGTTCCAGTTTTTGTAAGATGCTGTTGATAGAGAAATTTTAATTACAACCACCTTGTGTATGCAAATATATAATAAACAGGGAGTTCTTAAATTCATGCGGGAAGCTTCGAGGATATGTAAATTAGATACAGAGAAGCATCTTTTGTATAGCAATGTGGAGTCGGCAATGAAAAATTTTGAGAAAATAAAAAGAGCTCATTAGTCCTTTAATATCAAGTAAGTAAGTAAGTTCTTGATATTAAGTAATATCTTAATACTCCTTTAATATGAAGTAAGTGCACAAATGCATCTACCAAACATCAATAGAGGTTTGGTAGAGTTCAGAGATGTATAACCTTTTCAGAATGAGGAGCCAAAATATGAAAAAGAATCATGTCGATGGTCAAAGCGGCACGTGAATGTTAAAACATGTTATTATAAACGTGAAAACACGTTTTTTTTTTTTTTTTTTGTAGCAATATGCGCGAATTATATTTATTAACTCATGCACACATTATGCAATAAATAAATGAATGAATGAAACACAAACACTATAGATATGATTGAAATACTTTGCCTCCTCCTCCTCAACAACAAAAAAGAAAAAGGATTTTTGCTAAAAAGGTGGCAAACTTGAAATAAAATAACAGAGGAAAATCTTTTGGTAATTATACAGAGAACACAAATTAAATTTTGAGAAAAAAAATTAATAATCAAAATTAGCAAAAATTAATGAGATGGCTGGGACTGAATATTTGAAGTTATTGATTTTATATTGGGCTCAAGATTGGTTGAGGCAATATACAAAACAAAGTAAGAAATAGAATAGCAGCAGGATTCTCTCACTACTATTCTATTTCTTACTTTTGATTTGTTTAAATTTATTAGTGATAAAGTTTGCTCACAAATGTAAGTGCTGTCATAGAAAGTTGCACATGCTGCTGCATTTTGCTGTAAGCACAAAAATTCCTCGGGTAAGTCTTTATAAGATTCTAATATCGGTTTTTCTTTAAATTGATTTTTTTAAAATCAGAATTCTGTAAATCAATTAAGGCTAACGGTAAACTCTCGTCCACTAGATTTATATCAACAAAAAATGGAGAAAAAATTAATCAAATTTTGTTAGGCACTTTTCAAAATTTGAAAACCGATCATCAAATGCTTTGCACAAGATTTGAATTTGATCCTCATACTGCATGTTCATGTGAGGAAATTTTTCACGTCCGCGAACTTCTCCTATGCGAAAACTCGTACTCGCAGTTAGCTATGAAGGGAAACAAACTGAAAAGCCGCTTAGTAAAAAATAAACGAACTTAATGAACAACTGTAAATTATTTAATCTGCTGTAGAATCGTTTTCGTATCCGATTTTCCCCCTGTTTATTTGAAAAAGTCTCATTTCATTTTAAATTAATCTTATTTTGTTAACAACATTTGAGGTCCAACTTCAAAGACTACGCGGGCCATAGGCTGTGCATCCCTGGTAGAATTAAACAAGTGATAAGTGTTTTCTTTCGAAGTTGCTGGCTGTTTCATGAACAATTGCAGCACCAATCGAAAGGTTTGCAATGAAGTCTTTATTATAGTCAACTGTAGTCTTGAAGACACAGCAATTTTCTGCCTCGCTTATATTTATTTTTACTTGTTCCACCTGTGCTTTTCATTTACGACCTCTTATTGCTGTACAAAAAGTGCTTAGTATATATGTATACAAATATATATGAATGTGTTTATAGAACCACATAATTTTGTGTTTGAGGCAGAATGCAGAGACTTGGCAGGGAGAAAACAGGTTGAATTTTTAAGTTCGCTCTATTGCGTCACGAGAGGCAAGCATTATGTACAAAGAGCGCGGCACTAAAGTAGAAGAAGGTAAAAAAGGAATGTTTCAAATGTAAAGGAGGAATATTTTAACTTTGTCGTTTAATTTTAGAATCCTTTTTCTCACATATTATTTCAAAATAATAGTTGCATGGATTATATATTCTACATCTTTTATAAGAACACTAAGATTCTCCAAAATTAGGAAAGAAATATATAATATATTACAAAATTTAGTGCTGATTTTCACTTGTATCAATTATAATGTATTGAAAATATGTGTATGATTTTCTCCCTTAGGGACTATTGTAAGATTACTTCTGTGGAGGAGAGAGACATTTATGTTGGAATATTCGATCAGGAATTTTCTATTTACGTAGCATTATTGAAATCTGTGCACAAAGCAAACATCAAAATGGCACATTTAGAAGACATTGTGAAAGGTTTAAAAGAAGGAACCCAAGAATATAAAGTAGGCAGTTTTTTAAAAATTATTTATTACAACATATCTTAATGACCCTTTGGAGGATCAGTTATTTTGATATGATATTATCAAACGTTGATGCAATAAATGGTTTGAAATGTGCGTGCAAGTGAATCTTAAAATAGAATTCTTTGAGTGAGGAGTTTTAAAGAAATATAAAGCAGATGTACCTCTTATCTCTTCAATTTACGGGTAATTTTCCTGTTTAGCTTCTTGAAAAATTGATGTAGAAGCTGTCAATATACAACTATATACATTTATATATGCCGAGTATAGTAACCATCTTAAAACTTTTTTGCATTACTTTGATTAATTTACTTGTTTTAGACCTTCCGAGTTTGAAAAATGCATTTTCGGAATCCTGAATTGAAAAAATGAATTTAGCCAGAATTTTTAAAAATTATTATTAAACAATACTTATTAGAATAAGATAATGTGATACAAATTTAAACCTTCCATTCTGAACTTTTTAACGTGATGATGTCTTCTGTTGTTGTTGTTGTAACTAATGGCACTTGCCATGGACAAGCGCACCGACGACCGTAAGCGATTTAATACCGGCTGAGCGTCTCTTGTTATTGAGATAGCGCCAACTAGGGCCAAGGGTACGACTTATCTCATCACATTCGCTTGCACAGCCCCTTTTTACTAGGGGGGGGCATTCTTCTACCTCACAGATAGTATACAGAGGAACAACCATGTCCGAACCGGGACGCCCAGGTCACGAGAAAGACGCGCTACTTTTATGTTAGGACATCGGCATGATGTCTTTTAATTTTATCTTTATGAAAAAGATTAAAATGAAATCTGCCATGCATATTTCAGTGTATCATGCCAAAACATCATTTCTTGAACGAGCAATCACCACGTGCTCTTGCAAGTTAAATTATATTTTTATTCATTTGAATTGTTTCATTGAATGAGTCACTTTGGTATTTCAAACGATCTAAAAAATATTTGCATTTATAGTTTGAAAAAAATCACATTTCCTATTTATTTCATTTCATATAATCACGTACTCAAAATGACATTTTTCTAGTTTTATTTGTTGTAGTCATTAACTTGCTATTTTTTATCAGAACTTTTGTAAATGCAACGGCAACACGTCATTAAAGACTGATTTTTTGAGATGCAACAAAATTTCAATTTTTCGCCTGCGGATTTTTGTTGAGGCCAAAAATCTCATCCCGAAAACAATATCGTGTTCTGACGTGATATTAACAATGCGACGAACTAGATAAATAAAATTTATCATTAAAATCTCAAAATTGTTTCGAAGTTTAAATCCAAATATACGATGTAAGGGGTCCAAATAACATACTTTTGATTTCTGCATAAAGTTTCTGTTTAGGGTGTAATGTAGCACCCCGGTTAACACTAAATCTGTTGCTGTTTTGCCACTTTCCTTGTGTGTTTGACATTATTATCACATTTTTTCTGTAATTTTTTAAGAGTTAAAAAAAGTTTTTTTTATATAATTAAAAAGTAAGCTTTTATTAAATATTCAAACTATTCAAAAATAAATTCAGATTTAAAAAAGCGATAAGAATTTTTGTATAATTTGACCATTTCTGAAGACTTCTATTCTTTTTTATTAAAATAATGGTCTAAAATTACATTTAGAATATTTCTTTGCTCTTAATTTCAAGAGTTTTAACCAGTGGCCTTGCGATGATAGCCATTCTGGGATGCATTAGTTCTTAGTTTTATAAGACTCGAATAAAATTACTGAGTATTGTAAATTAAGTCTAGTGAAAATGTACCCTTTCCATCTCAATTATGCTAAATCTTATTATTAATTTCCATATAAAAATCAAATACAAAATGGTCATGCTGTGCTTTTACATAATTATTGCCATAGTTGTATGACTTTAGCAGAAATTTTATTGTATTGATTATTGTATTTTTATAAGTTAATTAACTTTACAAATTTTTATTTTTCAGGATGCTTTGATAGAATTGTATAAAGCGTATAAAATGCACTTTCAAGATTGCCTGTATAGCAAAAATTGTCAAGCACTACGCCGTCTGAATAAGTCACTACTTTGCATAAGATCTCGCATTCTTGAATTTGATAGTGAACATTATGAAATGTTGCCAGCGAATAATTCTGAATAATACTTCCTTAGGAAGGAATTTCGATGCCCAATGTGTTAATTTATTAGAATGTTCTTAGTGCAATTTGTTACTTGGTGCTTGTATTGATCCTTTTTTTTAAACAATCTTATCCTCGCTCTATATTTTTTGTAATAAAAATTGATTTTTAAATGCATTCAACACTATTTCCCCTTTCTAGTTAATTGTGCATTTTCATCAGGATAAATCTTATTAGTTAATTTAGTATCTTTCCTCGTTATCACCGTCAAATCGAAGTATTCATTTATTTTGAAGGAAAGCTCTTAGCATATGTTTTTTTAAAATTAGATATTAAGTATGTGGGGACAATAGTAAAAATTTTCGGTACTTACGTATTAGACCGTCGACGTCAACGGTTTAGTAACTCATCGTTGACGGATTCAAATTTGGCGATAAACCATCGACGCCAACGAAACCAACAAAATGGCTGACGACAGTTAAGGTTTGAACAATTTTTTAAATAATACCGGTTTAGCTACTCATTGGCGACGCCTTCAGATTTAAAAAGATCGACGGTCTAATACTTGAGTACCAAATTTTCTTAGTGAATTTTGCCATATATTTAGAAGCTATAAATCATTTGCTTAACTATTGTTTTTTTTTTTTTTTTTTTTTTACTTTCTTTTGAAAAATGAGATGTATAATTAAAATATGTAGATATCCTTTACTTGAAAGGAAGGTTGTTTTATGAAAGCAAAACATCTACTCAGTGTTTCAATTTTGTCAGATTTTTTTCAGCAACTAAACAAAGATATTTCTTTTATAAATTCTATTGTAGTCCGAAAAAAAATACATTTTTTATACCCAGTTTTTTAAGAAAATTTAATGGAAGAAGGATAGTTGTTTCTACAGAACTTCAGACTAGAAATATTTGTACCAAATATATCAGAGTGTTCAATTCTAATCAGTGTTTTAGATTCTGCTGAAAGATATACAAAAATTCATCTTTTATCATTAAATGAGAAATTCTTGTGTGTGTTTATATATATTTCATGTATCTCTGAAACAGCTCTGACAATGTGGCTCGAATTTTAAATTTAGATAAAAGTTTTACTTTTTAAATTTATCTATATAAATATACTATATAAGTACTATTAAAGTCCAAGAGGTAGCGTTAATGGTGCAAGCAGAATGTAAATAAATCTTGGTAACCATCCGAGCTTTAGTTATATATATATATATATACACTCACAAATTTATTTTGTGTATCTTGAGAACAGCTCTAACGACTTGGATCAAATTATATATTTAGATAAGGTTTTACTTTTTAAGTTACACTATATAAGTGTGTTTCTTGAAAAATTCAATTTTACACACACATACTCACACAAAATTATAATTACTATTAGAATAAGTTTATTTAAGTTATTAAGTTTGTGCTTGCAGTTCAGTACAGCAGTCAAAACAACATGGCTGATGACTGTGTCTTCGGGTTTGAGATGCACTTTTTTTTCTTTATTTTATACTTATTTATTTATATATAACTTGCAGTACCCACACGGTGTTGTCCGTGGCATAGCATTCAAGAAGGAAAATTTAAATTTAAACTTGAGTCTAAGCACCACTTAATATGACATGGGCATGTTACGCAGCATCAAACAAACATAAAATTATGTTAAGAAATTATCAAGAATAGCCACAAAGCAATTTTTTACAGTACACATTCAGAAATATTTAAACAGTTATAAAGATAAAAATATGATATGTCTGTAGACAAAACACAGGTGATCATTTGGAGGTTGGATTTCCTTCTTTTCAGCATTATGAGATTTGAATCGCTGTTTAAAATCAGACGTAAACAAAGAAAGGTATCACGTATGCATACCACAGCTCTTGCCATTTGCACATGCGCAGTTAGCGGTTTAAGCGCATGCGCGTATAAATTAAAATCGCAATTATAAAATTTCCCTTTTTATTTTGATATGATTCCTGATAAATGCTCTGCTAAAAAGTAAATATCTCCAATATCTCTTAACTATTTCTCAAGTTTTGTGGTTCCAACGTATATACACTTTCAAGACACTTAATATTATAGATATTTTTGCCTTTTAAGTTGATCTATATAAATGACTTTACTGAAAAAAAATGGGATTTTATGCTCTCTCTCACAAACACACGAAAAGAAAATTTTCTTATAATTAAACAGTAGAGCCTCTTTTATCTGCTGTTAAATTGACAATGTATTATAGTGCCATTTCGGACCCGATTTCGCCATGTTAAAGCTCTGTAAGTTGAAAAATATAGCTAATGATAAATTAAGTGTAATGCAGCAAATTGTTTTGAATAACTGGTTAAACTAAACCCATGGAGGATTTGTTTTGTTTTGTTTAAATGATCAGTTCATATGTAGGTAGGATTTAAAAATATTAATTTGTATCCAATGTGTAATTCTTATTTAAATGTATCCCTCCCCAAAAAAGCTAAGCTTGGTTTTTTTGAAACTAAATAATTATTTATTGTAAGATGGGCAAATAAATGTTTGAAATCCTTTATTGAGCTCATATTAATTAATAAATAAAATTATTTAAATATTTCAAATGTACTTTCGAATTGTTATTGAAAACTAATTTACCTCTGTTACATTTCTGTCTTTTAATGAACTCGTGAGAATCTAACAGTATTGATTTCTTTTACTTATTCACCTGTTCTGGTTGTTTATTTTAAAGTGTCTTGATGCTCTTTAAATTGCATATTTCTTCTGATTATTCAAATAATTTTATGTATTGAGTTGTTATAGTTATATATATGCAATTAAAAGATTGTTTCCCCTTTCTTTAAAGAAAATCTTTGAATGTTATTACAGGAAGTAATCAAATTTTTTAATGTAATTGAAAACGGTGATAATTATTATTAATCTAAGAAAATAATAGTCTTAGGTTACATGTGAAATCAGCCTTTCTGCATGCTTAATTGACATTTTGTTCATTTTACTTTAAAGAATAATTCAATTCATTTTACTTAAAGAACAATTCAATGATTAAGTTGCAATCATTAGTATGACTTTTCGTGCTACATTTAATGGAATTCATATGATGAGGTATGTGATAGCACATTAATGTGTACTGCTAAATATTTAAAAAATGTGCTAAAAGATATTTTAAATATATCATATTAATTATTTCTGAAAACTCAAATCTAATTATCATTGTATTCATATTCTTAATTTATTTCTTTATTTTAATATAATGAAAAAGAATTAAATTAATAAATCTATTCTTCAAGATATTTAAGTAAAGAATGATTAACTTTTATGCATAGTGCATACATTATTTAATGATTTATGTGTATCAAATAAAAATTTCCTAATTATTGTTTTAATTTTTAAGTAGAGATTTTAATCTTTGTGCTTTGTTCTTAAAAGAAATATTTTATATGTAATTTTTTAATTAATAATAACTGTTCTTGAAGTATCGAAATTTGCTTTGTACCTTACTTTGAATGAAGCATAAAATGGAGAATATTTTCCAAAGGTATTGATTATCATTTGACCAAATTTATGATTATTGACAATTTTTGTCTGTTTTGAAATTGAAACGATCATTTTTCAACTTTGGTTGGGGGCGTGACAAAATATGTGCCATAAATATCTAATTACCTTTGCTTTAGTCTGTAAATTGGCAAGGTTTAATTACGCTGCTCAAAACAATTAAAAGATGTTGAGTTAGTTGATCTTACACTTAGAGAATTATTTTAATAATGAATACAGTATTAACAGGCATAGTAGGTTATATGAGAAAAGAATATTTGTTTGGCAGTGATAAAAAATGGTTTTATGGAGCATTTGGGTAAAAAAGGGGTAAACACACAAATACAATTTGTGTATATGAGAAAAACATTAAAAAAGGGTGTGTTTCCTTAAAAGAAAATTGTTTTTAGTTGGTGATATGGTTTTCCTGGAGGACTAGCAACGTTGTACATCGTTGTACATGAGACATCGAGTTAATGAAGAGCTGGGATATACTGTTCGACTCCTGAAGTAGAGCTCTTTCAAGTCTTTCTTAAAGAGTTTGGGGTCGTAGTAAGCGTCCACAGTTCGTCTGCCTAGAATGCTCCAAACATGCTCGATTGGATTCGTATTCTGAGAACACGCTTGTAAATAAATTCGTATAATTCCTTCCCCCAAAAGAAAATAATTCGCCAAGTTAGCACGACATGGGCTGCAATATTCATCCATTAACATAAAGTCATCTCCAATTGCAGCAATGTAACTATAATAAGTCTGCGGATTTCATCCTTATATCGGCGACCGGTTGGAGCTCCATTTCGGGTGATATGAAGATAAGTGAGCCCATCGGATATGCCAGCATAGACCAGCATTCCCCACCGTCAAATCTTGTACATTCGTGTACGAATGCAGGATTGTTTATAGTGGTACTTTCCTTTTGAGAGAAGAAATTAAGCTACAATGGTTTGCGGAGGGTGTATGTCCAAAAAAGGAAGAATCCTAATTCCTAATCCAGAAATAAAAATAAAAAGATACCATCCACTGGTAATCCAAATTATATCAGGACATGGGAGATTTCCTGCATATTTCCAAAGATTTGGATGAATGCAGGAAAATAAATGCATTTGTGGAGGAATCGGTACTTGCTTACCACTATTTAAAGGAATGCACAGAAATCTCCGATCATAGAAAACATCTGCAAGTTAAAAATAATGACTTCAGTTCAGTATTGATGGTTCCAAGTAATCTTAGGATTCTAAAGGACATGGTGTCTAAATTTGTCAGTTTTTTCCCAGCTATTTGAAAGTTTGTAGAGGAGGAAGTGGTCAGTTTATGACCATTAAGGGGTTAATTATCTTGAAGAGAATATTAGTTAGACAGATTCGGTCAATGTAAGGATGGACATTGCTACAGCCCACAGTCGGCCACAACAAATCATGTCGATACTGCTACGTTTGGTGGTCGGCTGTATAGAAGTGGTACTTTTCCTCTAGATGAAAACATGCCTATTATCAGGATGAACAGAAAAATAAGACTCGGAAAAGAATATTCGCCATTCATTTCTTCTCCAGTTTACATGCTCTGTTGACTGTTCCCTGCGGGCTTGCTGTTAACGTTGTTGTTGTTGTTGTTTCTAATGGCACTTGCCTATGGACAAGCTCGCTGCTGGACCCAGCAGCAGATTTAAGCCGAGTGAAGCGTCTCTTGTTTCAAGTAGCGCCAACTAGGGCCAAGAGTACGACTTTTGCTACACACTCATCTCATTCGCTTGCACAACCCCTTTTTACAGGGGGGCACATTCACACATCTCACAGATAGTACACAGAATAACAACCATGCCCGAACCAGGACTCGAACCCGGGACCTCCTGAACACGAGGCAGACGCGCTACCCCTGTGCCAGCAAGCCGGCCTGTTAACGTGATACACACTATTGCTCGGCGAGTATATAGATCTTCAGTGTGAAGGCGAATTCGGACAGTTTTTTGTCGAAACTGTTGTGTTTGTAGCCGAGTTGAAGAAGAGGGCATTCGTAGTGGTGTCTCCGAATCGTTAGTGCTAAATAATAGTCTTCATTTAGCGTTATTGCTCGTCTACGTCCTTGCCCTGATCTTCGGCCTGCATTTCTATCCCCCAAAAAACGATTTCAGATCCTTGAAATCACACTTACTGATACTTCAGTGGCTTCTGCTATTTCGGTTTGTTTTTGGTCGGCCAAAGCTACCAAAGCGGACCAAGTTACTGATTCGGTTAAATGACTTCTTTTAGACAGCGCACTCATTGAAACAATGCGCATACTGTATTTCGGTCGTTCTTTTCCGCTTTATCTTACATTAAGTTCAGAGCCTAATCAAACTCCTTACTGCTAAAGCGTCGTCCTCGACGACAAACTCAAAATTGGCATTCTACGAAGTTCGAAAATAAGAAAAATTAGCATTAGTGACTCTTTATTTCCATTTTATACAGAAAAACAACAACAACTTATGTTATTATTTTATACGAGACTTACAATATCCTTTAATTGTTTTGAACAGTGTATGGTTGTGATATATTGATTTTAGTTTGCATTCTTATTCAGTTATATGTTTTGAATCACATGCATACATTTTTCTCCTTTTTTAAGCCAGTCTGAATGTTTAATGAAAAAGTCAAACTTGATGATTATTTGTAATATGACATCTGTGCACGCTTGTTTTATTTTATATATATAACTGTTATTTGTGATAGTTGACCTTGATAAGTGTTTTAAGATCATATTGTAACATTTTTCTGTGTAGTGATTTAGTTCTTTAATATGTCCTTATCACTGGATGTGACCTGTACTCTTTTATGACGTTTGTCTTGTGATACTGGAATGAATGTTTTGTAATAAAAATTTTAATGCATTCATATAATGTTTGATTTATTTGCTTAAGTTTTCTAAAACTGCCAATCTTTTTTAAGTTCTTGTTAATGTTTTTAGATGACAAATTTTAATTTCTTACATTTTTGCGATATTATGAAAAAACAATTAAAAATAAGCATCAGAATTTATTATATATATAATGATAAACATTTAAATGATTTGTTGAGAGCAGATAACACAGTCGTGGCCGAAATCGTGGAGAAGACAGGTTGAATTTTTAAGTTCTTTTTAATCCATCACGGGAACAGGCATTATTTACAAGCGAAAGTGGCGTGCGCAACACGGAATTGACGATAAAGCTAAGTGTAAAAATGGGACGGGAAATTATTGTCCCTGGTCTAAAATACCAAGACTTTGATAGGGAAAATATTTTTTTAGAGCTTCTAAAATCAGATTTCAATGAGGATTTCCATGACAGACGCCTAAGAGGCAAGGGAAACACAGGGATCTTTCTATAGGTATTTTGGGTCAGTAATTTTCATCTCCCATGGAGTGTGAGAAAATAACTGCGTTTAGCTGTTTCAGCAGTCTTACACAGCTTCTGTTGAATTAATTAGAACAAGTGGAATGGATCAGGAAATAAGAGAATATTTTAGAATGATAATACTGTGGGCTCAATTAAGAGAGGGCTTCGGAAATTAATTAGGATTAAAACCTAAGAGTTTAAAATATCATTATACACACACACTGATTGGCCAAATTATTGTAACTACCTTCTCGATGCACAATTGAACCATATTTAGTCCTTAACACTACTAGCATTCTTCTTGCCATAGATTCTGTGAGATATTATAAGGTAGTAGGATGAATTTTACCCCCTATTCTATGAACAGCACTTTCCAGTTCCTTCAGATCAGGTGGCACTGTATTCAGTCGTTTGATGTTCTCTCTCGATCTCTTCACACAAATTCTCAATTTGAATGAGATCTGATGGGTGTGTGAGCACATTAAGGCAGGTAAAGTCGGCGTCATATTTTTCGAACCGTTTTATGACTATAACAGCTATATGACAAGGAACATTGTCTTGCTGAAAGTATCCATTTACTGCAGACGCTGCTCCACAGTATTCAAAGAACCAATGCAATGCGAGGAAAACATCCCCCAAACCTTAATATTATTTCCACCAGCTTCAAATATTGTGACAAAGCAGTTGGGGCCCATGCATTCATGTTGTTTTCGCCCTATCTGAAACCTTCCACCTGCATGATGTAATTAAAAACTCGATTCATCAGTCCACGTGACATTTTTCCAGTCATCCCCTGTCCAATCCTTATGTACCTTTCCAAACTGGAGACATCTGCTCTTTTCCCAGGCTGCCAGCAGAGACTTTCTTACATGTCGACTCCCATAGCTTATACGGCGTAATGTATGCCACGCTGTTCGTTCAGAAGCGTTCGCAGTTTCTCTTTCATTAAGATTATTCCCCGCTATTTCACGTCTGTTAGGGCGGGACAACTCTGACAAGTCTATCCTTTCAGCTCGAGCACTCGGTAGCCTATGACGACCACAAGCCTGATATTAAAACCCGGTTTTTTGTTTGGCACTGCATCCTCTGTACACATTAATAACTGCTGTTCTCGAACTCTTCACTTCACAAGAGCTGCTGATACTGGTTCCGAGACTTAGAGTGCCTACAATAATCTCGCGTTCAAACTTAGTTAAGTCACGTTTTTGCCTGTATCTCCGCGTGTAACAATACCATTGATGGTTCACTTGAATTTCAATATCTTTTGTGGCTATCTCGCCCTCTAGGGGCAACGATGTGACGCAATAGCTCATTTTGCATGAAACTGTCAGGTGGTTATAATTTGGCCCCTCAGTGCATGTATGTTCATGTATATGTCTGTAACAGAGTGCATAGCGTGATTAAAAATGATTAAATATAAAATCATTTTTGAGCACCTTAAATTGCTTAATTTTGTAAAAAAATGTATTAAGATGATACTTAAGGACTTTTCCCTACACCCTCTTCAACAATGTTCATTGTTGTTTATTGAAACATCGAGAAGACTGTCCCGATGGGACAGTACAACAGAGTTGCTACACCACTGGATGAACAAAGAATTTAAAAACCGTCAAAAAAGCAGGGACATTGGAAATCTTCATAAAAACAAGGAAAATACTGTGGGTTGAAAATTTCTTATTTATATATATTTTTCTTATCTAAGATGTTCCGATCTCTAAAGGTAGCTGGAATAAAAGATTGTAATCATATTTTCCGAACATGACTCAATATATTCGGGGTTGCGTAATGCACTTTCATTTTGTGTAACTTAAAGTGTGGGAGGTAGTACATCCCCCCTTAATATATAAAGTTGGCCGTGCTAAATTCTAGATAATATATAATAATAGATTTGTTTTTTTAAATCTGCATGTAAATATAAACCTTTTAATATGCTGTTATTTCAAATGATGTTTAATTGTTGTTACCTTTTCCACGCCTTAATTCCATATTCCACCCGTTATAATAGCACATATTTGAGCATTTCCTCGTATCTTAAATATATGTACACGAAAAAAAAATTTCTTTTCGGATTTGATTGGCAACCCTTAAAATAAGTACTTTGACAAATACGTATTTCTTGTGATTCGGGGAAATGTTCGAAGTTCAGTGGCATTCAAAGATGATGAAAAAAAATCAATTAGGCCTGATAAATGTATACTTAACCTTTTTATGTTTTCAAGAAAAGTATGCAGATTGGTTTCGATAAGCGGGAATTAGTACAACATGATGAATTTGGTGCACCAAAGAGATATAAAGAATATTTTCTAAAAACAATTACAATGAAACCTTTTTATTCCTTTACAAATTCAGTAATTGTTCTATTAAACATTTTTTGGAGCAATCTCTTGAACAACCTATGCAAATCAATTTTTTGTTTCCATATTTAGTCGAAATGCATCGCTATGAAATAACATTAGTCGAATGCATAAAAACTAGTTTTTTTATCATACCAGTTTAAAAACTACACTCATGTCCATAAATTGAGGATAATGCAAGTTCAGGAAAAGAAAGAGCCGGAAGCAAAACAAATGCGACTCATTTGTAAAGTCTATTCATTAAACAAAAGATAAAGAGCAAAAAAGATGCTATATATTTGATATCATAAATAAAATTGCAATTTTTTGCTCACTGAAACAAATTACAAAGAAAAAATTACAAAAACTACTATTACATAGTTGTTATGATAGTTAATGCACAGCGTGTCTCACAGACAATGCAATAACAGTCCGTACAACGCCTAGACATGCTGAGCATCAAATTATCAATTTGATCTTGGACAATATTACACGTCAATCAATGCTCTCTGAAGTTCCGGTAGACATATAGCAGGTGGTTGATGGGCTTCAACTCTTCGGCCAAGCATTTCCCATACATGTTCTACTGGATTCAAGTCCGGTGAAAATGCTATTCAGTCCATACGTGTGATATCCTCCAATGGAATTCATTCGTTAACGATTTTTGTACGGTGAAGACAGGCGTTGTCATCTATAAGCGCGAATTCTTCGTCCATAGCACAACGAAACAAACGTATATTTTCCAGAATGACGTCTCGATAGATTTGTATTATCATGGTTCCAATTTGAACATGCAGGTCAGTTCTTTAACCCAGAATAATTCCTCTCCAAGGAGCAATCCTGCGCTACTGTAATGGTGTCGTTCAAGGATGTTCTCTTGGTGTTAACGGGTACCTGGCGCTCTCCATACGAAAGTCCAGCGGGAATCAGACTGTAAGCTAAATCTGGACTCGTCGTAAAAATCAGACAAACCCAGCGCTGCGGTGTCCACAATGCAGTCTGCTCCAGGCTAACCGCAGGCGACAGTGAGTTGCTGTAAGTAGAACACATTTTACAGGCCTACATACATATAGGCCAATATGCCTTAAGCGTCTGTACAAGGTCTACCTTGAAACTGCCGTACCAGTAGTTAAAGAGAGCAGATGAGACAGGTCTGATGCTGTGCTCCGTCAGTTTCTTTTGGCTGTAACTACCAAATGGCGGTCCTCATTCGGCGTTGTAATTCGGGGCGACCTATGCTGTAATGTCTACTCACATTACCATCATCTTTGAATCATTGCCAGAATCTGTAGATGACACTCTGATTGATTCGAAGTTCTTCGTATACTTTCAGATGAACACGCCCACATTTCAGATGGTCGATAATTCTACCACTTAAAAATCATCCAAATGTGTCCTTTGTGTCATACTATGCGATTATTGCACTGAAAGGCTTATAAAGCGCTTGCGAACAATTATACTTGTCTGCTGTAATCCTTGTACATCTCACTCTTACGCTCTCGTCATTGTGATATACTATCGGCGGCAACTGGTGGCTCCCTACAATTTGCATATGATTTTTGAAGATGTGTGTTGTTTTGTTACTGGTGATATATGAATTTTAGAATTTATTCTGCCGGCATCCTGGCACAGAGGTAACGCGTCTTTCTTGTGATCTGGGCGTCCTGGGTTTGTATTTCAGTTAGGGCATGGGTGTTTTTCTGTGTACTATCTGTGACGTGCATGAATGTGCTCCCCTGTAAGAAGGGGATGTGCAAGCGAATGTGATGAGTGTGTAACTAAGTCGTACTCTAAGCCCTAGTTGGCAGTACTTCAAAAACAAGAAACACTCATTCGGCTTAAAATTGCTGACGACCGTCAGCGTGCTTGTTCCTGGCAATTGAAATTAGTAACAACAACAACAATAACAAAAGAATTCGTTTTCCACATAACTCTGAATCATCCTTAATTTATGGGCAAGAGTGTAATTTAATGCCTTCAATCTGAAGAGGGCAAAAAATGCAAAATATTTTTAATGTATTCCCAAATATGTAGAAAGTTAATGATACTTGGTTACTTCAATACAAAATTTTCACTGGTTTTTGTTTTCTGAAAACTCAGCCAAAGGAATGAAAAAGAGAGAGAAAGAGAAAGACCACAGATTTTGCAAGCGACATTGAAAACCGAAAAATAAAAGAAAACCTAAGTACAGTGTTTTAAAACTTAAGTGATATTTAACTTAAGTGATATTAATCTGAATACATTTAAACATATGAGTATTGTAAATAAAATGAAACCTATTTATGCATAGCCAGAAATGTAGAGGCTTCGAGAACTTTTGGAGGATGAATATTTAATTATTCGATATTGTCATATACAATGACAGGTTTCAATTCCTCTGAAAGATGCCGATCTATGGACCGCTCTGAATTGGTAAATATTTTATACATATGAAGATACAGCACCTATACTGTATTTTCATAGACCTCTGGCTAACACAACTTCAGGCTGAGATTATAAAAGGGTATTTTTTATAGTTACCAATCTTAAACTTCAACTGAATATCACCATAGCTAACGGGATGTGAAGTTAACATTAAAGAGGTTTTTAAGAACTCTGCGGGTATATTAAATGATGTGAACTATTTAATGTCCCTATTATTGGTGGCAGGACATATCGTCTTATGGTAGAATTATTTCACAAAAGGACTTATTTTGCTCTGAAATGTAAAGGACTGAAATCAGGTATGAAACTATTCCTATCGGTAAGTTGGTAGTTAGATAGATTCTTTTACATCTAGTTTACAATCTGGAAACATAAATTGTTAATACTGAAAAAAAAATTAAAATTAGGGCATGAAAATCGCTTTTCAGCCCCTAAACTCTAAGGTATAGCAGTAATAGAAAAACTTTAAATGCAAAAGTTGTTCGTCTTAGTGAGGAGCCAATTCTGCTCAAGGGATTTATTTTTCTATCTTATATATTAAGAAAATTATAACGAAACGACAATTTCAATCCACCACCACCATTTCCTTCCCCTTTCAATTAATCCGAGATTTTTACATTTATTCCATATTCCAAGCAAAATTACTCTAGTTATTCTGTTTACAAGATAACATGGGTAAAACGAAATCTTGTCATGAGAGCATTGCCAAGAAGTCGTCACCTGATCTGCTGTTGGAAGAGACACGTGTTCGAACAATGCTACATCTAGCCAGTGGTGAGACTATTCATCCTTTGTTGCGCATTGTGTTTCACCCTTTTAGGGTCACCCTTCGGATTTGAATGAAGACAAATAAGGGAACACACGTGCTTTCGGCTTATTCAAGCAGCAAACAATGTCGAAGCAACAGATGGGACTATTTCTTCTATGGACCACCGAAACTGGGATAAAGTTCGAATAATGAACAGCATATGCGTTTTGCGACTCATTGAAGAAAGAAGTGCTAAGCGAATGCAGATGTGTATTGTGAAGGTTATGTTAAGGGGTGGATGTTTCAAGAATATTCCAACGGCATGACGGTGCGCCAGTGGGAGTATTTCTGAAGAATGATTGGACAATCGGCATCTCCAGGGCGCCAATATCAGCCTGAGAGGTGGAGCTTCGCTACTGTTAAAAGGGACGATCGAGAAGTCAATCGAGGGAGGAGATGAGCTGATCCAGTGGACGAGACAAGCTGATAGGAGAGACGGGACCAGCTGATCTGGTGATAGACTGGACGAGAGCGGATACGACAAAGAGACGAGCTGTGAGCAGTGCTCAAGTTGAAGAGATACCACGTGATCTCGAGTTTGTAAGAAAGGTCTACCGGAAGTAATCCGTAGATCTCTGGAGCTACGGGCAGTAGCCGGATACGTGGACAGCTTGTGAATCCTCAGCATAGATGCCGAATTGACAATCCAGTTGTAAATATTTCTCAGCATTTAACCTAGAGGACGTGTTTTTGTTTTTGTTATTGTATAAAGCTGTAAATAAAACCTTTGTGCTTAAAACGCTACCATTTTATTTGATCGACCAGGATCAAATCATTACAGTAGTATTTCTGTAAGAATTTACCTAATATTAAAAACTTTTAAGACAATTTGTTCTTTATGACATGACAAAGAAATAAAGGTTTGGAAATAAAAGATATTGTTATGAATTTTATGTAAATTAGATGTAAATATTGTAAGTATTTTTGAAATGTTGTGTAAATATTTGTTAATAGTTTAATTCGATAAAATTAATGATAACGGACATAGCGAGAAAAGACCGTTCTAAGGGAATTTACAGCAGAAGAACGCCATATTTTACCAATTTGGCAATATAGATGCTTTGGTGCCATTTGAGGTCGATAACGGTTTTTACTACACGCTAAAATGTATATCAGAAGCTAAGAAATAACAATTTGTTCTTAAAGAACTATGGAGAAATTTTTAGACTCATCCGGTACGAACGAGCTCTTTATAGGTTTGCCCCGCCCACTTCAGTGGGACGCTATTTAAAAATCCCCTTAAAAGCGGGCAGTTGAGTAGATTTCAGAGACAAGTGATTTGTGCCCAGTAATAACTTATGCTTTCCCAGTGTGGGGTTATGCGCCTAAATCCAACCTAATTTTAATTGAAAGATTGCAAACAAAATTTCTTAGAAACATTTGTAAAATGCAATAGTATATGCCTAACAATAACATGTACCTTGCTTTGGAATATCCCCCTATGAGAAAAATTTATTTAAAAACTTGCAGTAAAATTCTTTGAAGACATAGAAAAAAGTAAAAATGAAGCTATCGTAAATATCCCCAGGTACACGCCGAATCCCAAAATCAGGCGTCCCAGAAACATCTTACTTTAATATAATTTAAATTTTACTTCCACTTCACTTAATTTTTAACTTATCATATTCCTCATGATCTAAATCTAATTCTTAAGTTCTTATCACTAATATTAATCAAACAGCTCTAAGTGTAATATCATACCTACTAGGTGCATAACTCCACGCCCATCACCCCCAATTAACCAATCATAGCCCGTCCTGAATCTCGCCACCTCACTCACCCCTACCTTTCAGTAGCAACTATTTAAGACCCCCCAGCAGACCTTCAGCCCATTTCGAAGCTGACCACGAATGTAGATGAACGCCACGAGGAAGCACTCTAGTCATGACCGGGGATAAGCCCCTGCCGGGTCTAGGTGTCCCAAGAATCCAATCACTCGCGAGTTCGGAGACAAGCTACGTGGCTAGATCAGCTGGAGAGAGCATCTCTTCTTTTTCTGCCAAGCAGATCTATAGCTGCGCTGTTACTTGAAATGAGCGGATTAAGTAGAATTAATTCACTGTGAATTGTTATAGTTGAGTTGCGAATACTTAATACAAATTTTCATAGACAATAAAGTCTGCATCTTCGTATCGCTCTTGTGTGAGAATTATTACTATTTTTTGTAACGATACAAAATTCTGCATTGATGCCGATACTTTTATCTTGACTAGAAACATGTTTGGTTAATGATGGTAATAAATGAATGTAGTATAATTTTATCAAATCTTTTTGTCACTTCTTTTAAAATCAAATTTGATTTTTTTTAAAAAAAAAAATCTTATATCAATTTGTTTCAAAGATAAATGACCCTTTATTAGAGAATTAGTTACAGTTAAGGATACTTTTCCATTAACCGAGCACGATGCGAAAAATCACCAAAGAAATTTGGTGGAATTCTACATTATTTGGTGATTTTTCGCTTTCAGATCTTAAGAAATTTATTAGAATTCTACATTATTTGGCATTTTTTCGCTGGCGACCGGCTAAAGCGTTCAGAAAGTTTCTGAGAGGCAATCTAGCCATTGGTATATGATTCTGAAGTCATTAGCCTTTATTATATAACGAATTTTTACAGAATATTCAAAATCCAACCATGCAATATAGAAATAATTTTTTTCGTTACTAATCTTTTATTTGAAAGCAATTAAATTCCTTTGCATCTCCAATACATTCAAATATTGCTGTATCAACAAAATACTATAAATAAAACTTCTTTATACCTATATACCTTTTCTTATATACAAAGTACTATATATAAAACTTCTCAATACCAAAATGTTGGAACATCTTATTCTTATAATCCGTAAAATTGATATGGAACTAGATAAATTTCCTTGCATAACAAAATAACGCTCGTAAGGAAAGAATAATAAAACTAATATTTAGTAAAAAAACATTTTCGTAAAGAATTTATTTAAATTATTGTTTGCTTTCTTTCTCGAAATTGTTAAATTGGGAGGTTTAAATTAAATCATGTGCGCTATAAGAATAAGTTTGATACGTCAATGAATGCATTTGATAAATTTGAAAGATTCCACTCAAATAGTGAAACTTTAAGGTAATAAAGTTTATTTAGAATTTCAGCCTTTTGTATGTTAGACAAGTGAAGGATGAAATATTTTCTGCAATCTAAATGTTCAAATGTATGAATTAACTACTACTTTTACTGATTTTTATTTTAAGGCATTTACTTTCTTAATTATCTCTCCCAGGTAGCACAGCCTGTTGCACAATATTATATAGTATTGTGAGATATTATATGATATCCAACAATATAAAACAATATAAAACAATATTGCGAATATTGTTCAATGTCATACAATATTGTGCAATGTTTGTGTGATTCATGCATAAATTAAAACCATAATCACCAGCGGTTTTCAAAAGAGATTCTTAAAAAATTATCAATTTAAAATTTAATAAATAAAGAAATAAAATAATTCTGCTTGCGATTCTTTTTATTTAAAACTAAAACTTTTAAAGATGCAATAAGCCGAATACAAAATAAAACTGCAAATATCAAAAAGACTGTTGTTGAAAAAAAACCTTTTCAAGCTTCGACATGTGTTAGGTAATTCCCCATTTAAAAGAAAGATTTTGATCCTTTTTTTTTCAGATAGTTTTCTCCAGGAGGTGGAGTCATGAAAGGTGGTAAAATGAGGAGCAGGAAGAGGGCGAATGAAGGACAGACCTCCAAATCACAAAACATTTGTTAATTTTCAGTAAACCTTTTACACACGCACCAAATTTAATCAATAGGAATTTTGAACTTTGCTTTGTTTCATATTTAATACACTTTGAAAAACAGATGGAAAAGCATCTGAATGAAATTGCACTTTAAATAATACTTTTCAAAAGCTTTCAGATTTTAAATCTTAATTCTCAAAGAAAAAATTTGACATATTTTAAAGAAAATTGATTAACTTTTTTTTTCGTTTAAAAAGTCATCATTTTTCCAAAAATGAAGTTCATTTGATTTAAAAATTAATTTGTCTTTCTTCAAAACAATTTCTTTTGCAAATAATAATTTAGTGCTGAAATGTTTGTGTGGGCCCGAAGCAAAGGGATGACGCTTTTAAATTAGTATTTTTGATTCATATATATATGTGTGTGCGTGCGTTTGTGTTTAATACTTGAGAAAACTTTGCAATTTTTGAAATAAATCTCTGAACTTTTTCCAAATGCTCTCAATCAATAACAAATTCTTAGAATGAAATAGTATTATTTCTAATAGTTAGACTTGGGATCCTACAAAATCCCACCTACCTTTCCTTATTTTAGAGTAGCTATGTCCATTATTATTAATTTCATGTTGAGAAAATATTAGTACATTTTCAGGCGAATTCCCACACAACTTCTAGCTTATTTAGAAATTCAATTATCAATAAAAAATATTCAGTAAATTTGATAATTGACTCAGTAGTTATGCTCCAGGCACACAGTTTTTTAAATCTGTAAAAATTGTCGAATTTTAAATTATTACATTATACCTTTTATTTTCATTACAAAATATCTTTAAGACATTTTTATCCTCCATAAGTTTGGAATATAATATTTTAAGGCCTTTCATTTGCAAAAAATAATTTTTCGAATTCCTAATAGTATATTATTTTTGAGAGACACAAACATGTATTTGTCTATATCCTTCCTAAACAATACCGATTTTTTAAAACGTTTTCTATGAAACATGGTAATAAAGGTTACAATAGAGATTTTTTTAAATGCAGAATTTATTTGAATGTATAATTTGAAGGTATTTTAGATTTGATAATCAATATTTTATAACTATTGAAATTTATGATTTTTTATTATAGTTTCTGTGCGCTTTTTTTTATTAAAACTTTCTCTGAAAAAATAAAATATAATTTCCCAAAGATATTGAGTAGACAACAGAATATAGAGTATGCATGACTGACAAGCGAAAGGCTGGTTGCAACTCTTTTTCAACAATTTATTTTCAGAAATTTCCATTCGATTTTTCAGCCCCTTCGCATACAATGTCGTGTCTAACACGCACATCGAATTATTGAATTTTCAGTTTTAAGCCTGCAACTTAGTGAACAGAATTAAGCATTTAAAAATGAAAAAACCACATAGAGATGCTTCAACATCTCAAATGATCGTTATATTATCATAAGAATCAAGCTAACAATTTATATATAAAATAGTATGCGTCATTTAATTAAACTAACAATTTAAGTAAAACAAATTCGTATGTCAAGGGGTGAAAATCTTTATATTGAACGAGACTCAGTATACATTACTGATGTTTTCTTGAAATGACGTGTTTGCAATTTTATGAAATCATATTTTAGAGTCTAATGACATCAGTTTTCTTTTAAATACCATTAAAACACCTTGAAAAGGAAAAGGGGGGGAGCATCAGAAATATTACTTTAATTGTTAATTAATTTAAGTTCTTTTCAATTTAAATTTTTAAAAAAGAAAATCAGTTTGAAGCAAAAAGAGTAAATAAATATTTTAAATGTGAACATTATAAATTATTTCCGGATGAATTCTGAAATCCACGAAATTTTAATAAACTAAGCCTTTTTTTTCTTTATCACATTGCAAACCATAATATTGATGATATCTAAACAAATATATTCATATATGTGTGATGCAAGCCTTTACATTCTCTGTCATAAAATTTTAAAAGAGCAGTTAAATTTTCATGAATTTTTGTACACCCAAAATCTTTTTATAAATCAATGAAGAGAAACTTATCATTGGCAGTTAATTAAAAAAATTTCTTTTGTTTTTAAAACAGCTTTAAAATAAGCCATAATTTCATTTTTAAAAACTGGGAAATCCTTCATAGCAGTGGAATTCTCATGCTAACCAGGTAGAGAAAAATTAATAATGCGAATATCAAACCGTTTCAATCGTGGAAATATTGATTACTTGTATTTGTGACTTTTTGATATTGGTTACGTAATAACCGCTCGTAAAATATTCGTCATCCTTAGTTTTGATTCAAAATTTGTGAGGTGTCTGTCAGGGTCACTAAATTTTAAATTTATGTTTATTTAAATTCATTCTTTAATTTGTTTTTATATATTTCCTGTATGGCAACCAAAAATATAAAAGTAGTTTCTTTGGTTGTTTTTTTGTAGATTGGCAACAAGAAAAAAAAGGAAGAGAGGAGAATAAAGATGGCGATGTGATTGTTTAGAATTGTGTGTGATTTAAAAAGGAAAGTTTGATGTTGAAAGTTGTGAGTTGAAAGAAATGTTTAATAAAGAAGATTATTTTTTTTAAAGCTTGAACTTTATTTGCCTACACGTAAGCCACGACATAAATGCGCGGGAAAAAACCCAATGGATTTCGAACGAATTTGAAGAAATGAGCTTTGAAAGGATTTCGAGAATTTGAAGAATTCCAAGATTTCTAATATTTCGACTCTGGTGAAGAGTAAGCTATTTTTATTATTATAGAGGTTGTTGAAAGAAAGTATATAATTTATAATATTTATTGAAGTTTATTTAGAAAAGTTGATTTAGAAATGGCGTTTTTAGGAAGATCAAAGAAGGTAGATTTGCAGTTGCTGGCGGAGGAATTAGGAGAAACTATTACGAAAGATATGAAAGTTGTTGATTTAAAAAAGATAATACTAGGAAGTACAGAGTACGAGGAAGAGTTTGTGAAAGAATTATTAGAAAGAATAGTTAATGAAAGAGAGGAAGGAATTAAGCGTCAAAATGAGTTTGAATTAGAAAGGAAGAGACAAGAAAATGAGTTTGAATTGGAAAAGAAGAGACAAGAAAATGAGTTTTTATTAGAAAAGTTGAAGATAGAGGCATCGTTTGTGAATAGTGGTGTTGGAAGAGAAATGAGTTCTCAAAATGAAAGGATGCAAGAACAAGTTGGATTACAAAGGTTAATGCATAACTTTGATCCTAAAGAAGGTGATATAAGTTTTTATCTAATATTATTTGAAAGACAAGCAAAAAGAGTGCAGATTAAAAAGGAAAATTGGGTAACTAATCTAATTGGACTATTGCCGTTGGAAATGGCGAATTTAATTGCCCGGGAACCTGAAGAAAAGACAAACGATTATGAGCACGTGAAGAGTATATTATTGAAAAGATTTAAATTGAGCCCGGAAGCATTTAAAATAAAATTTAAAAGTCATTGTAAATCGTCTGAAAATACTTGGCGAGATTTTGGGTTTGGGTTGGCGAATTATTTCAACGAGTGGATAATGGGATTAAAAATTAATGATTTTGAAAGTCTGAAACAACTTGTTATTGTGGAGCAGATGAAGGAACAGGTATCGAGAGATATTCAACAACATTTTATTGATTATTGGAGTAAAATTATTACAGTTGATGCTCTTTCTGAGAAGTTAGATGAATATGAAAATGCAAGGCAATATAATAAAGCCTCTTTGTATCCATCGTATGGAAATTTCCGTCAAGAAAAACAAAGCTATTTTAATAAAAGAAATCATATCCTTGGTGAGGAACATAGACAAGAGTCGAGTAATCACAGGAGATTTGATAAGCGAAATTCTTTCAAAAACCCAGTTACGTGCTTCAACTGTGGGCGAGCAGGACATTTGGCCAGATTTTTTCGGGATAAGAAAGAAGGGAGAGGACAGGCTGAGGTTAAAGTGGCGGAAGTCAAAGTTATTGAAGAAAAAGAGAGCGAAAGCAAAGTAGTTACTGCGAGATTCAACGGTGAGGTTGTAATGGAAAATCAGAAAGGGGTTGCTGTTCAGCCAAAGATGTCTGATCTTAAAATAGTAAAAATTTCATATGGAGGAACTGAGTACGAAGCTATTGTAGATTCAGGAGCACAAATAAGTGTGTTTAGAAGCAGTGTGGTGGGTAAAGAAGTAGATTCTAAAGGATACATAATGCTGCAACCTGCGTTTGGTTGCTGAACTAAAAGAATGGAAATTGGATTAGTGACGAATTCGTATATTACACCTGTAATTAAGACGATAGTGGCAACTCTGGATGGACTAAATGCTGACATATTATTGGATATGGAAACGTATGAAGCATTGAAGGAACAAAAGAGAATGTACAATCCAACTGTCACAGTTGCTGTGAACTTAAGATCAGATGCTCAAAATGAAGCAGTGAATGTGAGTGTGAATAATGAAATGGAAGAAGGGGAGCCGATAATAGGGAAGTATATAGTGCTACATATGCTACATATGAAGAGAATAACAGAAATAAAGCAGAGATCTTTAAGAATCAACAAAGGAGGTGCAATACTCTTCAAGAAGCATGGAGATTGGCTAAGCAAAACAAAGGAGGATATGTGTTGGAGGATAATATGCTATACCATGAAGAGATTATGTGTGGAAATAAGGTAAGACAGCTAGTGATTCCTGAAATTAGAAAGAACAAGATACTAGAAATTGCACATGAATCAGTATTTGGAGCAAATTTAGGAGCTCGGAAAACAATTCAGAGGATCAAATTCTCATTCTATTGGTCGGGTATGAGCAAGGAGATTAGAGCATATTGTAGTTACTGTCATGGTTGTCAATGCAGAAAAGTAAATCGTTCAGTTGATAAGATTCCAATAACACCTGTATGTCGTCCCGAACTACCATTCCAAGTGGTAAATGTAGATCTAATAGGTCCTGTAGAACCAATATCATCATAGGGACATAAGTATATTCTGTGTTTGATGGATCAACATTCTAGATGGCCAGAAGCAGTCCCTCTAAAATCTTTGACGGCTAAGAATACGTGTGAAGCTCTACTGGAAATTTTCAGTAGGACCGGAATTCCCGAAATGATTGTAATGGACAATGCAACTAATTTTACATCAAGTTTAACGCAAGAGTTTTTAAAAATTTTAGGAGCTTGTCCACGCTTTTCAACACCGTACCATCCGGAAGGAAATGGTTTAATTGAGAGATGGAACCAAACTTTTAAGAATATGCTGCATCACATTATCAGAGAGGAAGGAAGAAGTTGGCATAGACAAATACCATTTTTGCTATGGGCTTATAGAGAAGTTCCAAATGCAACGACAGGTGTTCCACCTTTTCTGCTGATGTATGGAAGAGAGCCAAAGGGTCCGCTGTCGATATTAAAATCAGCTTGGACTGGTGAGATATTATTACCTCTAAACCTGAAAGGATCAGTAGAGAATTATTTGAAGGAGTTAAGAGGAAAGTTAGAGGTAGCAACAAGAAAAGCAAAATTGACAAGTGAGGTACAACAAAGTAAGTACGCTGAATATTACAATATTAGAAAGAAACCTCGAGAATTTATACCTGGAGATCAAGTGCTTGTATTAATACCGGACTCAACCAATAAACTTTATGCTAGATGGATAGGTCCTGTTGAAGTTGTGAGGAGAGTAAAACCAAATTCCTACTATTTGAGGATGCCTGAAGGAGAATTTAAGATTGCTCCATGTAAACAAGATGAGGGAATACAAAGCAAGAATTCAGACTGTTGGAGTGGTTTATGATATTGATGAAGAATTTGGTGAGATATATGAGACACCAAAACTTTCAATAGCTGAGAGAAATGATGAAGCATTAGAAAGAGTGAATGTTGAATACCTAACCGAGACACAACAAAAGCAGTTGAAGGATTTACTATATCGATACAAAACGTTGTTTTCTGGAAGAATTAAACGAGCTAAAGTTGGGGAGCATGTGATAAAGTTAAAAGCTGGAGAGGAAACCATGAAACCCAAAACTTATAAGATACCGGAGAAATTGAAAAGAGAAGTGGACGCACAAATAGAGGAATTATTAGAGTTAGGATTAATTGAACATGTAGTAAGTGAAATAGCACACCCAGTAGTATGTGTTCATAAGAAAGATGGAACCATAAGGCTATGCATAGATTTCAGAAGTTTAAATGCACTGACTGTACCTGATGCATATCCGATGCAGAATATGATGGAGTTGAATTTCTTAGTAGGGAAGAAAAAATTTATAACGGTGCTAGATATGTTGAAGGGATATTGGGCTTTACCAATGGAAGAAAGCAGCAAACATTTAACCGCTTTCCGAACTCACCGAGGTCAGTATCAATGGAATGTATTACCGTTTGGATTAAGGAACGCTGCTGCAACTTATCAAAGAGCCATGTCTAAAATGGTCCAACCTATATCTCACTTTTCTTGTGCTTATATTGATGATTTGGCAGTATTTTCTGATACGTGGGAGGAGCATATGAAACATTTGGAAGAAGTTTTCAAAAGATTGGAGTATTTTAATTTCTCAGTAAATTTGGACAAGTGTGATTTTGCAAGACAGAAAGTTAAATACTTGGGACATGTAGTTGGTTCAGGTAGACACGCACCTGATGAAGAAAGAATAAAGGCGATTCAAGACTTAAAATCTCCCAAGACAAAGAAAGAACTGAGGAGTGCATTAGGATTATGCAATTTTTACAGGCAATATATTCCAAACTTTGCAAAAACTGCTTTACGATTAACAGAACTAACTAAGAAGAAAGTGCCGAATGAAATTCCATGGAGTAAAGAGGCTGAAAAAGCATTCAACGAGTTGAAGGCCGCATTGTGTGGAATTACAGAATTAAAAGTTCCTGATATAGAGAAACCATACTACTTGCACACGGATACCTCGCAGACAGCAGTGGGGTGTTGTCTAGGCCAAATGGATGAAGGAAACAATGTACATCCAATAGCTTTTGGAAGCCAGAAACTGAGTCCAACACAACAGAAGTGGTCTACAATCGAGCGAGAAGCGTATGCTATTATTTGGGCTTTGAAGAGATTTGAAACTTTACTTTGCGGAGCTAAGATCTTCTTGCTAACCGATCATAATCCGCTAGTGTTTCTCACGAGTGCTGTACCCCAATGTCCAAGATTGCAGAGATGGGCGTTAGCCATTCAATGCCATGACATCGAGGCAAGTCACATAAAAGGGTCAAAACTAAGCAATGCAGATGCGCTATCTCGACTGTAAATAGAAGAAGACGAATTAGAAATTTATAGAGAATTTAAGAATTTTTGGAACTTTAAAATTATTTATTAGTAGGGAAAGTCTATTGATAAGTGTAAATGATGTGACCCTTATTATTTTTTTTGCCATATTAAATCTTTGGATTTAATATGACTCTAGGGGAAAGGTGTCAGGGTCACTAAATTTTAAATTTATGTTTATTTAAATTCATTCTTTAATTTGTTTTTATATATTTCCTGTATGGCAACCAAAAATATAAAAGTAGTTTCTTTGGTTGTTTTTTTGTGGATTGGCAACAAGAAAAAAAAAGGAAGAGAGGAGAATAAAGATGGCGATGTGATTGTTTAGAATTGTGTGTGATTTAAAAAGGAAAGTTTGATGTTGAAAGTTGTGAGTTGAAAGAAATGTTTAATAAAGAAGATTATTTTTTTTAAAGCTTGAACTTTATTTGCCTACACGTAAGCCACGACAGTGTCTTTGACGTTAAATCTGTGTACTGAATTTTATCAATCTAACTCTTTTCGCTTTGTAGTTATATTGTCAACTTATATCCATACAGCTGGGTAAACGGGCTTCCTCTGAACAGATTTTGCTTACAATTTGATTTATATCTGGAAATTTGGCGTAAAAATCATATACCAAATTTCTACTGTCTAGCTCTAAGCATTATTGAGCTATCTTTGTCACAAATACACCTACAAACGGAAATTTTCCACTCTTTTTTTAAACTCAGGGAGATCTAAAATGTGGTTATTCGTCAAAATCTTGAGTGCCAGTTTTTTAACGATTACTATATTTTCTTTATAATACGTATACAACAAAGTAAAAAAGACAATCAATAAAATTTTATTAAACTTGCGAAAATAGTCAAAGCGAAACTTAAAAAAAAACTCTTACCCTAGTAGTAGAAAAATACTGCACAACATCGTATTACATTGATCAATGCTCCCAATCTTGTAAAATATAGAGGGATATTGATTAATATCATTTAATATCGCACAATATTGCTCCAGAAACTGTGCTGCCTGGGTAATAAGGCCCTAGTAGCACACAAATATTGAACAATATTGATCAATACATGCAATATTGTATAATATTGTTTAATATCATATAATATAGCTCAATATTGTACAATATTATGCAATAGGATGGGCTACATGGGGATGTAATGCCGGCATATAAAACTTTAGACATTGGATAGGGAATGCCGCAAAGATTCAGAGTCTCATACATAAACATTTTGTGCTTTGGAATATAGTAAAAGAAACCATGTACGGAGTTCCAATTTTTTTTCGATCTAATGAAACCAAAATTTGATACAAAACTACAATTTTAATAATAACATCACATCTCTTAATTCATTTACCTGAGCTACTTTTCTTTTAGTTATTTTCCTTACAAATATACGAAAGTATAGAATGAAAAACAATCAATATTTGACCGTCTGTCAACTATGTTATCAATAGATGCTGAAGCTATAGGTATCGAATTCCATACATTTCGGTTATACATGTATGCAATAATTCAAACAGGTCGACAGATATTTTTTTGATAGATTTGGTTCAAAATTTAATGAAAATCTACATTTTTAATGCTAATCAGTGTTCTAAATTCCATCCATTTTGATTTTTACATTTTGCAAATATTGTGATCACCTGCATTTGGAACGCAACACAGAAACACTTCCTTTGAATGGGTTTTGTTCAAAATTTGATTGATATTCGAAAAGCATAATTTTTTAAAATAATAATAGATATCTAGAATGGAATTTGATGTAAAATCAACGTACCAAATTTCATCGTCTAGCTTCGTCGCTTAAAATCATGGGTCTTGCGTAATGCCGAGAAAACCACTATAGCTCATATTTTTATTTTTAATCATGCGTGTTCTAAAAAGTATAATTAATAAAATAGATATTTGTGTATTAACTTATGCTTTTGATGAATAATAGCTATGAAAGATAAATATTTGGAGTAAATTTACTGTACGATTATTGGCTATCGGTTACTGACAAGCGGTTAATAACAACTAAAAAACGAAATATATATTTTGGATGTTTTTTTTAATTGACATAGAACATTAATTATGTTTACAAGATCACATCATAAATTCTTTGCGTTCTTTAAGGCCCTATCACACGGCAAAATATCGTCGGCACTTTCGCCAACAAACGACGACGAAAGTGACGTCACTTCAGGATTTGCTGTCTGGTAAACTTAAAAACTTAGGTTTACGTTATAGTGAATTTATCGCTCTTTATCCGTTTCTCCTACTTAGTGAATATCGGCAGTTTTCTTATTTCATAATTCGTGGGATTCTAGTCAAGACGGTGCTTAAATTTATAATTAAATCCTGGATAATTTCTTAAAGTGATCCGATTAGCTTTCAATGAATATAAAAGCCCATGGTAGCAATAATAGTTGTAATTTTTTTTAAAAACTCAAACTATCTTGGAATTTGTAGATATGTAAATTACGAAGCCAATGCAATAAAATTCCATTGCTTTAATAAATTGCAATTATATTGATGCATTATTGAATTTATTGGAATTGAATCACTTTTGCTTCTAATTTAATTTTTTGAGTGCTTAATACAATGAATATAATAAGGATTGTAAAATGAGATAAGTTGCACATTTATCGAATTTAAAAATACTTTTCTGGCCATTTTTTCTTTTGAATGTCTTTTTCATTTCTAGTAGTATCAATCTTATTGTCAGTTATTGTAAATATTTATCGTACCATTCAACTAATTGTAATGTTTTCATCAAAATCAATAACAATGAAATGTGAAAAATAATAAAACTTTTTAATTATTCTTATTAACAGTTTTGTAATTATTTTTGTAGTAATAATGATTAGTTAGTAGTAGTTTTTGTAGTAATAATGGCAATTGCTTCTAATTTATCAAAATTAGTAACAATAAATTCTGTAAAATAATGAAACTTTTTAATTTTTCTTAGTAACAGTTTTGTAATTATTTTTGTAGTAATAATGACAAGAAAAAAATGCTGATTTTGTGTTTGTATTTTATAAATTACTATAAATTTAACTAATCAATATTAAATTTAAAACAAAAATATATAGAAAAGAAAAATGATTTGTGGTTGTGCATTCAATTAAGCTTAAAAGGTGCATACCATCATCGATAGTGCTGAAATTTTAAAATCATTTTTAAGTACCTTAAAAGTGCTTATTTTTCTAGAAAAGAGCAAATAAAACAAAAGTTGATAAATAAAACAGAAGAGGGGGGCCAATACATTTAAAATAAAATTAAATAACTTTTGAAATCAAATGATTTTTGTCTATATGAAAACTGATATTTGTTGGATCCATCTCGACAAATTTTAGGTTTTGTGTACATTAAAATAAAAACTGTGTCTAGATGTGCAGTGCAAATAATTAAAGTTAGGAATTTGAAATATGGCAAGAAATTGATTCTAGGACATAAAATATTTACTAAGAACATATTTTTTTGGATTTTAATTAAAAATAAAAACAATATTTAAAAACATTACCACCATATCATTGATTAAGAAGTATTTTTTACTCTTTTAAATTTGATTGAATGTTTATTCCCTCCTATTTATTTTTTTAAATTAATTTTTGAGAAAGTATATTTAACTCAATTTGTATTTATCATTCTTTTAATTAATTTTTATTTTCCCAAAGAAGTTCAAAATTATAAAACAATTAATTGAATAGGATTCTTCATTTGATAAATATTGGTAAATTCTAAGGCATTACACTATTTAGACTCGCTCATTTCTAAAATTGCTCTTTAAAAAAATTTGTTAAATGTTTTGTTTTCATTTTATTTGCAACTACAGAGCTTGCTTTTTTAAAAAAAATCTTTGTGGATTTATTACCAGTATTTGTGATAAATAGGAATCATTAAATAATTTTCATTCAATAATAATAATCAAAAAATAATTTTCCAAAATATGTTATTGCATTTTCCTTAGTTTTTTTCAAAGCTAAAGTATTAAAACTTCATTTATCTTTACATGGATATTAAAAAACAGGTTTGTCGTAAAATTTCAAATTGTCAAGCATTTAAATAAAATAATAACCTCCACATTACATCAGGAATGAGAAGCAATAAAACACTTGTTTTTTAATCTGACCATTTCCAAGTGTGTGGTTATTCTATGCATCTTTCTCAATGCAAATGTATAATCAGAAATATCATTCTAAATTAACTGTTAATTTGTTAGATTTAAAGAAAAAATGTGGAAAAAGAAGCCTGAATTTTATTGTCTATCATCTATTAAAAAATAATTTTTGAGAATGTATATTGGACTCAATTTGTATTTATCATTCCTTTAAATAATTTTTATTTCCCCACACCAGTTCAAAATTATAAAACAATTCCATTCCAAAACTATTTCTAATGGTATCTATAGTAGTTTTTTGCTAATGATAAAAATATGATCTTTTTATATTTTTGTCAAAACCAAATATGTTTTATATTTCTTCACTATTTAGTCTCACTTATTTCTAAAATTGCTCTTTAAAAAAATGTTAAATATTTTGTTTTCATTTTATTTGAAACTACAGAGCTGTTTTTTAAAAAAATCTTTGTGCATTTATTACCAGTATTTGTGAAAAATAGGAATCATTAAATAATTTTCAATCAATAATAATAATCAAAAATAATTTTCCAAACTATGTTATTGCATTTTTCTTAGTTTTTTCAAAGCTAAAGTATTAAAACCTCATTTTTTTACATAGATAATTAAAAACAGGTTTTTCTTAAATTTTTAAATTGCCAAAAAAAAGAAAAGAAAAGAATATTATTAAAAAAAAAAACCCTCTACATTACATCAGGAATGAGAAGCAATAAAACATTTGTTTTTTAGTGTGCCCATTTCCAAATGTGTGGCCATTCTACGCATCTTTCTCTATGCAAATGTAGCATCAGAAATATCATTCTAAATTAACTGTTAGTTCGTTAAATTTAAAAGAAAAAAATATGGAAAAAGAAGCCTGCATTTTACTGTCTATCATACAAAAGGTGATTTCGCTTTTTGCTAATGATAAAAGTATGATCATTTTTATATTTTTGTCAAAACCAAATAGTATGTTTTATATTTCTGCAACATTGTAGGAACATCTAAGTATTAAAATTTAAAATCACTATTATATTTTTAACTCTAACATTGAGTTAAATTTTTTTAATTATATAGAAGCTGTTAACAAACTATTTAAGGAATTACTATAATCAAAAGATTATAGTAATTCCTATACTATAATCAAAAGATTATATTATTATTTGAATAAATAAAGACTGAATATGGTCAAATATATTTCACATAAAGAAAACAATTCACATCAGAATTAATATTTTTTTTTATTTACTTAAAAATATCCTGTTGAATATCTGAAAATTCCATCACAATTTCACAATCCTTCTAGATAACTATACCCCATACGGTAGTGCCAGTTTTTTTAAAGTGGGGGCAATAAGTTGTTCCACAGAATGGAGAAAAGATACCGTAGTTTTACTTCGCTTTTTTCATTCTGTCGAAACTATTTTTAGTATTTAGCAATATGTAACATTAAATGCACGCTTTTTCAATAATATTGTAGCGCCAACCGATCCCTTTCTTGGCACACTACGTCACAGAAAAGTTTCACATGATTGGTTGAATTTCGTTTGTAAACAATATTTCCCTCACTATCGTGGACATTTTCAAGCAGGTTAGAAAAAGTTGACGATGACGGAAAACTTGCTTGACCGGTTACCAGAGGGCACAAATCGACAACTATCGACGAAAGTTTCGCCGTGTGATAGGGCCTTTAGCAATCACATTTATTTGCATACAGAAGTACAGATCAACAAATAATCAATTTCTCTGCCCAATTTGATTCCAATTTTGATACGGATCCCAGGTAGCACATCTTGCAGCATAATATTACACAATATTGTGTGATATTATATGATATTAAACAATATTACACAATATCAAACAATATTGTGCATATTGATCAATATTGAACAATATTTGTGTGCTACTAGATATCTAGATTTCTGATACTAATCCTGAACAATAAATTTTATCTACCTAGCTCTGTATGTTTTGTGATTTCGTATTAATGCTCGAACAGCAAGGCAGACAGAGAACCTGTGATTATTTCAAACTTTGATAGAAATCAACAAATTTGCTATAAATATACTGTAAAAAAATTCATGCATCTAGTTCAAATATTTTTTGAATTATCCTATACGTAAAACAGGCATAATGTCCCTAACCTAACTGATTCAGATATATTTAGAACGCTGAGGTTCTTCAAGATCTTTAGTTCGAATTTTTCGGGATTACAATGCGTTTTCTTTATATATATAAAAAAGTAAAAAGCAATGAAACATTTTTTACTTCTAATTGTTGATGAAATGCACTAAAAGTAGAACTATTTCACCGATACATTGGAATTACTATCGGAAAACGGTTATTTGATAGTTCGGATATAGTGTTAAAACAAACGAAGTATCAAAACAGATTCCTTTATTTCAGAGTTATTCAGTTGAGGTCAATTTACATCAGAGATTTCTTTTAGGAACTAATATGAAAGTGAATTTTAATACTAATAGCATAAAGGTAAAGATGAACTAATAAAAACCTTTGTTGTCTTGTAAAATCGAAACATTTTACATGAATATTACTAAGTGGTTGGCTTTGCTTCTAATGACCTAAGAATCTCAAAAAAAGTGCACTTAACAGTCTACTGGTAATTATCAGTTTCACATAGTACACACTAAAAAATATAGTCCTTCTAGTGCTAATTTGATGACAGGTAATCACTTACATTTTTAATTGTTCATTCATCAGTAATTTATGTTATACTTGATCACTTGCTGGGCTCTAGTGTATTCTTCGAGAAATGGTACCGATTCCAACCCTGCGGTTCTGATTCACGGCAGAAATGAAAAATTTTATCCCAGGGGAAGTAGGAATTGGAAAAAAATTAAAATATAAATAAACCCTGAGTGTTTTCATCAGTACTTTGTAGCTAAAAATATTATAGGATTTTTTTTAATTCGAAGAAAAAAAAAACTTTACCACTTCAACCAATCAGGAACTGGTCCGAGGAGCGCGTTCGTCAAATTTTTGAATGCGTATTTTCTCTATGGAATGTGGAATATTGTTCTGCTCTCCTGAAACAGAAAAATGTCTATTCTGTTTTACATCTGACATCCAATTTTTACAGCTTTGCGATGGATTCGCTGGTGGAGGGGAAAAGTTTTAGTCTTTCCATTGACGAAGAAAATAAATGCAATAAATCTGTTATATTTGTTAAATTGACGGATTCAATGTTGAAATCAATAGAAGAACATACAAAAAATGTAAGTAAATTTTTAAGGCTTACAAGAATAATACTGAATATTGAATGTCGTTAAATACCTTTGTCTGAAGGAATCTTTTTTATTAATGATGTGCTAATGCTTCTGCTGAAAATTAACTAGATTATATTTGAATCTAAGTTAAATATTCATCTTATTTCGGTGCAAAAATTACGATCCTGCTTTTTTCCTCTTACACTATTTTTGATTTTATTTTTATGTAAAAGGTATGAATTTTTTACATACTTTAAAAAATAGAATTTTATATGCATTAAAAATGTATTTAAATGTATAAAGTTATTAATAATTACGAAATATTTGAGGTGGGGTCGTAATGTGAGAGCATCAATTGCAAGCTGACTTTAATCCAAAATTTAATGATTTAAAATGAAAGGAATTAATCCTTGATTTAAAACGTTATTTAGTACTTCTTTATAAAACAACTGTTATTGTTGAATAGTCAGATTTTAATTAGGGCTAATATAGCAATATATATTAGTAGCGATAATGTAAACTACTATGTTACATATATATATATTAGTTATTTACATTTTTCTTTTTCATAAATTTAAATTAAACAGCACTCATTTTTTAATAACCAAATTTAATATAAAAATATTACCCCTCCCACAGATAATACTGAATATCTGCTATATTTTATTGTATTAAACTGAATATTTATAATTCTACAAAATAACCTTTATAAATACATTATAAATGTATCACAGAGTATAATACTGCAATATACAGTAATTTATAATGTATTTGGTTATTTACTTTTTAACTTTAATTCTAATGTGACATAGAAGGAATAACAACATTATTCAACATCTTCTTTATTTCTTTGTGTGTGTGTGTATATATATATATAATATGCGTGTGCGTGTATGTATATCAGGTATGTATTTATATGTGTGTGTATGTATATCAGGGATACACAACCTTTTCAAGATGGGCCAAAAATATGAAAAGGGATCATGTCGAGGGCCAAAACAGCACATGAATGTTAAAACATATTAAACACGTGAAAACTCTGTTTTTTTTGTGGCGATATACAGGATTACAATTATTACTTTACTTATTTTACTCGTGTACACATTATACGATAAATAAATGAATATATCATTATATCTATGTTTAAAATACTTTACCTAAAAAAAAATTACTGCTAAAAAGGGGATAAACTTGAAATAGAATAAGAGAGGAAAACTTTTTGGTAATTATACATGAGAACACAATTTAAATTTTGAGAAAATAATTAATTATCAAAATTAGTAAAAATTTTGGAGATGGCTGGAACTAAGTATGTGAAATTATTGATTTTAAGTTAGAAGATTGGTTGTAGCAATACGTAGAAAAACAGAAAGGTTCTCATTCCATTCTTATTTTTGATTTGTTTAAATTCATAAGTGAGAAAGTTTGCTCACAAATGTAAGTGCTGCCAAAGAAAGGTGCACATGCAGCTGCATTTTGCTTTAATCAAGAAAATTCCTCGGGTAAGTCTTAATAAAATTCTAATATTGGTTTTTCTTTGAATTGATTTCTGAAAAAATCAGACTTCAGTAAATCAATTAAGGCTAACTGCATATTCTTATCTATTAGATTTACATCAACAGAAAATAGAGAAGAAAATACATCAATTTTTGTTTGGCACTTTTCAAAGTCTGAAAACCAATCATCAAATGCACTACGCAAGATTTGAATTTGATCCTCATACTGCATTTTGATGAGTGGAAATTTTTCACATTCGCGAGCTTCTCCTATACAAAAATTATACTCACAGGTAGCCATGAAGGGAACAAATTGAAAAGCCATGTAATAAAAAATAAATAAACCTAATGAACCATTGCGAATTACTTATTCTAGTGTAGAATCATTTTCGTATCCAATTTTCCTCCTCGTTTTAAATTAATCTTATTTTATTAACAACATTTGTGGTCCAACTTCGAATGCTATGCAGGCCATAGGTTGTGCATCCCTATATATATATACATACGTATGTGTGTATATGTATATCTATATATACATGTGTATATATATATATATATACATACATGCGTATGTGTATATATACATACGTGTATGTATATGTGTGTATATATATACTCGTGTG
>JAOUZG010046976.1:1574991-1672114 GCA_026289955.1 Argiope argentata
AAAAACTTGAACATAATAGATTGTAGCTACTTAAAATTGGATGTAATTAAAAAGTGTTTAAAAATATTTGAAAAAATCTATAAAGAGATATTCAAAAGTTCATTATGTATAAATTTCTCTATTCTTTATGTCCTAATGATAAAATTGTGGTTGCTGTGAAAATAGATTAATATGTGAAGTTTGCATTATTACTAACCTAATTATGAGGGATGATTTTTAAATATTTAGAGATTAAATATATTAAAATTTATGGAAAATCTTATGAAAAAAAATCTGAAAGTAATATTTAACATACAATGTGTTGCTTTTTTTTTTTTGCAAATTATTAAATGAAACTCATTTTTGAACTAACAGTAAAACTTCTTTTGTGTAAATGGATTTTATTTGATAATAATATGTTGAATTCCTTTTAAGTTAAAAACAAATCTAAATAATGATATGTTTTAAATTTCATTAGTTTTTAAAATTCTTCATTAATTATTTTCAAAACATTTTTAATATGCAATCTTTAAATGATATAATTTTTATTCCTTTCTCTCTCTCTCTTTCTTGCAACAGGCAATAACTTTCTCTTCTAATAAAGGAACACAGAAGTATAGTTTCAATCTCTCAGATACAGGAGGAAAAGAAAATGAGGATTGGAATAATCTTCCAAACAGGAGTTTTGAATGTGTACAGCAAAATAAAGATGGGTAAGTAATCTTTTATGTTTTTTTTTTTTTGATAAACTAAATTTAGAATTTAAAGGTTATTCTTATATTTATTTTACGTATGTTATTTTTGACAAGCACATTGCTTCTCAGAAATGTTGTCTCAGTTTTCTTTTCATTAAATCTCTCATGTATAAATTGAATTTTAATGCTTCCCCCTTCAAAGCATTTTTAAACTTCAAACTGCAAGGTATCTAATTTATAATATTTTCCAAACCTTGTATCTATACAATTCATTTTGTCTTTGATTTCTTTATTGATGGATCAGCCAGTTCATAATTTGAGTTTTACTGTAAAATAGGACATATAAAAAATCAGTTAGTCCAATAATCTATATGGTAAAATGAAATATTTTTGAAAAGAAAAATGTGGATAGTAAAAAGAAATATTTGTCATAGCATTATGCCAAAGTACTTTTCATAGCTCACTCATTATCTTTGCTTATTTCTGAAATTAAATTTTATCTAATTAATTCAAAACTTTTTTTTGAGGGGGAAAAATAAAACCACTTTTCAACTTTCAATAAATGCACACTTTACAATGAAATCTTCTAAATATACTAAGTAATGATATAAAACTGTTATAAAATGAGATTTTCTGAATAAAATACAAGTGATAATTTGAATTTAATTTCAACATTGAAAATTATTGTTGTAAATTATACTTAAGAATTGCCAAAATTTGAGAAAGAATTAGAATAATCAAATGGGTATAATGATTTTGGTTCAATTGTTGAGCAAATTTTGAGATTGCTAATTTTCTGAATTAAAATAACATAAAAATCCTTTTAAACATAATGTTTTGGAATTATCTGTAAAGAATTCTAAATTTTCACTTACTTTTCATTTAATTAAACTGTTGTGAAATTTTTTCCAAGATAAAATATTTAATCTTCTCTAGTAGATATTGCAAAATTTTATATTTCTATATTTAATGGTATACCTTGTATAAATGAAACAAAATATTCATTTGCATTAATTATTGTTAAAGACTTGCCAATTTGATGACTAGATTGCCTGCTAAAAGGATTGGTTGTGTTCAAAAATTTCAAATGATTTCTCATTTAATAGAAGTGTTTTCAAACTTGAAAGTTGCAAGGGTTATATCAAAGAATAGTTCAAAATGAAATGGATAAATATTATAGAATCTAAAATTTGCCCATTTGCTTCATTATTTTCCTTTTGACTCATTTATTATTTTCCTTTCTTTATTATTTATACTTAATATGTTTTCTATTGGCAATTAATATTTCAATGCAATTATCAGATTTTGCAATACACATTATTTTTTTTACTTTAATTTAAATTAAAATTTTATAATTTGTTTTCTTTTTAATTTGAAACTTTTTTATTTTTATTTGAAGCTTTTTGAGGAAAGGGAAAGATTTCTTTATTTTTCTTTGCTTGAAATTTACATTATGTTTGAATTGAAAAGAAATACCTCAGATGATTTTTGTTCTAATTACTAAAAAACTTTCTCAGTGCATTTTTCATTACTTATTATAGTATTTCAGAGGAAAAGGCTACCTGGATTTCAAGAAAATACTATAATAAATTTAGAAGCTGCAAGCTTTCACAAAATGTTGCCATTAAATTTTAATGATATGCCTGATCATATCATTCACATAAATAATGCACTTTTGAAACTTGGGAGAAATTTGCTTCAAATTACAGTTATTTTCTACCACTTCAGATTATATTCAATTTTCACCATTTAAAGAGAATATGCCGATAAATGTCTTAGAAATCTTCAGTAGTAAAAAGAAAACATTTAAAGCTTTAAAAAATTGTTGATGTTCTTGCTATATCAGCACACAGACACATTCTTGTTTTAAAAATGCATATATTATCTTAGTAAAAAAGAATAAAAAGGTAAAAGAGAGGTCTTAAAGTTTGTATTTTAATTATATAGATTATGAAAGGTTCTACTTTTATCTAAATTAAAGATTTAGAGAATTCCAGCTAAATGGTGCTTCAGTTTAATGATAACAGTTGGTTTTGAAATGTTTGATTTGTATTAATATTTTTAACTTTTGTGACTTTCAAATTATGAAGTTCACAAAACTAATTAAATTAATATTTTTTTAATCATATATTGCTTAAGCAAACCTAAATAATCCTTTAGATGTCTATTGGTTTTTAAAAAAATTGTTTGGAATTCTACACATTCAAGAAAAGTTATTTTAATTCTTTACATTACCAATTACAGTATTATGTGAACATTGAACATATTTTATACTCAAAATTCATGCATTATAATTTTTTTATTTAAGAAATTCATACAAATTTTAACTAGGATCATAAGTATTTATATTGATTGTTAATCACTGCGATTGAATTACGTTTAAAGATACTGAAAAATGTGATATGTAAGTTATTATAAGCATCTAATTAGTTTTGGAAAAAAAATAATTCTTAGAATTGGCATTTTTGTGTACAAAAACTAAATTATTGTGAGAGTTTGTCTAAACTTGCTCAAATTTTTCAATGAAAAATGGCTTTGGATGATTTTATTTCTTTTTGTGTCATTTGGATAAACTTTTAAAAATGTACTTCAGATAAAGTTATGTTTACAGTTATGAAATACTTCTACAGTAGATACATCAAGTGACTATTTTAGAATAACTCTATCCTCATTATATGGAATTAATTAAAAATATAAAATTATGTATACTACGAAAATTTTGCAAATGTGTGTGTAAATAAAGGAAATTGATGCTATTATAGTTTGGCAATAAATCTTCATAAATCTTGTTTTATCAAACATTACTGCAATAAATTAGAAAAATAATTACTGTTACATTTAATTTTTTTAATCAAAATTTATTTAGATGCAACAAATAAATTAAACATTAATAAAATAAAAAAAAAGAATACTAAATCAGGTAAAAATGCAATGTTCAGTTTTTGATTTTCTTCTTTCTTGCCCAAAGCTTGAAGTTAAATTGAGATGGCTATCTCCATTAAGTTTAAAATAAGACAGGCAAAAGTGAATAAATAAAATTTCATAATTTTTCTTAATAAAAGCATATGAAACTTGATTTAAAATCATAAATTGAAAAAAGAAAATCATTTTAAAAAATTGAAATTCTGGCTATGTGTTTGAAAAAATGTAACATGAAAAGTTCATTCTTTTTTTTAAAAAATGTTTAATTTTGTTTTTCCAGAAATTAAAAAAAAAACTGTTTGCATATATAAATTTTTCAAAAGTTAATGCTGGAAAAAAGGAGTAAAATAGATATGACTTAATCTTGGTATGGGTTTAATAATATAAACTTAATTATGTATTTTTATTGCATTTTTATCAATCAAGAAATTTGAAAACTTATAATTTTAATGAATTATAAATTTATTATTAGAAACTCCCTAATTATATTGTGTAATGATTTACTAATTAATAATTTTTTTTAAATTTATAGCTTATTAATATATATATTTCTCTAATTTTTTTTACATATATCCTAGAGTATTAAACTGAACAATACTTTCCTTGTAGTTTTAAAATATTGTTACCTTTTTACAAAATCAAACGAGGAGCAATTATTCACAAAGTGTTTCTCTAGAGTCTCTTTGATGATTTATAAATTAATTAAATCCTTTTGATTTTTCCCTATTTTTTGTTTATTTGATTTCTGGTTATTTCAAATAATGTACAATAAATAAATAACTGGTTTAAAAGTAATTCACCTGTATACATTATTACAAGGAAGGTTTTTCTTTTATTAAGATATATTTTTAATAATGCAGTTATTTGTTTATATTTTTATATGAGGAAATCTTTTATGGAAGCTAAAGGCTTTTGAACTTTTAGCTCTTTAGAATCATTAGGTGGCTTGATGATGAAAATGCAGATTCGTGCTAAAGAAGATAGTTATGAAAATACCAAATTTAAAGTGGCTGCTGCAGAAAAAGAGCAAAAGCTATATTGGTAAAAAATTTTTTTATCAAATAATATTTTTATATGAAAAAATATTTCTTTATAATCAACTAATATAGTTAAACAGTTTTTCTTCTTTAGATATAGTTTAAATATTAATATGGCATTCTTATACTGTTAGAAAATTAATACATTTAGAGCTTTAATTTTCTATTTTCTAACCTTTTATAGTGCAAAAGAGATTAAACCATCTGGATCTCATCTAGGTATGTGCAAAAAATGTTTTTATTTCAATATTTTTAATTATGTTGATTCCATGCCAATTGTTTAAATTTAAATAATTTTTTTTCTTATTTTATCAAATGAAGCAAATCATGCATGTTAAGCTGTAGAAACTTATTAAAATTTCAAGAATTAATAAAGTTTCATTAATAAGAGTATGAAAAATAATAAAAATAAATATATTAGTCAAAAATATTCTATTCTGTATTTGGTAAAATGGCTGAAATGTGATCCCAATGATATCAGAAATTAATTAGAAGTACAATTTTTAAAAATTTTGTTTTTTTCTTGGTATTATGCACTAAAATTATTTGTGACTTTTCTATTTTCCTTGTATATCAACATAAAAAAATCAAGAATTTTTAATTAGTGATATTAATAAGCAAAATTATGATAATTTGTTTAAATTAATTTTTTCCTATTAGGTCATCAAATTAAAGTAAATCAGCCAAAAAGTATTGCAGCTTCCTTAAACTCCTGCTCTGTACCAACAGCTAAATCATTAGGGCTTGTAAAGCCAAAAAATAATATTGGATATACGATGACAGACGTGTATGATTACAACTTTTCAATAAAGCCCAAGTCTATCTCTTCAGCCAGATGTGATTCCATTCCACCTATTCCTAATTTTAGACCTGATTTAAATGCTCTTGGTAAGTCTGCATCCATTGTTCCAGCCAGTCCTGAATCTATCTCTTTTCAAAACCAGAGGAAAGAAAATTCTAAGTCAAAAGTACCATCAGGAATCCAGAGACAACCTTTAAGGTATTGTTTTAAGAATCATTTTCTAAAATATAATTGATTTTTTAAAATATGTTTTAATATGTCATCTTTACCTCCATTCTTACACTATTTGTTCTCTTTCTCTTTAGAGATCGCATTATACATCTTCTAGCTCTGAGATCATACAAAAAGCCAGAAATTTTACTTAAGCTGAGAACAGGTATGTTTCGTTTCTTTTTTTTTCTGCATTGTAACTTTAAATTTGCTTCATTTTTGGAATTTTTTTAAATATATTTTTAAAATTATAGCAATGTTACATTTTTTTTCCAAATTTTAAACAATTATATAAATTATTTTAATTTTTAGAGTATTGCAATTTCCTTTTATGCAATTGTTTTTTAATATTTAATTTACAGTATATTTGTTTCTATTTAAAAATAAAAATTATTCTGATGTGAATGATTGAATATTAATAATAGGTGCATGCAGTTTTAAAAGTCTGATAAATGTTTTTGATGTATAAATATTATAATGTTTTTTTAATACAAATAGTTATTTAATATTTAACTAGGTTCACAAATTCTTGCTATATTTTACTTTCTGCTATTTCCTGAATAGCTGACCATTATTTATCAATAGATTAATTATAAAAAAAGGCTAAATGATTTTTTTCATAATAGATCTAATTTTCAAGAAATTATATTCATAGCAGCATCATAATGAAAGCATTCTCAAAAACAATCAAGCAGTAAATAGCTTCTGAAAATATATTTGTTATATTGTTATAAAGATGATAGAATATTTATCTGCGTAATTTTTTCATCGATAAAATTTTAATTTTTAAGAGTCAGTAATTTTAGAAGTAAGATAATAGTTAATTTTTAAAAAGTGTCAATTAAAATCATTAAATCCATTAGGGTTTGTTGTAAAAACTAAGTCTTGAAAATTATTTTTAAGGAAGTATAATATTGAGTAGGACATTGTATAAATAACAATCATGACTTTGCTTATTTTAACATTCCTAGGAAAGCTTAAAGTAGTAATTTTGTTTATTTTTATATATAAATATCTTGTTAATATTAAATATAATTAAAAAGAATTTGATTGATGAAAATAATATACTCAACATTATAAATTTTATTTATTTATCATAATTTTGAATTGTAAATTTTTCTTATTATATATTTAATTTAAACTTATTTGTAATAATTTTTTATTTAAATGTTTAAGTACCATCTATACATTTTAATACTGAAATAATTATGAAAGCAAACTATTTTTTTTTATTTAAGTTTTACTGTAGTTTTTATTCTAAGTAATAATTTTTTTTTCAGAGGGTGTGAATGAAAAAGATAAAAAGAATTTAACTGCCATCTTGGCACAAGTAAGTACAATGAAGAAAAATTCTTACTACCTTTCTGAGGGCCTTTGGAATGAAGTTCAAGAAAACTGGAAATTCTACTCCCCAGATGATGCAGAAACTGTACGAAAGTATGTTTTTTGTATAACTATTCTTGACCTAATTAAAATTACAAGATATTTTATCGAAAAAATAATGAAATAATTCATGATGCTATGATGAATAGTTATGTTTATATTATGCTTAAAATTGTTAATTAAAAAATTTTATAATTGCTGTATAGATGTCATTTTCCCACCTAAATATTAAGAATCAAGAATGGTTATATCAGATTTATTTTCCCTTTTTTTTCTTTGAATTTTTACTCTTAACAAAGTCACTTTCTTTCACTTATATTATATTTATTTACTATTGTAGTATTTGAAATAGATTTCTCACAAAACCTCTTTTGCCAATTGAAACAATATTTGATGCAAGTAAATTTTTAATTTTCTGAAACTAATTTTATGTTGAATTATGAAATATATATAAAAATAGTAAAAGTAAAATCTGATGATACCACTTTGTTTAATACTTGCTCTGGTAATTATCTTTTATAAAAATAGCTTTTATTAAAATCACTAATAATTATGAGTATGTGTTTTTCAGTCAATGCTTTACATATGATCCTTGAGTTATTTCTATTAGCTTTATTATAGTTTTTCTTCTCTTTACAATGACAGTGTAATTTCTTGTTATTCTTTTTTATTGTTAATTAATTAAAAATGTCAAAATTTTTCAATGTTTTTCATCTAATATCAATTATTTTAAAAACATCTGTCATACAAAATGACTCGCATCTTCTTTTTATGTCTGTTTTGTTGTCTTTCACTTGCATTAATTTAATTTGTGCCATTTCTAAGAAATTGTTCAAAGTATCTTGATCTGTTTACTTTGTAGTAAACGAATATCACTGCAAGATTAATACCTAATATATTTCCACAAATTTTGAAATGAATTGTTTTATTTTAGATTTATATTAATTTTTTTTGTTAAACTTTGAGTCAAATATATCTTAAGAAAATAATGAGATATAACTGGAAATAATGGCATTTAAATAACTTTTATCAACTTAATAATTATCTAATTCATAGATTTTTTTGGTTATTAATTTTGAATTCATATTTTCTGAATTTCAGTTTGATGATAGTTTGTCTATTATATACTTTTTGAGGTGTTACAGCATTTGAAATCATTTTAGATAGCTACTTCATTATTTTACATTTTGCTTGATTTTTAATAGTTATTGGATTGAATTGGTTTATCTTTTGTACTTCATAATTTTAGAGACACTAAGATGTTTTTCAGTGTTTTTATTGAATTTCCATTCAATATTTGCTTTTTTCAGCAATTTAAAATTATTTGGTTCAATATTTTTTAATTTAAAATATTACATAAAATAATTATAAAACAAATATTATAAATGGACTGCAAAACTGATAATCTAAATAAGTATGTTTGTACATGTTTCTCAAACTATGGAACAAGGTCACTTATTAGTAATTTTTTTTATTTTTAGTACTACAGTTGTTACACAAAAAATTTAGATAAGTGTAAAATTGCAAATATTTTAGTATTTTATTTCAATCTATTATTTAGAATCAAATTTAACTTCAAATTAAAATTCTTTATTTCTTAAATTGATACTTATGGCACATTTATCTGAAATTAATGCAAAAATAAATTTCAAGCTTTTTCAGGAATTTAGCTTCAAAATAAATATGGAAAACAGTAACTAATATAACATGAAATTAATAAAAAAAATGCAGGAATTAAAATAAGTTAATCAGGTTTTTTATTGCATTAATCTTTATAAATAATAAATTTGAATAATTGATATAATGTTATGGAAAAATTTCATTTATGATTGCAATTTAATATACATTTAAAATGCAATCATAAATAAATATACAATCATTTTTAATTGAAAAATTCTTTAATGATGATACATAGACTTTTGTTTCATTTTACATAATGCCAAATTCAAGAAGTTTAAATTACTTTATTTGAAACTGAGTAATTTTTAATATTGTAGTGTAAGAGTAAGTTAGGTGCTAGATAGTTGGTAAAATTTCAATGCTTAAAGTAATGTCTGTAATTTTTTTTTCAGAAATAAACAACAGCATTTTCTAAAGAAAACCCATTCAGATAATCAACCAAGTACATTTACAAAAGTAAGAATATTTTCAATATTTCTGTTTTTGTATACAGTACAGTAATTTCTTTTTTTAAAATTAAATGTTTTATTTTTATTTTCAGAGAACTTTTATTATGAGGGGATTTTAAATTTAAACAATTAATTTAAACTTTTCCATTCTAGAAATGTTTACCAAATGATAGCAGTTCAAATATTTATCCACCTCTGAAGAAGCAGAGAATATCTCGTTTTAATGGCCAATCAAAAAGTAATTAAAAAATATTTTGTATATGCTTTACTTATTTTGATTGTTGAAATTATATGATAATAAATGTTCTAAATAGTTTAAATTCAATCATCTATATGCATACATTTTCTCTGATGTTTACATTATCTAGCAAAATCACTTTTTTAGTATGAGCAAATAAGTCAATCATATAAAATTATTGTATTAACAATTTGAATTTTAGAAAAGTAAAATGAAAATATAACTCATTTTTTTTTTCATTCAAAGGTTTATACTCTCAAGAGTCTAATCTAAGAAATCCTGGAAATACATTTAAAGGTCTGAATTTTCTTAAGAAAAAAGCTTCATTGATGGAAGAGACTGAAAATCCTATCTCTATCAAAGAATCAAACAATAAGGATTATAAAAATACCAATTTTACTCAAGTATCTCAAGAAGCCAGGTTATTTAGTCCAGAGTACAGAAGGAAAAACATAGATCTAAATTCACCTACAACCCAATCTTCTGGATATGGAAGCAAGGATTCCAGCCATAGTCCTGAAGAGTCTTCTTCTGACAGATTAAAAGAAAATGGCCCCCAACAAAACGATTGGCTAAATTTTGAAGGGATCATTTATGACCAAAAATTGAAAATGAAAAATGGTCCCGAGAGGTTAGCAGTAGACACCAACTTCAGATCTTTAGTTTCTTCTATCAATTTAAAAAATGACAAGCAAAATTCTCTTCAGAAAACACCGGCTTCATCTTTTAAACAAGAAATGAACAACAAAAAGTTTCACAAAAATAATCCAATTTCTTCTAATAATAGAGAATATGAAATGAAAGCTGACAACCTGAATTCTTTTACATTAAGTTCAAATTTAAATGTAGATTCCAAATCCCATCCTTTTAAATCTTTCAATTTAGAATGCGAAAAGAAAGATGGTTTGAAGCTTGTGTTGAAGAGAAAAGTGGATAAATCAATTAAACCACCAAAAGAATCATTTCAATCCAAACTTAAAAACAACAGTCAAATTTCTTCTGCCCATTCTTCCAGACAGTTGGAAAAATCATATGATGAAGTTAAAACATCAAAAATGAAATCATTGATGAACAAAGCCCTAAAATCATCTTCATCTGTAACAGAATCTGATTTGCTGTCTAGAAATCAAGACATGGCTTGCAATCAAACTTTTGAAGCTACAAAATATGTTTCAGAAGAAACTGAAGCACTTTCAGATGCTTCTGAAAAAGAGTTAGAGTGGAATGCAAAATACCTTGAAAGGTAAGGATTGATTTAACCTTAGCTTGAGGAAGGGTAAATGGATATTTCAATTCTGCCAAATAATGATTAGTAAACTTGATTAAAAACAGTTTTGCTATTCTTTATCACATCAAAAAATTAATTTAATGAAGCTTCTACTGAAAATATCAGCTTTCCTCTTATATTATTTGCTGTATTTACTTAAAAAAAGATTTAATGCTTTATTTTACTTTTTACCACACATGCTTTAAATTAATTCCTTTAGTTCCATTTAAATGAAGAGACACCAAAAGTAAGAAATTAAAATAACCAGAATGAGTGATTTCCCCTTTCCCATATATTTTCCAATTAAGGTTTTATTCCCCTGAATAAAATTGCAAATCTTGAGTAAGACCACAAATGCCTTGTATAGTATTAATGAACTATAGTTACCAATTATAGATCTTGACCATGAATCTAGTATTTTTAAATTCCTATTATTAACTCATACTCTCCCTAAAAATATAAATCTTGTTCAAATTTTCAATTGTTAATAAAATAATTTTTAAACTTGTAGTGGATGACATTTGATGTTAATAAGGTTTTTAAAAATATTAATTCATTAGTTTCTCTCTCTCTCACTAAAAATCTTCATTTCCCCATCGCTAAATAAGTAACAAATTCAGTTCATTTTTTTCCAAATGAGGTTAAGCTTAATATGTTTTCAAACAATTCTGTTTATTTTCGTAGTTTTTGAATAATTTAAAATTAAACATTGTAAATTAATCGACTTTTTGGATTCATTTTTAAAGTACTTTTGGATTAAAATGCTGCAAAATAAAGAAAATTAAAAATTCCTAATCTGTATTGTGTTACTCCAACTGGTTTAGAAATTCATGCATTTTGCACTGCCTCAGTTGGAGTTGAAAATTCGCTAGTACAGTTTTTTGATCAATTATTTATAGTAAGTGCAATTATTAGGTCGTGATAGTCTGATTGGTAGGACGTTGGATTTCCATCCATTGAGCTAGGTGTTCCAACCCGCCAGCTGAAAACTGTGTGGGGTGGATGCTAAATCTGTTGTGGTCATAAAATCCTTCACGTTGAGAGTAATGCCACTGGGGGTACTAGGTCAGAGGTGATTGTTCTCTGCTCCAGATCTAAATTATGATAACGGATTAATGAAGGAAGTTCGTCCCATAAAAAAGGTTTGTGACGGGTGTGAATTAGAATTCAGACTTCTGTTGGGTGCTCACCATCAGAAACTACTGCACCCCTCCTTCTATTGTAAAGCAGAACACAACAGCAACGATTGTAATTATTTAATAAAAAGTAACTAAAATAAAAAAATTCTTTTTTGATCTTAATTTTTTAAAATATTACTTGTTATTCAATATATCATACAAGTATTGAAACTAAAGCTGTTGTCACAAAATGACATTAAAAATTTCATTGATTTAAGTCATTACTTTTGTGAGTTATTGCAAAAGTGCAGATTGAAAAGAGTTAAACTTTGAGAGATTTAATTCAAAATTTGCTAAGAATCTATAAGACAACTGCTAAACAGTCTACTGAATTATATCAATACAACTCTACATTTTACAGGTATTGAATTCTCTTGCAGTCAGACAAATAGATTTATTGTGAAAAAAATTTTATTCAAAATTTGATAGACATTTACAAATTTGGTTTAAAGTATACAAAATTTCACCCTTTTAGCTCAAAACGTTTTTAAATTACTATAGTAACAGACTGATGAGCAAACAAACAGGCATAATGTAAAAACACACACCCTCAGGTAAAAGTTAAAATATCAAAGTTGCATTTTTTCATTATTATAATTTTTTCTCTATACTTCCTGCATGAAAAAGCAAAGAAGAGTTAATACTTGGTTTTAATTTTTATCATATATTTAAAATTATTGGTGCTTGCTACTTCTGTAAAAGCCAAATATTTCTTGTTGATGTGATGTGAAATTTTTTTAAAAAGTGATGCTGGGTCAAGAACTATTTTGAATATTTTATGATAAAGGTAGCACTAATTTATATTTTTTTGTATTTTGCCAAAAAAAAAAAAAAAAAAAAAAACTTGGTATTAAAATTTATTGTGTTATTACTTAGATATGTCAGGCTTTTGCCCATTTAAAAATATACTAGTATTCTACATGTAACTTAAAAAAAGAACATATATGTTATCTTAATTAAATCTTTAAGAAATAGCAATCACAGTAAAAGTTATTTGAAAACTTTTACTACTATGACTACTATTGTTTAAAAATTTACTGCTTATATTTAAATTTTTTTTATTGTTTAAAATGTTATTAAAATTTTTTAATTTAATTTTAAATAATAATTGCAAAGAATTACATTATGAAAATGATCAATTTGGTATGATTAATATTTGATAACTTATTATGTATTATGTAAAATACATTTTTAAAGAAATCTGCCGCTGTTTTTTCTCTTTTATATGTCTCTTATTCATGATATTGTCCTGTTTCTTACAAAATACTTCATTAATAGAAATTAACATTTTATATTTTATTGAATATAGCTTATTTTTGAAAATGTTATGTGTATTATCTTAATATGCTTTAAAGTACGTATATAAGATAATTTTTTAAAAATTGGAAGAATACTAATTACAAAGAAAGAAACATACATCAAACATCCCAAAATTAAAAGCTATGTTCTTGTTTTTTTTTCTTCTTTTCTTGCTGGAATCTTGAATTTTAAATAGAAAATATTTTCTCTGCATCAAATTAACAAATACACTTCATTAACAAATAAACTTTCAATACACTAAAGAAAATTTTTGGCAGAAATTACAATCAATTGCTTTTAATGTGTATTTTAATCTAAAAAAAATAACTGTAACTGATTTTTACTGAAATAGAAATTCTTAGATTATGGAAGTCGTTCATATAAAAACTGGTGAAAACTTGCTTAGCTTTGGTTTTAAAAATTAAATCCAGTTCCAGATTTTGAACATTGAGTATGGTCTCTAAATGGAACTATTTAAGTGGGGGAAAAACAATTTAATTTTATAAAAAATACAGAAAATAGGATGAAAGATAAACACATAGAAAAATAGTCATACCTAAAATACGAATACTAATTCACAATACCAAGAATTTTGAAAAACCTTTTTTTTGGTTTATTAAAACTTCAGAAAGTTTTGGATGGGATCTGAAAAATTTTAAATTCTTAAAAGTGAACTACCATATTGATGAAGCATAACTGAAATGAGGAAACATAATACTAGGCAAAAACATACGAGACTGGGCTATTTATTAAGGATTTAAATGAACGAATGTGGCGAAACTCTAGGAATCTGCGATTTGTAATATATATATTCTTATTAATTAAAATCTACATAAAGTGAAATTTTTTCCAGGATATTGAAGATTTAGTTTTAATGAATTAATTATATATGTTATTCCCACAATTTTAATAATACTGCATTTTGGCGATTTATTTATTTGTTAAATTATTTTTTCTTCCATTAGGAAATATCCTAAAATCGTATCTGAAAAACAAAGACTTCACTATAAAAGTTTTTATGATTATGACGTTCAGGCATATACCAAGTTATGGACACAGATTTCAGAAGTTCGTAACAATTTTGTAGCTTTCCAAAAGCAACTTGAAGAGTGTGAAAAAGGATCAGCTGAATATCAAGTAATTTATTTTAATTTTAATAAACCAATATTTTTAACATTTTTTAATAGAAATTCTTTTAAATTCAACATTATACGTATTTTCAAAGGAGAAATATTTATAAGTAAAGCAAAAAAAGTATTAAGAAAAAAAAAGTCTTGCATGTTATGTAAACTATTAGACAATTTTTTTCTAAATTTAGAAAAGCAAATTTAGTATTTTAAAATTATTACTAATGTATTGCTCTGATTTAAATAAAATACTTTAGAATCCTTGAGTTAATGAGTAAATGCTTAATTATTTGTTCCCTACATTTTTATTAAAAGTCAGATTCTTATTTATTTTTTTCAAAGAACTTTATTAAATTATTTATTATGATAAATCTTTATGTAACAATTTCTAAATTAATTTTTGTTATATGTTGTTATAAGAAAACCTGTCCAGTGAATGAAAAGTCGAACAAGCTCGATTATGGATAATTACTTTTCATTTGATAAGAAAATATACTGCAAATGTGTAGAAAAACACAGCTAAACAGCACTTTCTGAAATCAATGACACACAAACTGAAAAATGTTATTTAATTACTGTAATAGTAGAAAGCATTAGGAGAGAATTTGATTCAGATCAACACTTTAAAGAGAGAATTAGATTATTTACTACAATATGTGCACATTCTTCTTATGCAATTTCCAATGCCTCTAGAAAGCATTGGTTTATAATAGAGATATCTTCAAAATTTGTGCACCTTCAAGAACCTTCACTTATTTTTTGTTCCCAGATTTTCCAAGGCTGGGGATCCTGCCATCCTTTCAGCATCTCTAAACCTATCTTCTATGCTATGAAACAAATTGCACAGAATAGCAGTATTACAATTCTATAACAATATACTTTTATCATAATGTGTTAATTCTGTTTTTTTGATTTTTACGTAACAACTTGACAATTTACCAAGTTTTTTAATAACAGATGTGTAAAAATCATTTGTGTTGGACAAACACTGAGAGTATCTCCAAGATTTTGCATTTCAATTTATGGAGTTTTTTTGGTTTGATTTCTGAATTACATGTAAAAATGATAGCAAATTTCTAATTTTCAATATTAATAGTTTTGATTATTTTTGTTTGATTGATTAGTTTATATAGTCAGTTGAAAATGTTTTAAGCATTTCTTTTTTTAAATAATTTCAATAAGCATTTTTTTTTCAAATTTTCAGAGACTTGAGAAAAAAATCCAGGAAGATTATGAAGCAGCTAATAAATTTGAATATAAAAAGAAGCGAAAAGAATCCTTTTATTTGTATGGGAAAATATGCCATATTAAGAAGTTACTAGATCAGTATGATCTAGAACAACAGAGAAAACTTAAGTAAAAAGTAATATGTATTTTTCCTCTATTATATTTTTAAAAAAATAGTTAATAGAATGAAAATTTTCTATGAAAATTTAAAAAAAGATGATATCAAAATCAAGTTAAAGCAATACTTAAGGTGCAATTTTCAATGTTATTCCTGTAACCAGTTAATTTTATAGAGTAAAATGTTACAGATGTGCAATTACTTCAAAATATTTTTCTGTTATCCAGGGTTTGTAGACCTATGCTACATATAATTCCAGAAGTATATTATTTATATACTGAAATACGTATATATATACAACCAAGTTAGAAACAATTAATGAAGGTGCTTTTGATTATTTTGATAAATTTTCCCATTAAAACACTTTTGTTCTGCTCTTAGTATTTACTAAATTTCATTTTTAAACTAAATAATAATTATATATTTCACATTATATAATAAATATATAAATCATAGGTAGAACAAAACATTCTAAAGAAAACATGCTTAGAAGATTAATTTTCATTGTTAATAAATGAATGGGATATACTTATAATGCTTTGTAGGTTATAATAGTATAATATAATATAATGATATGCCAGTTTTTTGTTTGGGCCATTATAATGATTATAAACTAAGCTAATTTGTATTCAACCATTTACTATTTTTCATTTTCATCAGATATGAAATTTTCCTTTCTGCACTAGTTGGTTTTGCATTTTCTCCTCTCATCTACTACGGAGAAAAATCTCTTCTTTCTAAAATTATGTAATGATTTTATTTGTTTATTTATTCATATACTATATATTCATGTTATAATGATATAAAATAATTGAGGCATTAAATTGCTGGTAAATAATTTTAGCTAATTTATAAGAACTAACCTATAGTAATTGTTCAAAATTTATTTAAATGCATATATTAAGTAAGCTTTTGGTTTGAGATCTTTCATAGACAATTTCATAAATGTAGAATTTTGTGAAGAAGTAATGAACTTACTATAACACATAAAAGTAATTAAATATTAATAAATTAAGAGAGAAAATTAATAATACAAACTTGTTATAATCCCATTGAAGAAATTATGTTTATTTTAATATGGATATATTCTAAAGTTTTATGGTCATAAATGAATGTCATGTAATATCAGATAATCAAATACATGAATTTAAAATTATATAAACATATTAACAATTATATATAACATTTCAAAAATATCTGCTTTTGTACTTTTGCATGTGATTATTATTTTGATCTGGAATTATATGTAGCTATAGGAATTATCTTAAATGAGTTTAAATAATGAAAATTATTCACAAATGCAATATTACAATTAGTATGAATTTAAAGTTACTTAAATTACACACCTATCATCAATCTAATTCTTTTGGTTACATTAATATTTCATATTTGTTTAATTTTTCAAATTTTATGTTAAATATATGCAAAGCATTTTAAGACATATGAAATGTATCAAATATAAAAACGTATACTTACAAACAAAAGAATTACATCTACAAACGAAAACCCTGCAAATTATTTTAGTATATTTAATTATTTGAAGTATAATTAAAATCAATAATATATATTATAAGAACAATTGTTTATTTAACAATATTTACAAAAATAACATATTTTACTCTCATAGGATAGTAAAAATGAACATTCCAAGTATAAACATGTTGATAAATAAAAGTAGATTTGATATTCACTTTTCGAAGAATAACTTTACTTTAAAAAATATATTTACAAATGTTGAGAGATTGCTGAAGATAGAATATTTTATATTGATAATTTTTAATAAATTATAGAAATATTATTTTGAACAAATTTTAATACATGAAATTTAATCTAATCTTTAAATGTTAATGTACATCTCAATTTTCAAGCAAATATTCAGATTTCTTGAAAGAATTGTTCTTTATTACTTTGTGTTACCTTATGGTGAAGTTACATGCTTACCATATGTGTTTGAGAAAACTTTTTATGCATTCCATTCACTATTTATTTCAAGAGTGTTGTTTACTTATGTATATTTTTTTGCATGTTTATTTTGTGTTGTTTCTTTGTGTATATTTTTATGAATATTTTTCTCTTTATTCTTCTCCTGAAAATCAAAATGTGCCATACAAGGAACACTTAATATAAAGTGTTTAAAATAACTTTAGAGATTTGGTTTTGTTTAATGGCTTTCATAGTGAACAAACAATTATTTATCATGAAATGTCATGTTCTTGTAATTATGTCTCCAATGCTAAAATTGGAAATAACTGGTCTGTGATTTATACTAGTGATACTTTTGTGATGTTTATAACATTTATCCCTTATATTTATATTTTTGATATGGGTATAAAGCCTGAAAATCAAATCAAATGCACTTTCGAATCCTCATCACTCATTCTACTGATCGGGGAATTAAATGGTTGTGTAATGATTTATTTTCATATTATTTCTATGCATTTATTTGTAATTTTAATTGTTTACATTCACAATTCATTAATTTTTTTAGTAAAATTCTCAAATGGATTAATTAATAAAAATTATAACTGCATTTCTTTTTTTAGATAAGATTTGAGTATAATATCTGAATCATCTGTTTGAAAATAGTATTTCATATAATACCATAATTGAAAAGATATTCAGAAGGCATTTTACTATGCAATTTCTATTTGAATTAATTTTGTGCCAAATTTAGATTGTTTCTATTTGTACATATCTGTGATCTAATTTTAAAATTTTTAAATCTAACATAATCGACATAGTTTCATTTAACTTGGGATATCAATGAAGATACACACATCATATTTAGGTATGCATATAATCATATAATATTAAGTAATTTCTTTAACAAAATAAATTTTTCTTTCTTATAGATTAATTCATTACTTATCTGTCTCTTTATAGCTTTTTAGAATTAAAAAAAAAAATTATTTTCATGGTTTCTTTAGTGTTTAAATTTTTATTCCATAACATTTGAAAAATCTATAAAATCAGCAAATACATTTTGATGCATACAATAATCTCTGAATTCATAATATAAACTAATATAAGTATTCACAATTATTGCAGTTATTTTACAAGATCATGCTCATGGAATATCATTATTGTTCTACTAGTAAATTTTCTTTATTGATGAGTTATCTTGCTATTCAATAAATTTCCATTTATATGCAGTTTTAATTAAAAATATTGAAATATATTTCACAGTATGCATATCATCTTAATTATCAATATTCAGGAATATTTTATATTTTTTAATAGTGAATTTCATATGATTAATCTTTGGATAATTTTGTTTTAGAGATAATCTTTTTACATTTCAGAAAGTTAAAATAAATTAATAGATAAATAATTCAAATTTAGGATATGTTTGGAGCAGAATCACCTTTTTCATTTTATTTCAACCTTAACTATCTTGTTCCATAATTTACAAAAATGGTTGAAAGTATTATATTGAAAAAAGTATACACCCTATTTTAGAGCTACATTATTTAATGTTCACTTCACCTCTTAACTAATGTATTGATTCAGATAAATGACTTTCACTACTGTTTTGTTTTTTCATTGGCAGCTATTTTCCTATGAAAATTATTGCATAAAATACAGTAAAAAGAGTTGATTCTTTTTGAATCAAAACATTTACTGGAAAATTGATTGGGTTGCCTCTATTGCGAGACATGTAAAATAACATTTTAGTAAGTTATAGAATGATCCAAATAATATGCTTGTTCAAATAAGTTTGCTTCATTCTATTTTGGTTGGCTTGAATTCTACTGAAATTCACTAATGGGCATCTAAAAGGCTGATATTCCAAAAAGTTTGTAAGTGGCTAATAAATGTCATATGCGTTTAGATACGTAGATACAACGAAGATTAAATAAATAAACAGTTGTATCCTATCCAACCGAGTTTGAATTACAGGTTTATCGATTTTGGCGCCCAAAGATTTATCAGGCCAAACAAATGTCACTTTTATTTTTCTTTCTCTCGTCTAGATCTAGAGCATAAGAACCCCGGTGTAATTATTATGGATTCCAAAAACTAGTCGTCTTCTAGTCTGTGTGGTTTCTAGTCTTAAGTGTGGAATCCTGATGGTACAATTTTTGGAGTTGAATTATATATTCATGTTAATGGTTAAAACAAAATCATTATCACTAAATTTAATAACATAACTTGAAAGGGATTAATATTTTTATGAATATATTGAAGTCACAACACATGCTGTTATGACATTCCCCCCTTTTTTTAAGCTATCTCGATATTATGGTCATCTTTGTATCTTTCCATTTTATAAAAATTAAAAGAAAAACTCATTTTATTTCAAAATCTTATGATTAAAGAAAGATGAAAAATCAAATCTGCTAGCATTTTTTTTTATTTTATTTTTCATCGCTTACTTTCTTACAGAGAGATTATAGCTCTCTAGACTGTTTATTAAACTTCCATGCTCTTTTAATTGATGCATTAGAATTAAGAACACAGTTTTCTTTAATTATATAATTTCATTGATTGATGTAATTGATAAAAGAAAATCAAATGATTAGAATTTAGAGATATGAATTGGGACAAACATTTTATAATACATCCTCAATAAGGATATTTTTTAAGTTGATAAAAGGCCATTGCTATTAAGATTTTATTGATTGTTAAATACAGCTTTCATGAAATTATTCAAAATTTTAAAGATTATAATTAAGTTGGGAATTAAGCTCTGTAACTATAATTTTCCTTGAAGGATCTGATTTCATGTTTATAGTTTAGAATATGTTAATCCAGACATTTTGTAGTTAATTTTAAGTTTTAAAAAAAGATTACAAAGTTATGTTTACTGATGATGAATTTATAAAAACTGACTGATGTACATATCTTTGATTTCTTAAGTAATTAAAGATTGTGTTAAATTTGGTTTACTGCCAAATAAATAAGTAGAATCAATGGTATTTTACTTATATCTGTTTGAAATGTATTAAATTGAAATGAAGTGCAGCATATTCTTTGTAATCAATTTTGTTTTCAATAAAAGTTTGTTTGAATTATTCTTGTTGTAATCAGTACTTTATACACATAATTCGCATTTTGTACAAAATATTTTTCTGCTTCGTATTTTATCAAACAATTCTTTAAAACAAAATACTAAAATCTTAGTATGAAAAACTTCCTCCAGAGGTCTTGGGAGATAAAAATAATTATTATTGCTTTATATATATATATATATATATATATATATATAATAACAAATTCTAAATTCCAGAATACAATATATATTTTCCCATTCTTAGCTCAAATGCTGTAACTTTAACTTTCTCTGTATTTTTTCCAGCTATTTTAATAAAAAGAAAATCAAAATTGTATACACAGATGACATTAAGAATGAAACAGAAATGTCTGGACTTATACCAGCTCCACGAGTACATAAAAAATTAAATTTGGAGGATATTTTAAGCAAGAAACTAAATAAATTGCAAAACAATCCAGAAACTTTAGAAATAAATTTCTCAAGCTGATGACTTACTAAGTTTCATTTGGTAGTTGTTTAGATAATTAACGTAATTGATCTGCATAACCGAGGAAAAACAAAAAGTCATTTTAATAAATATAATCTGTTTCCGAGCTAAAATTGGCTCAAGTATAAAGACTGTATAAAACAAAAAGAAAGTACTAAATGTCAAAAAAAAAAAAAAAAAATTATTATATCTTCAAGATATTATCCGCCATTCAGAATTTTGAAAAACATCTTGGAGTTATCACACTATATCTTGTACTAATTCAAAACTGCAAAAAGTAAAAAATTGAAATTTGTTATGCATATTTCTATGTATCATGCCAGAACATCATTTCTTGAACGGTCATGTATTACGTGCTCATACGAGTTAAATTATATTTTTATTCATTTTAATTGTCTCAATGAATTAGTAACATTGCCGGTAGCGCGTCTTCCTCGTATTCTGAGTCCCGGGTTCAGGCATGGTTGTTCTTCTGTGAGATGTGCGAAAGTACCTCCCTGTAAAATGGGGATGTGCAAGCTTGTGAGTGTGTGTTTCATCCTCATATGAGCTAGAAGTCAGACTTCTGCGCTCGGATGCACAGGGGTCCATACGCTCAGAAGCTACTGCACCCCTCTTTCCGTGGTAAAAAGCGGACACGACATCATCATCAATTAATAACTTTAGTATTGCAAATGATCAAAAAAACTTTGTCTCGCATTTATTATTTTTTTAAAAAATATCACATTTTCTGTTTATTTCATTTTATATAATCACATGCTCAAAGTGACATTTTTTCTAAGTTTTATTTGCTGCAGTCTTAACTTATTTTTTTAAATCAGAGCTTTTGTAAATGCAATGGCAAGAGCTGATTTTTTGAGATGTTTGAGCAGATAATAGAATTTTTATTTTTCGCTAAAAGATTTTTGTTGACGCCAGACCTCATCCCAAAAACAACATCATGTTCTGACATGATAAAAATCGAATTTTTAAGAAAAGGCTAACTTAATTACCCAACTTGAGTTCAACATTGGTATTTCTGGCAAAGCAAAAAGGTGAGCTCTTCCTAAATATCACAGGGGACTCACAATACAGATTTGCAGATGTAAACTCCGCATAAACAAAGTCGGATTTATCCCTAGAGGAATCCTTAAAAAATTTAAAATCTGTTCCATTCCCAATTTTCAAAATCTTTTTTAAAAAATTAAATAGAGTTTGTTGTTGTTACTTATGGCACTTACCATGGACAAGCCCGCTGATACATCAGCAGATTTTAAGCCGAATATATACGTCTCTTGTTTTACAAGTAGCGCCATCTAGGGCCAAGAGTACGCCTTAGCTACACACACATCACAAACCTTTTTAGCGGGCGGACTACATTCATTCATTCATCTCAGATCGTAATTTAGACCTGGAACAGAGAATGATCACCTCTGACCCAGTACCCCCAGTGATATTACTCTCGATATGGAGGACTTTGCGACCACGAACAGATTTAAAGAGCGCTAGTTGCCACACACTCGGGGAATCTTTTGGCCGGTGAGCTTCGAACCCGTAACCTACGGAGCACGAGTCCAACGTTCTACCAACCAAGCCCCCATAGAGTTTAATTGCTATATGAATAAATGACAAGTACTATAAAAACATATATAATCGGATATTTAATTGCGGTTAACATACAAAAGAATGGTTTCAATATCTTGTAAATAAAATATTACATTTTTAAAGCAATTTAAACGAAATGGGAAAAAAAAAGCAACAGCAAAATTTGTATAATAATCTGAATATTTTAATAGAGAATTTAATAAATTTGATGACAAATGAATCATTTTGAAAACTGCCAAAAATTGGATATTGTTTCCGGAAGGGCTTGCTTTTAGCTTTAGGTATATTAACGTCTCGTTTTGAAGTAACACTAGTGTTATTTATTTCCGCAAAGGGATTTAGAAAAATATAATATAAGCAGGAGGGGTTTTTCGAATTTTTCTCGCACAGTTCTTTTTATAAAAATGATATCCCACCTTTTATCCACGATTAAAAAAAAGTGAGCCTTGGACAGGGATGCACAACCTTTTCAGGATGAGGAGCCAAAATATGAAAAAGATCATGTCGAGGGGCAAAGCAGCAAGTGAATGTTAAAACATGTTATAAACGTGAAAACGCGTTTTTTTGGAGCAATGCGCATGAATTACAATTATTACTTTACTTATGCATACATAATGCAATAGATGAATGAAACACAAGCATTATAGATATGATTGAGATAATTTACCTAAAAAAAATTCTGTGAAAAAGGTGGCAAACTTGAAATAGAATAACAAAGGAAAACTTTTTGGTAAGTATACAGAAAACACAATTTAAATTTTGAGAAAAAAAATCAATCAAAATGAGCAAACATTAATGAGATGGTTGGGAATGAATATTTGAAGTTATTGCTTTTATATAGGGCTTAAGATTGGTTGTGGCAATATACAAAACAAAATGAGAAATAGAAGAGTAGGAGGATTCTCTCATCTGCTATTCTATTTCTTACTTTTGATTTGTTTAAATTCATTAGTGAGAAAGTTTGCTCACAAATTTAAGTTCTGCCAAAGAAAGTTGCACAAGCTGCTGCATTTTGCTTTAAGCACAAAAATTCCTCGGGTAAGTCTTCTAAGTAAAATTCTAATATCGGTTTTTCCTTAAACTGATTTTTTTTTCAAATCAGAATTCTGTAAATCAACTAAGGCTAATTGCATACACTCACCCACTATATTTACACCAATAGAAAATGGAGGAAAAAAAATCAATTTTTGTTAGACACTTTTCAAAATTTGAAAACCGATCATCAAATGCTTTGCACAAGATTTGAATTTGATCCTCATACTGCATGTTCATGTGAGGAAATTTTTCACGTCCGCGAACTTCTCCTATGCGAAAACTCGTACTCGCAGTTAGCTATGAAGGGAAACAAACTGAAAAGCCGCTTAGTAAAAAATAAACGAACTTAATGAACAACTGTAAATTATTTAATCTGCTGTCAAATGCTTTACCCAAGTTTTGAATTACCCAAGTTTTTGTTCTCCTGTACGAAAATTTGTACTCGCAGGTAGCCATGCAGGGAACAAACGGGAAAGCCGCTAAATAAAAAGTAAATAAACTTAAAGAAAACTGTAAATTATTTATTCTGGTGTAGAATCCGATTCCCCCCTGTTTATATGAAAAAGTATAATTTCATTTTAAATTAATTTTATTTTATTAACAACATTTGTGAGCCAATTTCAATGGCTACGCGGGCCATAGGCTGTACATCTCTGACCTTGGAGAAAGCTATGCATACAATGTATGCTCAGATTTTCGCATACGAGTATGCTTTGTAGTATACTGAAGAAAACGAATATGTATTTAGGGTCATGATTTTTCTGACATGTTGAAACTAAAATTTGATATAGAACTGCGATTTTAATAAGACTATATTTATCTAAACCACTGTACATGCATTTGAAAAATTCAGACAGCCGGACATTCAACTTTTTGGCTCAAAATTCGATATAGATCAACAATTCTAAAACTATAAACGAAATCCCCTTCTTTTAGCTGCTTTTGTTGTATCCAGATAAAATTTCTTTTGCTAGATATTTTGATCAAGATTTGATAGATATCTGTATACCTAATGCAAAGACTATATACTAAATTTCATCAGCTTTTTTGACCTATCGTGTTTACAGATAGCCAGAGCTTTAATTTGACTTTAATTCAAAATCAAATTGAAGACCGACCCCCCACCCCCCCAAAAAAGGTAATTAATCTGCACTACATAGTAGGGTTTGACGGTTTTTTAAAAAGTAAATTTGTCACATTAAAAAATCGGTTTTCTTTAACTTTTTAATATTTCTCTTTTTTTATTTAAGAATTATCATTTGGGACCGATTCGCTAAGAATCTGAAGGCTTAGGAAGACAAAATTAACAAGTGAAGGTACATTTGAATTTCAGTTAAATGAACTAAAAAATTTAAACACTTAAATAAGTTTGAATTTATTATGTTTTAGTAGAACGAATTAAAAACAGAAGACAAGTAGAATTAGTAACTCTTTTGGTGTATTTTCAAAATCTAGAAATAGTTCAGTGAGAAATCTTGTGTACTTTCTTCAGTTTCAAAACCAAAATTATTAAATTATATGGAAAGATATTGTCTAGAATATTTCCAAATTCTTCTGAGAAAAACGATTCTGATGAAGAGCAAATCGAAACTACTCATCAGAGTAATGCTTTTTTAAAAAGAAGCCATGGAATAATCAATTTATAAGTTTCTTGAAGACTTGAAAGAAAACTTACAAATCCAAAGTCTGAAAGTTGAATATTTGCTATTTGATGCCATGAAATCTATAAAGCCAAGCTCAGTAGCCAGTGAATAAGTATTTTTAATTTCAGGCAATATTGTATCCACAATAAGAACAAGAACTAGCCAACATTCAGTAAATATTTTGTTTTTTAAAAACCGATTGTCTTTGGAAAAATTAAAATTAGTGAAAATAATATAAATATTATTTTAAATTTTTGTTTGAGTTTTCGTTGTTTTGTGTAAGTAATAGCAATATGTAATCCTTAAATATTTTATAATAATTTTTTTAAATATAAAGTAAATAAAATATTTTTCCTTATTCTATTTTTTAAAGACAAGAATTTAATATCGTTTTTTTTTAGAAATATTGAATTCAAAAAAGATTTTTGTAAAAAATGTACACTACTACAAAGAGTTGGCCACATCCAATCTTTGTTTCTGCAGTCTAGTGGAGTCACACTGCGGGAACTTCTAATTCTACTGATAGTTTTTCCATAAACTTCACTGAAAACATAGAAAAATCTTCCCTTATAGTGGTATGCTTCACAATGTTTGTAATGATATAAATTTATCTATTGAACCAACAGCAATCCTAATACCTCAAACAAATAACAGCTTCTGTGCACTGGACTAACACTCCAAACTTCACTACTCTCTCGTCATCATTGCCAATCGGGCAGTGATATTTATACCTGACTTGGCATGAAAATCTAGGACTTTCGACACGGTTTTAGCTATATCACTTAATAATGGTCCAAGGACTTAGATGATGGAATTTTCCAGAACTATGTATTTTTTGCCAAATCACTGGACATGCTGTTTTTACGTAAAGGTTTTTGTTAAAGGTAGAATAATCATAAGAATCAAGAATCGTATTAAAAACATCAATTAAGCTCCAGCAATTATAGTGATAAAATTTCGAAATTTAACATCAACCTTTTTTTGTGTGTTTTTCATATCAAAAACAATAAATGGAGTTGGAATGTTATTTGCACTTTGAAAACCTGATTCTTGAACACATACTTCAAAATATCTTGAACCAAAATTCTATTTACGGTTAAAATTAAATTAACAACTATTATGATGATGGTTACAGTCAAATATATAAGGAGTTTTTTTAAATAATACCTTTGTATACGTAAATATTTAATTCTAAAGGAATTTTAAAAAAAGTATGATAATACTCTCCATTCCTTTTTCTGGTATACCAACACATTATGGAGCAATTTGACCTATGAATCGAAACACAGGACTTGTGAAATACACTGAGAGATTCACTTTTGTAATGATTGGGTCATAAGAAGGCCTGAGTGATGATCGAATTTCATAGCTGTTATATGACATATGGTTATATTATTTATTTATTGTTATTATTAATTATAAACAGCATTTTTTAACTTACTTACTAGTCAGAAAAACTCCTAATAAAGCTAATTTTTCATTTGATATAGTAAAATATTCGTATTTTCACAATAGAAATTACAAATAATAATTGTTAAAAAAACTCCAGCAATAAAGTGTATCAGTGTTAAATCAATACCAGCATTTTCGATTTATCATATTCCATTTTTTATATAATACAGAAATTTTTTAAACCCTTTTTTTACTGTTGATACTGAAAATGCCAGTTTTGTTTAACTCTTCATTAAAAACAAATAAACACAATAATGCCTATAGCAAGAACAATTAAGCAGTTTTGATAAAACTCATATTCAAAATCTCCAGTCTAATGTCTTGACAAATTAATTCTACACATAAATTACATATATTTTGTTTTAAAAATACTATTGGCAGATTATTTACAAGGATATTGAGAACAGGTAATTAGATTAATAACATTTTTAAAGTAATTAAAATTAGAGGTTTTTATTATTTCCAAAATCAGAAAAAGACCGAAAATATAATGGAGTGCAAGTTTATTCAAGGAAGAATGATTTAGTACATTACAAATTTTAGAAAACGTTTCCAATTTTTATTCAATGATGGAACAACATAATCAAATAATCAAAAATATGCTATAATATTTTATCAATATAAATTCAATGAAAAATAACCAATACTAAATTAAAGTATTATGTTTCAAAATAATAAAACTAGTTGATTATTATTTCAAATTAATTCTATCAAAAATTTGATATATTGTAAAACTTAAAATAAAGTTTGAAAAATTAAAATGTAAGGGAAAATGAAATAAAAAAAGTAAAAGAATGAAAAATTACCACTAAAATAATCTGAAAACAGAAAAAGAAATAATAATAATAATAACATGAAAAATTTCTGAACTAAATTAATTGCAAGATTTTTTAAATCAATTCAAAATACTAACAATATGACAAAGAGTACAAGAATAATAATAAAAAATAGGTAAAGAAAGAAAACATTTTTTTAAAAAACTGAATGAAAATTTGAAAAATTAGTATAATAATATGTTCCAATCATATAAATTAAAATAAATATTTATCCATTAAAAATAATTTTTATCTTAAATATAGAATAAAATGTTTCAATAAAAATGAATAAAGAGATTTTTCTTTAAAAAAAAAACTTTTTTACAAATGTTAATAAGTATTACACATTTTTAAAAATATAAAAGTGCATATTGCAGAAATGTAAACAGATTAAAATGTTTTAAAAAGTACCAACATACTTTCTACTGATATACAAAATAATATTCCAACAATCCCTTCATTAAATATTGCCCTGATTGATTCTCAGCAGCCATAAAAATTCTATCATCATCAAAAACTCGATAATTATCAAAAGTTTGAAAATTCACTAAATATAGGAAGTCTGATCAGCACGCAGCAATCTATCTAGTTCGAAGAGTATTAAAATTTACATAGGTATAAATTTAAGGTGTTTTAACACTAAAAAAATTTTTAAACTTACAAAATATATTATGAAATTAATAAAAGAGCAGTGTTTAAAGATATTAAAGTAGAAAAATTATATATCTTAAAAAACATGGAAGTGCATATTATAGCAATGCATACATATTAAAAAATTTTAAAAACTACCAACATACTTTTTAAAGATACACAAGACAGTCACAAAGAGGGCATTTACATAAAGCTTCATTTCACATATGTTTTTACCATTTAGAGGGGGGGGGGAGACAAACGTATAACATATTGTTACAAGCGGGCAAGCGTCACGAAAGCCCCCTGAAGGAGAAAGCGTTGGCGACGGTTGACGAGGAGCTTCGCGAAAGCCGAGTTGATTTGGCGAGGGGAATATTCTGGTAGCCGCTGGATTGTCCACGGTGTTTTTCGAAGCTCCGAGGGCTTCTGGGCGTTCGCTCGCTTGACTTTATAAGGGACGGGCTGCCGCAATTTGGCTCTCTCGAAAGATTAGAGACTCGTCGTACAAGCTGATCACTTTTCTCGCCTGTTATTAGTGAGCTGTGTTTACGTTGTATTATTGAGCTCGCTGTGATTTACTGTTTGCTGTGCTATACGATATCTGTTTTGCAGTCTGTGTTTATTGAGCGTAAGGCTTGCATTTACACCGTTACTGACTGTTGACTGATGGATTGATTTTATCTGAAGTTTCCTTTATCAAGTTATCCTGTAATACCTGTAAATAGCTATAAATAAATTTGTTTGTGCTGTCCTCAAATAAAGTCCATTCAATCCGAATCCGCTACGCTATATGTGTAGGAAGAATCTTAAGCTTAACAATTAAGCTTTCATATTGTCATTTAGTCTAACATTAAAAACGCTGATATCAATCTTCCTTAAATGTATTATTCTAGGGAGGGGGATATGAAGGATTTCAAAGAGTGTGGTAATTTTTTACACCAGGTTCTATTATAACATACATCTTCATACGTATATTAAATTTTTAACTCCAATATGTTACAAAAACTTTCAATTTTCCACTGATGTGAGTTTGTTTACATCTGGAAAGCAGAGTTTTGAAAATATCTATTATTCTAAACTTTTTTCCCCTTCCCCCATGGAACAACAACACTTCAAATCTTGACCATATTTAATTGCTAACAGCATATTCTATTGCAATAAAATATGTGTATCCCTTAAGAAAAGTTGTATTTTAATTTCAGGTTTATTTAATAAGAATTTTTAAATAATGGGCTGCAGCTTCTGTGCTTTCGACTGTCTAGAACAATAATATAAAGATTTTTAAAAAATGGCAGTAAAAATTATACAGATTTATTATTTTAATTTGTGCTTTGAATGCATATACATTAGTAATGCTTGAAAATGCATTACTAAATTAAGACTTTTAAAAACTTGCATAGAAATTAAAAAAAAAAAAAAGATTGGAAATTATGGCAACATTCGAATTAAGAACATCTGCTTTGAATTTCAAATTTCAATACATTTTTTAAAAAACAATAATAATTAATATCTTGATTGGACTGTAATATCTTAATTAATAAAATTATAATATTATTGAATAAATGATATAAAATGATTTTTAAATTAAATAATAATTAGCATCTGTTTCTAACAGATATATTTGAAATTTGTTATTGAAGAAATTTTTTAAACTTAATAGATAAAGGTAATATAAATGTTTACAAAATTGCTTTCATATTATTTCTGGAAAATATTTCATATGTTTAAAGTAAATAAAACATACAAAATTTGCTTGAATTACAAATATATGTCAAAATAAAAGATACATAATTTCCTTTATGCTTCTATTGCAATTTGTTGGCAGTACATTTAAGTTTAGTGAACAGATAATTTATTCCACAGTGAAAGGCTTAAAGCAAGTATTTTCATATATTAGAATATGACAACATTTATAGAAATATTAATAAAAAAATATGTACAGATAATAAAAAATATATAAGATGAAAAACAACAAAGAGCAACAAATGTAATCTCTAAGCAAAAACCAAAATGAAATTGAACACAAAAATGAGCATAATGATAATTATGGGCATTAATTTACAGCTTGGAAATTCAGCTTGAACCCTAATCTGTGTGATGATACCGAAAAAATCAAAAATTGGCCCGGTTCCTAGTCTAATACAGATAGTACGAAAAACAGAATTTTTTATAAGCATCTTTTTATCTTCCATTGAAACTAAAATTTAGTAAAATTCTAAAGTTTTTGTGACAAGATCAAGAATCAAACTTCATTTATTTGAGTTCTTTCTTTTTAATTTTATTCTGTTAACATGTAACCTTTTCAAATATTAGGCAGATCTACAAATACGATGATAACCTATACACTAAATTTCATCTTTCTAGATCTTTGTGTCCGAATTACAATGTTCATATATTCATATATTTTTGAATTCATATATTTTTTTTCACAATATATCAATTTTCATCCATTTAGCTTATTGCATTGACATATTGACAATTTTAAATTTAGTTTAATCAGAATCATGATCTGAAATTTTAAGATTTGTGGTGGATATCTATCATCGATTATATACCCCTATCATAAATTATATCAGATATCTGCAAACTATACGCTCTGTCGAGGCTGTGAGTGCCGTAATTTGTCACACCGATAATCATCATTCTGATATGGATTTAAGAAAGCTGTACTCTTCTTCTCTTGGGAATGCTCTTGTACACTGTCTCAATGAAGCATGTAATAAAAATAAAATGTTTAATTTCTTTAGTTAAATTGTAAATAAAATTATTTTTCTAAAACATTGCAATAATTGGAATTGCAATAAAACACACAACCCTAATTATGAGAGATGGAATTTTATTGATTATATTAGGATGTCAAAAATGTTTCTTTCTCATAGCACTGTGAATGACCTTATCTGATCCTGCTTGTGAAAACATGCAGGCTTATCAATTGGCTGTTTATGTTATTTGATGTAAGGACAATAAACCTTCAACTATTGCACAGCCTGAACTGTACATCAAAAAAGTGCATATTACAGAATGCTGGGATTGGAAAGGTATAATTTCTCCTTCAAGGTGAAACAGTAAATTCTATGAAATAATTTCATCAACTGGATCAAGCTGCCATAGCAAAAAAAAAAAAAAAAAAAAAAAAAAAAGGCGAGGCATTGTTTTTTATGAGGACAAGACTATATATTGCATAAGTCGTAAGAGACTAACTCACTCAATTTGATTGGAATGTTTTACTGCATCTTGCACACTCTTCAAAATTTTTTTGGGGCAATTATTACTTTTGTCAGTACTTAGCTTTAAATCCAGCAGTAAAATAAGTGCACTTCAAGGATTCTTACTTGTCCAAAAGACAGCCATTTTGGAAAGAAGAAATAACAAGGCTTCCTGAGAGATGGAAGAAGGTAATATACCTAATAGGTTCTTATATAACAAAATAAATAATATCTTAAAAACAGTAAATATTGTGTATTTGTTAAATTCTTAGAATAAAATTTATACCCATTATCAACAGCACTCTGTCAACCCTAACTTAGTTACGTCAATGAGCTGAATGGGGGTCTGGCTAGATAAAGGTGATAGCTTCACTCAAAAAGATATGCTTCAAAGCCTTCATTAAGGTTGTTAATTCCCCTTTTTAGTTAATTTAATATTGGTAAATACCAAATACTCCTAAAATAACAAGGCTGATTTGATTAAAGAAAAATGATTGTTAGATAATCTATTATAGAACTTGTTTGAAAGGGTTTTCTTTTAATGCATTTAACTTTATCAATAATCTCAATAATTTAGAATCTAACATTTGTTTGATCCTGTTCATTTTCATGGAAAATGACAAAAAAAAAAGGCGATTATAACAACAGTTAAATGAAAGTGATATTAGAAAGATAGTGCTATAATAAAGCACATAAAGATTAAAAAATAATAGCTTTTTAAATATTTACAGAAGAAGAAAATCAGGGAGATCTTTAACAATTTCAGTTACAGATGCAGTCAAAATTCCACCTCCTCCAGGTGCACTATATATTTCACCATATTGTTCAACAAGCAAAAAGCCAACCAAAGTTTCAATTGCTTCCTTTGTTGTTGGATCAGTCTCCCATTTGTGAAGATCTCTTATGACAAAATACACTGAATGAGTTATCAGGTAATTCCATCCACCTTCTGTATAACATAGCTAAAATGAAAAGATAAAAATATTTTTTCTTTGGTAAATTAATTTTGTCAGTATAAAAACTTGAAGGATTAAAAAATTTCTTAATAAGTACAAGTATCAGATTTTTAACTTTCTCAGATATGATAATGATGCGGGAGCAGAGCCACTGTGCACAGTCGAAGAAGGCAACTCAATGCACTTAACTGAATTTTTCATCAGTAATCGAGTGTCAGCCTCTACCCAAGTTGGTTATAAATGTTCATCAGATTTTTTATTTCTCTCATAATAACTGAGTGAGTTGAGCAAAGATAATGCATCAAATTTTGTCAAAAGCTAGGTGATTCTCAAAGTGAAATAATTTGTTAGTCTTAGCAATTGATTGGAGGCCATACTATGGGGGTAACACAAGTGAAGTAGTTGTATAACCAATAAAAAAATGGCCAAACTGGTGGAGATAATCCCCAATATGCACTGAAAAGCCAAATAAAGTTTAAAGAGAATTATCAACAATTTGTACGTTGATTTAGTGATGCAGTTCGGGGCAAAGGATCAGACCTCTTTTTGAGGTAAAGCTAGCAATTACAACATGGCAGTGCTCCGGCTCATTCGTCATCTTTATTAAAACTTTCTTGACAAAATATAACATTTCAGTGATTTCTTAACCACCATATTCCCCAGATATGGCTCCTTGTGACTTCTGATTGTTTTTAAAATTGAAGATGCCATTGAAAAAATTCCATTTTGTGAGAAGAGATAATGCAGAACACAATAACAGAAAGGAACAACATTCAAAAGAAGCTTCCAAGAAATGTCCTCGGCAGTGGAAAGATTGGTGGCTAAGAGCATGATGGCACAAAGCGGCCCACTTTTTAAGGGAATCAGTCTCAATTTCCCCACATAAGTAATATTTTTTCCAGTCCAAAGGTCGGATACTTTTTAGTAAACCCTAGTGAGATGAATTGAAGATAATTTCCAAGTAGAAAAATAACAATATGGTAAATTTTTAAAATCAGACACAAACCTTGCTTTAAGTCGGTCATCAATATCCTTAAATTTAATGAATCAATATCCTTAATTTAATGAATCATTATCCTTAATCAATATCCTTAAATGCAATGAATTTGATTTATCAATAATGATCAAAGATCTTTAAAGTTAAATTTTTTCTTCCATAACAATTCCTATCTTAGTCTAAAACATATTTTTGACAAATTCAATAACATCTGTTATCATCAAAGTATGTTACTTACAAATAATATATCAAGAGCTTGTACAGTAAATAAAAGGAAAAATGTAAATTAATGGCAAAAATTAGATGACAAAAAGTTTACTAATTAACTCTACCAATACCAAATGATCCAAAACATTTCTCCAATGAAATACTAATAGGCACCAGAGAAATCTAGATATCATTGTGAGAACATTCTCATCTTTTGCTAGATGCACCACATGGTTTAATACTTTGAAACAATTACATAGAATGGTTTGGGAACAAGATTTTTTTTTTTTTTCAGAACTTTCAAAGCATGAGTGAGCATCATTCGTTTAATAACCCATAGTAAACTTTCATACACCAACTCTTTAAGAAAGCAGATAAATATATTTTCTTGTGCGTGAGAGAGAGGGAGGAATATTTCTTGTTTTTGAAATAGAAACCAGGGCTTTCTAATATTCTGAGGCATGAGAACTGAAGCTTTTTTAGAAATAAGGGTCAAAATGGTCCAATAATTGCATCTGTTTTCTACAACCAAACCACTAACTCAAAGCAATCGTTGACATTTTCAAGATTAAAAAAAAAAAAAGCTTTTTTATTATTGTAAGTGTCTTAGCTTACCAATGATAAAGCTTGAACTAAAGCCCTACGGATTTGGGGAACAGACTCTCTTTGTTTAGAGTTCTCTAAATATTGGCAGTCTAATGGTAGCTTTTCCATGTGTTCCTCTTCATATTCTTCTGGGCCCATAAGTGGTAGTAATAAAACAGAAAGAACATCCCTTTCAATGAGTAAATTATGAATACCTAAAAAAACAAAATATCTACTAAAAAATAAGATATAAAAAATAAAACTAATTATTAAAGGAAAAAAATTAATTTGATAAACTATCAGGAGATTGTTAAAAAGGAAGCTTAAATTACATTTTCAATATTTTTTTTAGATATATTAGATCTTAAGGAACATTCATATTTAAAATTTTTAATATTTTGATGCTATACGATACTCACAAACACACTATTTAATTAATGTAGCATTTCATTATTTACAGCGGGTATAACTCAAATGAACACATACACACATGCACGCACACACACACATGCACACACACACACAAAGAGAGAGAGAGAGATATTATCTGCAATTTACAAGTGTTTAAAATTTGAAAGTCAATTTTCTCTATAAGCTATTAATAGTTTTTGAAAACATAAATTTTATTTAAGATGCCTGTGATTACTAAGAGGTAAATAAATATTTATAATACTATTTTATAATAAGGATGAAAACATTGAAGACAGTTTTATTTTTCTACAAATGAATTTTTAATAATAATACCACTCCCCTCTTTACTATGTGCAAAATTATGCACATGTACAATGTCAGTTGTAAAAATAATGAATATCTGTACATCTATTGGTGACCCCTATAGATATAAAAGTAAATTTAAAAAAGCATGAATCATCTATTAATGATCATTGGATCTACTAATTTGTAACTGAAAACCCCTAGAGTTAAAAGGTTTATTGTTTAGAAAGATCTAAAACTTTCCACAAACTTTTATTTTTAGAATAAAATTTGAAAGAAATCTTTTCAATAAATAGGAATTTTAAAGAAATTTACTCAATTCTTTTACCCCCTCCTTTCTCAAAGTTTCAAGCCTTAAGTTATAGTGAGGCTCAAATAAGCATTTCAGATAAAGGCCAAGTTATTTAGAGCATTTAATTTAAGTAAATTTATTTTTTGCCTCATAAATGAAAAAATTCCTCATAAATTGTTAGTTAAAAAATGATAATTGCAAGCTTGTTTGAGTTAACAATTAGTAGCTGAAGGATCTCCAATTGGAATTAACATATAGTTACACAAACGGAACTTTACAATTTATCGACACAAAAAAAATTCCTAATAATAAAATTAGGTAAATTTGGAAGCAACACAAATATAGTGGTTTCCACTCTACTTTGATACATGGCCCTTTAAGAGAATTAAGATATTTTCAAGGTACTTTATATAAAATTTTAATAAATACTTTTTTATAAAATAGTCAATTTTTGTAAGTATATTACAATATATAACAATTTTGGCCTTATAAAGCTTTTTTTTCACAGATTTTAAAAAACATAGAAAATCAATATTTCATTAATCACTACATATTTTCTTAAGTAGTGAAATAGAAGCCAAATATTGTTAATTTGATATTTTTTTAACATAGATCATTCAAGCATTATTTTGATTTTATGTTAATAACTACAGAGAACTCAAATTGATACAGAAGGCAATATTAATTGGAATTACAATTTTTTGAGCTATATATATTTTGTGCCCTTGTGAGGATACCAAAACAGGATAACCACAATAGTAATTAGACTTCAGCTGTGCGTGCATTAATTCTTTTATTAAAAATAGTAGTAAAGATGAGATGTAAATACTTGGAGAAATATTAGAAATTTGCAAAAGGGAGGAAATCACTTACTTGTTTGAGAGCAAAGATTTCTCAGTGTCACAGCTACTCCCAATCGGCGCACAAAAGGATCGTTTAAATTTATGTGATGAACAAAGCTTGTGATAAAGCTTTCATTATTTATTAATGTGCTGAAAGTAAGCAGTAACAATATTACATCAATATAAATATAAAAAGTGGAATTCTCTATGAATATAAAATTGCCTTGAATAATTTTGAATTTGTACAGAAACCATTACAAACAATAAAGATGTTAGTAAAATTTGAGGAACTTTACTACTATAATTTTTAACATATTTTATAAAATCTCATAAAATAATTTGTTATAAAACTCCATTTAAATTACAGGTAAAAGAAAAAGTAAACAAAACAGAACTAAATTATTTTTACTTTAAAGATTATCTACAGAATCATTAAAAAAAAATTATTAAGTAAGAATAGTTTTACTGATTAAGTGGTATCTTTTGTATTGAAATTCATAATGTAATAGAATACTTAAAATGGCATACAACTACAGTAAAAAGTTTGACAAATTGGAATAAAATTGCAGCAATAAATCTGCTTATTTCTCTATGGATGAAACAGACTCCCAAAATTATAATTTTATTTTTTAAGTGACAGTAATAAATTAGTTTTCATTGATGAAAAATAATATTTGAAGCTTTTTAAAAGACATATAATTTTCAAATAAACCACAAAATTACAAGATTTTATTTTTATAAGTTATCCAATATAAAAAAATAAAAAAAAAAATTCTAATGTTTATCAGAATATAATGCAATATTAGATTTGCTACAAATTATGGCAGAAAACTATTCACACCTCAAAGTAATATAATTAAAAATAATAAGAAGAATATAGGATGGAAAGAGGAAATTATATGGCTGTCAAAGTTAAATGGCAATCAGTTTTAACAAATTAATACTTAGAATCATATTTGCAAGGTATTCATCATTCACCTCCATTGTTAAATAGAAGATATTGGAACCAATTTTTTTGTTTAGAATATATCACAATAAAACTACAAAAATCAAATATAATTTTTTAGATTCCTTTTTCTTTACTTCACAATTCTTGATTTTTAAGGTAATATAAGAAACCAGAAAAGTAATTTTTTAAAAATTTTTATTCTATACTAGCCGCCTTTGGGGACCAGTCGGTTCGCCAGTATTAATGCTCGCAAAAATTTTCATATAATATTTTATGTAGCTGTGTCTCATAACAGGTTTTTCATCAAAATATTTTTAAACCAAACAAATTTTGATAATCATATAATTCATTTAGAGTATTATTTTCTTCAGATGTTCTGTTCATTGTACTATTCATCTTTCTCTTTCTATCCGAGCCATGATTGTCCCGGAATTGATATTTTACTTAAATGGTGGAGGGAAAGATCTAAAATTCTACGCTTTTATAGAATAATGAGATTCAAATTTTCATAAATGTAAACACACTAAACAATAAAGACACAATTGGTTTTCAAGCGATGCGAAAGTTTAAAATTAGCTTGGAAAATGCCATGCACAGAGGAAATAATATTGAAACACACACATCCTTCTTTTCTATTTCCTATCCTTTTTTTCTTCACTAATTTTGTTTCTACAAACCCTATTTCCACTTTGTTATTCTTTTTTTTTTTCCTTCCCTGCCCAAATTTTATTTTGAGTAGGCATAGATTAAATATTCATACAGACTAATAATAAAAGCAGCTATTTTCTTTCTTTTTTTAAACATCCCTTTATCTATGAATGAAAACCAACTGACTTCGCGTATTTCTTTCTAAACAAATCCTAATTTATTACTTCCTGCTATCTTACTCAGTTGGTGTGGGGGATGGAAATGAAGATTTTTGGCAGGAAAGTAAGAAAAGTGTTGTTTTAACTATTTTCCTAACAGTTTTTTCATTTTTTCTCTCCATAAGAACCATCCTCGTGTCTTAACGAAAATGTTTTTAAAAAATTAGCCGAATTGGTCGAGCCGTTCTCTGGTTTTGCGCTTAGCAACGCATTTCGAGAACCATTTTTATTAATATAGATAGATTTAATAAAAAATATAAAATATTTTTCTTCTAACAGAGTTTCAATACATATATATAATTTTAAATTGCAGTTATCTTATTCTAGGTGTTTTTAATATAATTAAAAAAATTAAAATATGGATGCAAATAGATTAAAAAAGGAAATCAATTGAGATTTTTTTAAAAAATCATAAGACCATTGAGTTTTGAATACTGATTAAATTTAATGTCATTGAATACAATTAAATTTCCTTTCAAACAGCTGTTAATAGACATGACAACTTATAACTGACTGAATAAATTATAAGCAAACATCACCAACAAGTCAATGTAATAGCTTTTCACATCCAAGTTACATTCAAAATACCTCTTCTTAAAGTTGTCGCTTATTCATTAATTTAAACACCCAAACAATATGTTTTGCACCGGTATAAGATTTTAAATGAATTCATTAAAGGATGATTTAATTCAAGAATTTTTCTCATATTTTTCCTTGTGCTTTATAAGAACTTTTATATGCAATATTTACATTGCATATTATTTAATAGTCATAATTCAATAAAAGTTTAAATTGAATATCTTATACAGCAGTAGTTAAAATATTTTTAGAAAATTTCAATATTGAAAGATAATTTATTAACAATAAAATCAAATAAAACATACTTTATTATCTCAGGATATCCTGAAATTGCAGCAAAGAATAAAGCTAAAAACTTATATTTGTCTCTTATTTCCTCTTTAGCACTAAGGAAATTTTCTAGAAGTTTGTTTAGCAAATTTGAATCTGTGATGGAGTCCTTCTGTTGTAAAATCTTATGACATGCCGCTAAATTTGATAATATATAGCAGGTGTAGTCTGTAAACCGATAATCTGCATTACATATTTTATTCAAAAGAGACAGTATTAAGTCTTCTTTTGACTTAATCATGTCTGATGCTCCATCGTTATTGGCTGAGATGTTGATTAAGCATTTGTGAGCCAATTCTAACAAAAAATAATTTGCTTGACTATTTTCAATGAATTTTACAAAAAAAGGAATATATTCTTGAAAGATTATGATTTGGTACAATCCTTCCTCTGTTACTGAAAGCCCTGAAAATGAATTAAATTACCATTAGTGTACATAAAGCAAAGCTAAATTACAAAACATCAATGTAAAATTAGCTAAGGTAAAAATACTTTTCTGCTTAATGAGAAATTATGGCCAAAGTCACAGATTTTTTTAAAGAAATGAAATAGACTAAAATCTTGATAGTGAAATCTGAAAAATAGAATAGAAAAATAACCTTTCTCTTTTTATTTACAGGATAATCAGATGTACAAATCTGATCTGAACTACTGCTTTGAGACCAAATACATAAATCGATTGATTTTTCAGAGTGTGAAGAAATCTAAGAAAGAATACTAAAAATAGCTACGGGTTATTTTTAAGATTCTTATTCTTTAAATTTAAAAAAAAAAAAAAATTCTGATGATAGCCAAGATCTGAAATATTAATTACTTTAGATATAAAAGATGAATATTTATACTTTAAGGGCTACTTTGAGGTTGTTAATATTTTGGTTCAGTATTTTTAAAATTTTATATCTGGCATTTATCTTTTCTCAGTCAACAGATTATAATTTGCCGAAATTGATTTTAGTTATTAGTTTTATTTGTTAGTAAATCTTAAATAAACAAAATCTCAGAGTAAGAAAACAAACCTTAGTAAAATTTAGAGAGATTAAGTTACACAATGGAGAAAGAGACAAGATAAAATAACATTTGATCAGATCTGAAAGATTATAAACAAGATAGCAGTCCATCTGTATCGGCATCTTGGTTAAAATGAAGATTGATGTGCCCCCTCGACTTTATCGGCAATATGGCAACCCAACAGAACGCTTTTCTAGCAACCCTAATGCTGCTTTGTTTACTAATTTTAACAATGGTTGAGTTGAACATAAACTACACCTATTTAAATAAAAAGAGGTTAAATTAAAGGTAATAAAAAATATTGATAAGAGATATTAATTTAGTTCTTTATTATATTTAAAAACTTTTTTACAACTATTGTGACATTGCAATTTTAATTTTAATGTGAACACAAATTAACAAACTTTATTCTTTAGCAATTTTTAATTGTCAATATGTGACTTAAAAAATCCCCTGAATTCATATTTTACAAAATTGTCTGCATTCTTGCTTCAAAAGTTAAATAAAATTAAATTCTTTGCAGTTTTGTTAATTCTTTATTTTTTTGCTCTGAAAATTGGTTTCCTTGATAATTCGTAATTTCGGTAATTGTGCAAGAATCGTGGAATGGAAGATAGTATTTCGAATCAGCAGAATGGTTAAAGGGCGAGTGGAATATATATATTTTTATGTGTTGATGAATTTAGGAAATAATGCTTCTTACTCTTCTTTTGATTATGTATTGTTTCTGTTATTCATACCATCCTTATGTTCAACGTGCTAGAAAGCTGTAAATTGTTTTTTTTTTAATTAAAACATTCTGTCCCATGCCTTCAACAGATGCCAGAGGCATTGCATGCTCTAACTTTTGCTCTGCATACAACATACCGGCCCAGGCCCTCTGGAAAAAAAAAACTTATTGGTAAAAAAATCATTATTATATTGTGGAAAAAGGGAACTATTCCACAGAAGTGTTCATTTACTTTGTCCGCCATCTTTATTGGTAACTTGGTATCCTTGGCATGGCAAGAGGATCACTAAACATCCTTTTTACTGACATCTCTTCTAGTTATACAGAAAATTTTATTCTTTTTTTTCAATAGTCAAAACAACACAAATACTTATCAAATATTCTATTGTAAGCTTAATGATAAAAATACCAACACAAATTATTTTTGATACATCATACTTTATTTATGTGAACATTATAGTTCAACTATGTAAGTAGCATATTTTAAAAAAATTTACTTTTGTTAATAATTAGGGTTTATTCTAATAATAAAAAATATCGTAACTATTTGAAATTTAGTAATTTTATGGTAAAAGTGAAGTTTAGTGTGCCCTTTGCTGCACCAAGAATGCCAAAGAAGTAGGACAAAGTAAACAACACATCTGCAGAATAGTTACGGTTACGACTTTCCATAATATAATTGATTTTTTACTGATAAATATTGTTTTTTTTTTTTCAGACTGGCTGCAACAGCCTGTTCGGAGCAGAGCAAAAGTTAGGTCATGCGATGCCTTCAGCATCTACAGAAGGTACCAGGCAAAAAATTTTTTATCTTAAAAAAAAAACAAACAAACAGCCCCCCTTAACCATCCCACGGTTTTGCTAGCAGCAGGAGCGAGAACCTAGTACTCCACCAGTACATTGAACATAAGGAAGGTATGAATAACAGAAATAATACATATTAAAAAAAAAAAGAAGAAAGAATGGAAGAAGACACAATCAAACTATTCTCCAAACAAAATTTCAAACAAGCATCCTTTCCTAACTTTATCATCTTTTAAAAAATGTATACATTCCACTCAGCCTTCATCTATTCCGCAGGTTCAAAATATTGTCTTCCATTCAATTTACTCAACATCTATTTTTGCACCATAACAAATTATTAAGAAAACCAGCTGTTGGAGAGAAAAAAAAACCCTGCAAATAATTTTATCACACCTGACTTTTAAAGTAAGAATGCAGGCGATTTTGTAAAATACGAATTCAGATGATTTTTTTAAAAATGTATATAAGAAATTGCAACTGAATAAAGATTTTCTGTTCATATTCAGATTAAAAATAAAATTGCAGTGTTTTATGAGTTGTTAAAAAACCTTTAATTATAATAACAAAGAAAATTAAAATCTTTAATTGATATTAAAAAAATTATTTTAAATTTAACATTTTTCATAAAATAGTCGTAGTTCATGTTCAACGTACCCATTGTAAAAAGTAGTAAATAAAACAGCATTAGGGTTTCTTGAAGAGCATTTCTTTGTGTTACCATATTAGAGACTAAGGGCACTTACAGTTATTTTTGCTTTGACCAATTTTATTTTCAAGTAAATATAAGCTGTTGTTTTTCTTGTGAGAAAAATATTATTGCATTATTTACAATAAACAAGTAATAAATGAAAACTTAATTTTTCAATTACATAATCTAAGCATAAGCATAAATCTGGATTCAGCAAAGTTATTCAGAAATTAAAAGAAGTACACATTTCTCAAAAAAAAAAAAAAAATGTAAGTCATTTTCACAAATATTTGAATAGCATATGACATAATACACAAGAACAGTGAATAAAATTGTATTAAAAATAAGTGGCATATGAAAAACATACATTTTACTGAGTCACAATACTTGGTTTAATAATAAAATAAACCATGTGAACCACTTATGCTGCCTATATAGTAATCAGAGAATTTTTATTCTTTTTACTTTTTCTATTTAAGTATAATTAAACATAAACAATTTTAATATATTAATCCTTTTCTTTCCTATGTATTTTTGACTAAACAGAATTTTCACTTTCTTACCCAGAACATGCTGAAATCCTCGGGCTCTTATATTATCTTTGATTAATGGATCTTGTATTATTTTTAAAAGTTCTTTATGAGCTTGAACATCCATTCTTTATTTTGACTCACCTGAAAATAACCAAAATAAATGTAATAGATATTAATAAAAAAATTATCAAGATTTTGAAAAGGCAGAATACATATTTACTAGTGTTCAATCGTAATTCTTATGATTAATTTTTCTGTTTATTTCATAGAATACAGTCAGCTAAGGGTTAACATGTTAGAATGTCAGCCTGATTTAAACAGCATTATAGTCTCTGGGAGATTAACTTGACATTATGGAAATGATAAAATGGTTTACCTCAGAGAAGAATAACACAGCTCATGATTTTCTGAGTTATAGTCTGTTACAATTTGTAAACAATCAACAGCAAATTAATTTTTTTAATTGCAGGCTACCAAATGAATTGTCTGATGTTTCACTTCAAAACAAAAAAGTTGCTGAATTGATTAAATCCTTTCCCCTATATTGTATTTAAGAACACATTTTAGTCATTATTATTTCAAAATATCCTAAATTATACATTGGAAAATTTAATGGAAAAAAAAAAGTAATTCCATTTGTCACCTATGTTTTTATATTGTTATTCTGAGCTAAGGGATATATGGAATATGTCAATAATTAGGAAAAAAATCATTCAGTAATGATAGTGACTGTAAATATACGCTGAAATTACACTTCAATGCATTAAAAATGCAATCTATAAAAAAAATTGTCAGAGTTCCCCATATTTTACAACCTTCCTTATTGGTTTATTAAAACTAAAGAAACAGAAATTAAAGAATTCAAATTTTTAAGAGTAACGATCCGTTCCCAATTACGCAAGAAATTTAGCAATACCTTGCATATTTTAAAAATAATTACTGTGCACAAGAGAGATATTACTTTCCAAGATTGATAGCGGATGAGTAATTTACGGTTTCGTGAGAAAGTGCGTGTTAAAATAATTGCACCTTTATAGTAAAGACTCTTAGTCGACTCTGCGACTTTATAGTAAAGATACACAGACTTTTGATGCATGAAGTAATTCGTACTTCTCTAATCAAAAGTCTGTGTTTTTGCTGATCACGTGTTCAAACTGTTAACACATGGTTTTCATTTATGAAAATTAGCTTGAAACAAATGAACTAAACCAGTAAAAAATTGCAACATCAAATTTAATATAAACGTATACTTACCAATTTTATAAAGAATAATTTCAACCGTAGTAAAAAAAAAATTTTCAAATGATGATAACACCGCGTTGCTCTGTATTGATTGATTGATTGATTTCAGGACTTATAGCTGCTACGGCCTTAGTCGCCTAATATCCAAAGTTCTGAAGAACCAACTAATTTCTGAGAAAAGGTGCTGCAAAGGTTTATCTCAAAGATTTAACACTAGAGATTTGCAGTGCCCGGTGTAGAGTTGATGATGAATCTAATTTTGGACCAAAAAGGAAAAGGATGCATATGTTTCGAAAATTTTTCTTTGACTTGAGGAATCTCTTCCAGAACTGCTGTTAAGACTGTACGTTGCAAATAGTACTAAACGACCAAAAAACAAGATGTTTGGTTGCTTTGTATATAATTTATTCGATACCAAACAAACAATGCCGAAAATCGAAATAAAATGCTAGGACGTGTGAGAATTTTTCTATCGTGCAATAACAGTGTTTTTAATTTTCTATTATAAAGGAGAAAACTAGATTAATTAACTATTAGCACTTTCTTAAAAGTAATATAATCATCAATTCTTCTTACAGATTAAAAATTTTTCATTTATTATTTTAAAGTAATTAAATTTATTTCTAAAAAAATGTATATGTTAGATCAATATTGGTAAATACAAGTATAAGGGAAAAGAACTGAAATGAAGTAAAATGACAAAATGAAAACTTGTTTATGTTTGATTTTTGACACTATTTGATATCGCATTTTAAAATAAAAACTCTTTAGTGAAATTTATAAAATCATGTGATCTTCACTTCATGAATAATAAAAGATTTAATGTTATCATTTTGTAAATGTTGTTGGGGAAGAATTAAAAAAAATTAACTTAAGAAGTCTGCTTTCTCTTGCCTTGAAAAGTTGATTTGGATAGTTTAATTAAAATTATTTTTGTTATCTATAAAAATGAATTTAACATTTGGGAGTGTAAAAGTTTCTTCCAGAATATTTTTACTTGCTCATAATCCTTTTATTATCTATTCTTGCCTCTAGAAATGTTTTTAATTTTCGCAATTTTGTTGTCTCTATTTTATACATGGTATTTTTATATGGTCAGGTTCAATCGTAATAGTTTTATCAAAGCTAATACTAAAGTACTTATTGTAACAGCTCATCCAGATGATGAATGCATGTTCTTTGCCCCTACAATATTAAATTTATTGAAGCATGATTGCTGTGTTTATTTACTTTGTCTTTCATCAGGTATGATCTCATTGAAATTTTTTAAAAAAAGTATTATTTATTATTATTAATTATTAGTATTATTTACATAAAATCATCATTTTATGTGAAAGTAAAACATAATTTTGGTATTTATTTAAAAATATCTACAATTTTGAGTAATTTATGTAAAGTTTTTTTACAAAATTTATTCAATAAAATAATTTATAAATAGTAATAATTTATTCAATAAATTCTCCTTTTTTTCCTCTTTATATATATATTACAATTTTTCTTTGTTCATCAAATAAAATTGCACCTTCATTAAGAGTTTCCATCTTTCAGAAATTTCTTCTTCTTTTTTATGTAAAAAATAAATCTTTACTTTTAAATGGATGATGAAATTAATTTTCAAAGCTGAGCATATGTGAAATGTTTTTTTTGACAGTTTATCATTTACTTACCTAGCTTTGGAATAGCTGTATTTAAAACAAACTGATTTTACAGAGTTACAATTTTGCCTCAAAACTAAATTTTTGTTGTAGCATAACTATTTGAGATTTATATTTTAAAAGATTAATTTGATAAAATATTAGCTTGTTTGCTTTTTATGTCAAATGGAGTAACCACTTTATACTAGCTTATTTTACAATAACTGGGGGAAATTTTCAAAATTAAATTTGGAAGTTTCAGGAGAATGATTATAAAGATATTATTTTTTAAATGTAAGCATTGACTGTATGGTGAAAAAATAAGTATTGAGCAATAACAAAATAGTCTTTTCAAATTGAAATAACAGTTTTAAACATTTTTAAAGTAATATATTGTATTTAACAGAGGGAAAACGGACACATATTTTTTAAAATTTCTTTATATATATATATATAAAATAAGAATTTATGAGAATAGCGTGTTTCACTAATCTTATCTTGAATCAAAAGTATTTTTATTCTTTAGAACAAAGAATTAAATATATCCTATGAGTTTAAAAAAAAATTATACTTGAAGTTTTCAATTTATGGAACTTACAATTTTATTCAATAGGTGGATTTTGTGATGAAAGTTCTTTAAGAAAACAAGAATTAAGAGAAAGCTGCAAAAGTCTTGGCATTCCAGCTGGAAATCTTGTTATTATTGAACATAGGTAAAGTGAAAACATATAACATTTTATAAGTTATCTATTAACATTTTTTAAATTTCAAAAATATCTAGGTAACCGACACCAATTGCTTGAAATATAATTTAACAATAAGATTTAATATTTTAAAAAAATTCTTATAACATTTTTATTTTATATCAAAGAGTTACATATATATGAGTTTGAACACTCAGTCTAGATTCAAGTCTTTTGAAATCTTTAAATCATTGGCTATTATAATCCAATTTTGTTTCTTTTTCATGAAATTCTGGATAATGATGCTTTATATTTTTGCTGATGAATTTCATATTTGAATGTAAAATTTTAATATTTATAGTGAAACTGTAAATATATATATTGCTGAGAAAACATGAATATTTATTGTTTACTAACTATCAAGATTTGTTTTTGGCAATTGTTTTGATTTTCACTACATTATATATTAATAAATCTTTTTCAGTGTGCAAGCATAGAATTTTATTGGTTATTTACAGATTTTATGAATTATTATATTTATTTTATACCCATGAAAAGGAAATATATACTAAATAAATACAAAACAAGTAATTGTAATAATAATAAAACAAAGGACCATTTTTAAGTTCTATTTTTTTATTAGTCTCTTTACTGAACCTTTTTACATACAAAGTAAGCAGGAATATGTTTCAAGCATTAAATTGTATGTTCATACGCTCATGAATCCAAGTAAATGCTATGAGAGAAAAGAATACATATTCCATATTTCAAGGGTTAAATTTTAAATAGGAATGACAAAAAAAAAAAAGTTTTTAAATAAGAGGAGGCTAAATATAGGAATAGGGGAGAAAAACATTTGGAATCATATGCTGATTCAGTAGTTTTTTAGATTAATTTTGATTTAAAATATTCATTAGGAATTAGAAATAAAATTGTTTGGATCTTGCTGAAAAATGAACTTATTATGTAACTATTAAAAATAAGTACATTACATGTATTAAGAAAGAGGTTGTAGAAATTTTTAGTTTTGCATGAGAAATATAAAATATTGTTTGCCATTATGTTATCTTTTAAAAAATATTTATGTATTATTCTGATAACTAATCAAATATGACCTGTATGGTATTTTATGAAAATATTAATTTTGTATGTTTTTTAGTCAATTGCCAGACAATCCTCACAACAAATGGAGCAGAATGAAAGTTAGTTCTATCATTTTAAAATATGTCAAGCACCTGTCAGCTACTGCAGTAAGTTAATTTTTAAATACGATTGCATTCTTTGTCTTTTGAAAATAAATTCTTGTTCTCTGTGCTTTACAGAATTAGTTTTACAATGTAACTTTCTACCAACTACATTTATGTAAGTATCAAAATAAATCTACATAATAATAATTTATAATTAATCTTAAATAAGTTAATTTTGAATTTTAATTAAATTTAATTTCACATATTCTTTAACATTACACCATTGCAGACAGGTTAGTTAGATAATCTTCAGGAGACTGTGATATTGTTAAAAGAAACTCAGTCTGATTTATATTAAAATTTGTATTAAGTTAATTTAGTAGAGTCATACTTTCATTAATTATATCGAAAAATTCTAGATGTGAATCCTTAAAAGTTTTTACCAGAATAATTAATAATAAAATAATTAAAAATATCTTCATTAATTTGCTTATAGATTTTATATGTAATCTTAAAATGCTGATACCCTCAAAATATCAGTTATCCTCTGAGAATATTGTTAATGCAATTTAGCTGCAATTTTAAAATGGAATTCAAATGAAGATTTTATATATATTGAAGATGAAATATAATACTCACACTATTTAAGTCTAAATTATAAGATTAAAAAAATTATTATTATTTTTCTTTTGCAAATAAAGGTATTAATATATATTTAATCCATTAAAGAAGCAGCATTTTTGTTAAAATTTTAAATATATATATAAAATTTGTGTTTTTTTATTTTTAGAGAATTAAATTTACTTTTTAAATTAAATATTATGTATTATAAGTATAAAAGTATGAAATTTTATCATCAATATTACACAGTTTTTCCTTTTCTTTTTTAAATTTTTTTTTCATTTCTTTTTTTAAAAAAAATTCTTTTTTATGAGATTATATTAGTTTTAAATAACTGATTACATTAATATTTTTATTATTATGAATTTTACTTGAATATTTTATGACTAATTTCACCTTTTCTATAATTGTAAATTAGTTACATAATTGAAACTGTAATAATGTATGTAAAAATTTTGATCAATTAAATTATAGTTGAATGGTCTATTATGTGCCTATAAGTTTCACAGGATTATTATGCTAGTCCTAAGAAACAGCATTCTCTTTTGATAATATTTTGTTATATAGCACATGAAATGACGTTCAGAATTCCTTTCAAATATACCAGCTACTTTTAAATACATTTGAGTTGCATTTAAGACTATAGTGAATTCTTGTTGAATCAAGGATAAAAAATTATGATCTACAAAATCAACATTCTATGTGAAACTTGTATGAGAAGCTGTTCAAATTAAAAATAATACACAACACATATTATAATTTACACAAACCTAAATGTTATTATTGAAAGAGAAGAATGAAACAGATTTTTATTCAAATTATTTTTATTGCTGTTTAATAATTAGATATAATATAATTATTAAATTAGATATAATATAAAAAAAGGATAATGATTTTTTTGGAAGTGATCAATATAACAAGTCTCACAAGAAAAACAAATGATTCATGCTAGAAAGGGCAAAATTTTGCAATTCTTTTCAATCTGTCCTATCTTTCTTCATTTCATAATTGGGAATTCATTTTATAATAATTAATTCAAAGAACTTCAAATAAGTTAAAATTCAGTGATGCGTTTCCACCTTTTATTACACTGGTAACATCAAATTGTCACTTTCTGTAGTAATAAAAAAATTTATTACTATTTAATTTATTTTAAATTTGGCATTTCATGTGTGTACAAATATTATTTTCTTGTTTCCATAATAAATATAATATGAAAGTTATAGAATTTTGTATTTATTGAATTTTTCAAAATATGTAGGTAGTTTCATTTGATGAATATGGAATAAGTGGTCATCTAAATCATATTGCAGTCTGTGAAGGTGTAAAGTAAGTATTGTTATTAGTTTAAATTGAAAAATAAATTTCATATTAGTAAGATTTTTTTTGGAACTATGACAGATAATAAAAAATTACGATTTCATTATAAAACTAATTTAACTGCAAAAGGTACAAATATCCATTTCTTTTATATGACTTTATATAGTTTTGATAACTATTAGTTAATATTCAGCAGTTTATTTTGAAAATAGCTTCTTTATTTTTTTTTGTTACAAATAATATTTACAATCAAATGATTTTTCCACATTAAAAAATAAAACAAAAACATTCACAAAAATAAGATAATTAAAATAAAGAACATTTTTGTAACATTTAAAACCAGTTTTTAAGAATCAACAATATAGAGTATTTTTTTAGACTTCTGTATTTTCAATAGTCACCAAATAAAAGGGTAGCACATTTCTAACAAGCTTCTATTCTATACCAACAATAATAAGAAAGTATTTAATGCACCGAATGTCATATCTGTTCTATAAACATCAACTTTTGTTTATTTCAATATTATTTTTATTTTTTAAACATTATTGAGGGGCTTTCTTCCTTCTTATTCTTTTTGATAAGTGAGGAGGAGTAGAGAGAAAATATGACCAAGTTTTTAATGTTATCATTTGATTAATAATATTAAATTAATGGAATTATCTGTTAGTGTTTGTATATTTATTATCTTAATTTTTCTTAATATTCGTTTGTTTTAGATATCTGAACCAAAAAGGTCGGTTGTCTCCAGGTAAATACACTATATTTAAAATTAATATATTTTTAAAAGTATTTAATTATATGTGTACTCATGTCCATAATTTAAGGATAATGCAAGTTTAGAAAAAGAAAGAGCCAGAAGCAAAACAAATGTAATTCAATAATTTCTAAAGCCTATTTATTAAATAAAAGAGCAGAAAGGATGCTATATGTTTGATATCTATTATAATAAAAATGGAGCTCGAAATGCGTTGCTAAGCGCAAAACTGGAGAACGGCTCGACCGATTCGGCTAATTTTTTGTTTAATAGTTTCGTTAAGACACGAGGATGGTTCTTATGGAGAGAAAAAATCAAAAAACTGCGAGGAAAATAGTTAAAACGACACTTTTCTTACTTTCCCGCCAAAAATCTGCATTTCCTTCCCCCACGCCAACTGAGTGAGATAGCAGGAAGTAATAAATTATGATTTGTTTAGAAAGAAATGCGCGAAGTCAGTTGGTTTTCATTCATAGATAACGGGATGTTTAAAAAAGAAACAAAATAGCTGCTTTTATTATTAGTCTGTATGAATATTTAATCTATGCCTGCTCAAAATAAAATTTCGGCACGGAGGAAAAAAAAAAAAGAATAACAAAGTGAAAATAGGGTTTGTAGAAACAAAATTAGTGAAGAAAAAAAGGATAGAAAAAGAAAAGAAAAGAAGGATGTGTGTGTATCATTATTTCCTCTGTGCGCGGCATTTTCCGAGCTTTTTTTAAACTTTCGCATCTCTTAAAAACCAATTGTCTTTATTGTTTAGTGTGTTTACATTAATGAAAATTTGAATCTCATTAATCTATGAAGATGTAGAATTTTAGATCTTTCCCTCCACCATTTAAAAATATCAATAAAAAAAATATCAATAAAATATCAATTCCCGGACAATCATTGCTCGAATACAAAGAGAAAGATGAATATCACAATGAACAGAACATCTGAAGAAAATAATACTAAATAATACTCTAAATGAATTATAAGATTATCAAAATTTGTTTGGTTTAATAATATTTTGATGAAAAACCTGTTATGAGACACAGCTAAATAAAATATTATATGAAAATTTTAGCGAGCATTAATACTGGCGAACCGACTGGTCGCCAAGGGCGGCTAGTTATTAATAAAAAATTGCGAAATTTGCACCCTGTAGCTAGTAACAGAAAAAAAAATATTTACAAAAACCTTTATCGCATGGTTGGTTTGAGGGTTAATAAATAGTATGTCTACCAGACAATGTAATACAGTTCATACAGCACCTAAGAATGTTGATTATCAAATTATTGGTCTGATCTTGGAGAACATTACACCACTCATCAAGAAATGCCCTCCAACGTTCTGATAGACATTTAGGAGAAGGTTGACAGGCTGCAACTTATTGGCCAATCATGTCCCACACATTCCTTATTGGATTCAAGTCCAGTGAGAATGCTGGCCAGTCCATATTGGTAATATCCTCCAATGAAAGATATTAGTTTATGAGGTTTGCATGGTAATGATGGACGTTGTCATCCATAAACACGAATTCTTCTCCCCTGGCGCCCCGAAACAAAATAAATGTTGTCCCAGAATGACATCCGATAGATTTGGCCCATAATGGTTCCAATTTGAGCATGCAGGTCAGTGTTGGAACACAGAATAATTCCTTTTCAATTGAGCAATCCTGCACCGCTGTAATATTGTTCATTGATGTTCCCTTGGTAGTAATAGGTACCTGGAGTTCTCCATACAAGTATCAGACAAGAATCCTGAACTCATAACAGAAGTCCACTGCTGTGGTGCTGTCCACAATGCATGTTCTCTACTCTAGGCTAACCGCAGGCGACAGTGAGTTGCAGTAAGTGGAACACATTTGTCAGGCCTACGAGCATATAGATCAATCTCTCCTAAACGTCCGTGCACAGTTTGCCTTGAAACTTATTTACCAGTGGCTGAAGGGAGTTGATGAGACAAGTAATGATGCTGTGCTCTGTCTGTTTCTTTTGTCAATAACTACCAAATATCGGTCCTCGTTCGCCGTTGTAACTGGGGGGCGATCTGTGCTGTAATGCCTACTCATGTTACCATTATCTTGGAATCATTGCCAAAGCCTGGGGATGACACTCTGGATGATTCCAAGTTCCACAGGTACTTTCATCGGGGTGCACCCACATTCCAGACGGCCGACGATTCTATCACGTAAAAAATCGCTTAAAATGTGTTCCATGTGTCATAACTATGCGAATTGAAAGTCTTATAAAGTGTTTGCGAATGATTTTAATTTCATCCTATTTTCCTTATACATCACTTTCTTACACTCTTGTCAGTGTCATATGGTGGTTTCCTGTAATTTGTATATGATTTTTGATGATGTGTGTTTTCGAGTGATAAATGTATTTTAGAATTTTATTTTCACATGACTAAATTATCTTTAATTTATGGACATGAGTGTAGATTAAAGATATAAAACCTTTGAATTTCATAAGCATTGCTGAAATTCAAAACTATTAATTTACTTTGTAGGTATATTAATTATTTTTATTTCATTAAAAATGTTAACATTCAGTTTAATTCGTTACCCCATGACCAATGAATGGAAGAAATATAAAACACATTGCAAGTCAGTATATACACATTTCCAATTCTAGGGTTGCTATATCAAATTGAAAATTGATACACTTTTTCTGATTTTAAACATCATAATTTACACATTTTTCTTTTATGCTTGTATAAATATATTATATGTGTAAAAATAAACATTTTTCATATTTTACTTTAGATTGTGAAGTATTTCTTTTGAAGAGTGTTTTTCTACTCCAAAAATATCTTGGTTTTCTACTTGTGCCTTTATATTATTTTTGTGGAAGGTTTTATTATGTATCAACTTTTCATGATGTAAAAACCATATGGGTAAGTTGTTAATTTGTAAGAAAGGATTTATGAATGTTTGTTAGTTCGTAAGAAATGATATGAAAATTTTAGAACACCTAAATTTAGCTACCTTTTTCTATATAACTTCATTATTATTTTTAAATTTTAAACAAGCATTTCTAGTAAATAACATATTTTGTTAGAGATAAAACAGACATAATGAAAATATAAAGGAAAAAAAATCTATTAAAAGATTAAAATGAAATCTGCTCTGCATATTTCAATGTATCATGTCAGAACATAATTTCTTAAACGACCAAGCACCATGTACTCGTTCAAGTTAAATTACATTTTTATTCACTTTCATTGCATGAGTCATTTTAGAATTGCAAACAATCCATAAAAACTTTGTCTTGCATTAATTGAAGAAATATTGATAGTAAAATTGATTATTGAAAATAAATATTGATTAATATTGTATATAATCTGTCTATACTGCATTGGGCCTCAATATAATTAAAAACAAGTTCACAAAATTATTCTTAGCTCCAAATAATTCATTGCCTATAAAAATATTTTTTTACTGAAAATATTTAATAATAAAAACTTGTTTTTATAATAAGAATATTGCATGCTGCTAGAAGAATGTAATTTTCTCTTATTCTTTAATAGTATGAATAATCTTTTAAAAACTTATAACAATATCAATATATATTCTCATTTCAGAAATCTATGAAGGAACATAAATCACAGTTCGTATGGTTCAGAAAACTGTATATAGTATTTTCACAATATGTCTATATAAATACTTTCACTAAACTCTAGAAAAGCATTGAATTGTTATTCAAGTAAATAAATGCACAATTGTCTGTACATAACTGAATATATTTGTGATATTATTTTTACATAATTTGTGCATTAAAAAATTTATATTGTTCTTAAACTTTGTATATAATTTCAGTTTCCTTTCAATCATTAAATTCACTTGATGTTTGTGAAAAATATATAAAATTAATTTTTTAACCCTCAGAGATGAAAAAATATATGAATTTATTTTATAACTAGCCACCTTTGGCGACTAGTCGGTTCGCCAGTATTAATACTCGCTAAAATTTTCAAATGATATTTTATATAGCTGTGTCTCATAACATGTTTTTCACCAAAATATTTCTTAACCAAATAAATTTTGATAGCCATATAGTTCATTTATAGTATTATTTTCTTCAGATGTACTACTCATCTTTTTCTTTCTATCCGTGCAATGATTGTCCCGGAATTGATATTTTACTTAAATGGTGGAGGGAAAGGTCTAAAATGGTGCGATTTTATTGAATAATGAGATTCAAATTTTCATAAATGTAAACACACTAAACAAATAAAGACACAATTGGTTTTCAAGAGATGCAAAAGTTAAAAAACAGCTTAGTAAATGCTGCGCACAGAGGAAATAATGGTGACACGCTCACACCCTTCTTTTCTTTTCTATTTTTTCCCCTTCCTTTTTTTTTCTTTCTACAAACCCTTTTTTCCCTTTATTCTTCCCTGCCCAGACTTTATTTTGGGCAGGCATAGATTAAATATCCATACAAACACTAAGAAAATAAAAAGAATTGTTTAATACATAAATCCTTTCAAGAATAAAATAAACGTGTTAAGAGCTCTTCAAGCTGCATTTATATATAAAAAAAGAATTTTTATCTTTAAGAACAACAACAAACTTTATATCAGAACATAATCAATAGAAACTGTAAAAAATGAAACACTATCAAATAATAACGAACAAAATGATATTCACGTCCGTTTGGAAGAATGTTTTTAATCAATATAATCAGCTGCATAAACGCAACTATTTTCTTTTTTAAATATCCCATTATCAATAAATGAAAACCAACTGACTTTGCGTATATTTTTGGCGGGAAAGTAAGAAAAGTGTCATTTTAACTATTTTCCTTGCATTTTTTTTTTTTCATTTCTTCTCTCCAAAAGAACCATCCTCGTGTCTTAACAAACATATTTATAAAAAATTAGCCAAATCTGTCAAGATGTTCTCCAGTTTTTAGCAATGCATTTCGCGATCAATTTTTATTTATACAGTTAATATATATAATATTACCTAAATTTAATAGTGTCTGTATCACATTTTGAAAAATCAGAAATTTTATTGATTTTCTTTTTTTAAAAAACATATTTGATAGTGTTAAATAATGAAAAATTTACAAATAAAATAAATAAGGCCATCTGATGTTACCAAAAGCAACTCCTATCGATGGGGGGGGGGGGGGAGGATTAGGCAGTGACCAAACTGATGAAGGAAGAGGCTTAAAAAGTTTGATTGACCAGCAGAATAACACCCAATAAGAAAAGAATTCCTACTGTTCGTCAACGGATATGAGACATATATAAAAACTGAGAGATTTGATTGCAGAAAATTGAAACGGAAGGAGGGGTGCAGTAGTTTCTGAGGGAATGAACACCTGAGCATCCAAGTACAGAAATCTGATTTCTAGCTCACATACATTATAACCCCCTTTTTATGAGGTGAACTTCATTCACGAATTTTATTTATTCATCCACGGATCGTAATTTAGATCTGGAACAGAGAACAATAATCTTTGACCCAGTATCCGCAGTGGTGTTACTTTCAACATGGAGGACTTTGTGACCTCGACAGATTTAATTTGGCCAGCCACCACACACAATCTTCAGCTGGCGGATTCGAACTCGCAACCCTAGGGATTCGAATCCAATGTGCTACCAACCAGGCTATTCCAGCCTAAAAGTAGAAGATCCAATATTATTTCATAGAATATGATTCCTTAGGGCAAAAAGACTTTATAAAATTTGAATTTCATGAGTACATATCAGAATCATTTGAATATTTTGAAAGTAATACTAAAATTCAGTTTTTAGGATGGTTCAGATAAATTTTTATTGAACTCTTATGAGATATTATATAAATTATGAAAATTATTCTGGGATTCACATACAACTTCAATTTTGAATGAGTTTTTTTTCAATTAAAAAAAAGATGTGCTTGGTTGCAGTCTAAAATTTTTCTAATTTAAAGTATAAATTAGGGGTAATTATTGCGAATCTGAGCTTTGACAAAAATTTATAGAGATCAGTAATACAATGAATAAAACTGTTTAAGAGCTACTGAATTATTTAGCTGTCAAAATCAGAAGTTTTGATAGCTAAATATTTTGCAGAAAAAGCTATTAAGAGACCAAGTTACATATATACAATTAAAATTTTTAGAGATCATTTATGCTAGAGAACTGACGGGTCAGCAAAGGCAGCTATTTTCTGAATAAAAGTATTACTTAGTGAACTATTGTAATATTCATACACACTCATACATTTTTTCTCTTCTATGAGTATAGATTATAGCAATTTTGAAGAAAATTTATTCAGAAACATGAGAATATTCAAATATTCGTAAATAATTGAGGATGTAGATTTTCTTTTGTATTGTTTCTCTTTAAACGGATTTGATATAATATATATGAATAAGTAAACTTAAGCATGTCTTGATTAATTTCTCCTCTGTCGAGGATTCTACAATCCTTAAATTAGACCAATTCTGAAAATTCTCCCCTTATTTCATGAATTTGCTTATTTTGTATACATTTTATTTACCTAAAATCTCCAGTTTCACACCACATCTTCAATTTCTGAGCAATTCTGCATTTCAGCAGTTATAATTTCCCAGAGGTTAATATTTTGTTCAGCAAACATTGCTTTTTTAAATTCATTTTAAAATGTGGATTCCGATTTTCGGATCAACCAGCTTTGTCAATAAACAGTCAAAATAAAAGAATCTCAAATTTTACCCATTTTTTTGTCATCAAAATTTTGGATTACAATTTATTTATTCTATTTTCTGCCTCTTCCTCATCTACTTTGGAAATAAATAAAAGCTTTTTGTGTGTGTTATATGCAGCCCTGCATTTGAAAATAACATTTGGGATTTTTGTTTACGATTGTTTATCCGTCTTTATTTAGTTTGCAAAATGGGAATTTTTTGCTTTGATTGCCTCCTCTGGAGTAATATTTTTACAAGATGCTGTGCATTTTACTTCTACGATTTCATCATCACCAATTAGCCCATTCAGAGATGCAATTAAATATGCAAAATTTGAATTTACAAAGAAGCCACAACATTGAACTTTCAAATATTTCTTCAAAAGTTTAATAAATTTATTTCTAGGGTTGTGGTAGTATTTGCTGAAGCAAATATGGATTGTGAAGGCACAGATGACCACAGCTGTGGTGCTAGGGGGGAGAAATCAGAGAGAAAATAATGCTATTGGGGAAATTTTCAGATGTAGTAGATGTAACAAAAGTCACTTTCAATCAAAGGGTGTTGGGAGGGAGTACTATTATTTTTTCAATTATATGTCTAAAATACTGCTTTTACACATTTTTTTTTTTTAAAAAAATTAATATGCATATGAAAGAAGATACCAAAATGGATGTTTTTCAGTTGCTACTTTTATTTATGATATAATTTTTTCTAAAATTGTTTAAATGGTGCAGTTGATTTTTTGTGAACTTTTAATAAATATTTAAAAATACTTTGAGAAGTCTGAGAAAAAATTCCTTTGGTAGAAACCCGTGCTTTTATTTCTACTATTAATTGCAGTTGATTTCATAAAAAAGAAATAGCAATAATAAACAAACAAAAAAATATAACAATATTTCTCCATAGAACATCCAAAGTTTTGATATTTGGTTAATTTTGTTTATCTTTATATTCACAGTAAATTACCTAAGATTAGATGAGTATAGGTTTTATAGAAATCTTTCCTTTATTCTGCTTCTTAATACTTAAAACACACACACACTATATTAGTCTATATCAATTTTTTTTAAAAAAAATGTTATTTTGAAGAGATGCTACACCTTTCTAGTACTTAATTCAAAATTACTCCATTGTAAATAATCAAAATGGAAATGCGATAAAAGACTGTGCAAGTAATAGCCAGTGAGAAGTAGGTGTGGATGTAGAGGGAAAATATGTACAGGAAATACACAAAGAAATATATAAAAACATACATATATTTCTACTCTATACACATACAAGCAAATGTAATGTTTTTCTTGGTAAGGAATTCATGAATGGTTTATCTATAAGGAAGAAGAAAAAAAAATCAGTTATTATCAATACAAAATAAAACAATAGTAAAAAAAATTATGTAATCATTAGCAATACAAATTCATTTTAGGAATTTTGAAATTATTCTTGTTTTCATAGTTAAAGAAAATCAATTTCAGTTCACAAATTATCAAAATTAAACATTGTATATATACCTGTCTGCATTAAAGAGTATAATTCAATTACTGCATTCAATAATTAAATGTAGAGAAATTAATTAAAAAATATATTAAATGTTTTGAGATGAAATAATATTTTTGTAAATCACAGACTATTCTGCTTATGAGTAGTATGTATGCAATTATATTTTAAATAATCTGATTTTAATAAAATTTCCATTTTAACTTATTGTTTAAAATAAAATAATGAATTATTAAAAAGAATATAATAAAAATTATTATATATTAGTTATATAATGTAATTAATACTTCAGGACAAATAACACATATATGCATTAGGTTGAATTTTTTTCTCAGAATCGAATTCTACAGAAAATGCTTTACATAGAAAAGCATGATAGAGTGTATCGAGCTTTTAGAATGAAATACTTTTTTAGCAAATAGCATTACTATTTTCAAGTAATTTAAAAAACTGGTCCCATACGCTTACACTTCTCTCTCTCTCATGCCATATTAAGGAGGTTGAGTGTCTGTGAATCATTGGATTTTTCAAAACAATAACACATGTTTACTAATGTAAAGTAGAAGCACATGTTCATTTGGAAGTGATTGTTATAATTTATATTTTCATTTGGATTAGAATTTTATTCCTGAAATTTTTTCATTCATCTCAGATTTATTTGTTTAGTCATGGCTAAGAGACTGCTCATCTTTCTGGAGATGGCAACATAACATAAAATTATGTATGGTGAAATAAATGATTCAAATTTAGAAGATGCAGAGTGTGACCGAACATGAGATGAATTCAGTTTAATTATTGATAAGCATTTTGAGATTTAATATACAGCTTGAAAGAAACAATTTTCTATTGGTATTCTAAAATGTTAAAAATAAATATTTTTTTTTTGTTTTTTATATTTCACATCACCGTATATAATGCAGAGAGAAAATGCCTTAGCTTGTAAAGACAGTTGATGTTCACCAAGGTCCATCTTGTGGGTTGTAAATATAATTATATATTAGTGTTCTATTTTAAAATAACAATAGGGGGCCTATTTTTGGATGGAACTTGTAATTTTGAACTGCGCTCAGATGACGAGAATAACATATGAGACCACTTCTTCAATTTCTGCACCAAATAAGCTTGAGAACATTTAGTTCCAATAAAATTAATGGGTACCAGACCTACTTACAAATCATTTGCAGAGTTAGGTCTGGAATTTAAAAATCTCCAGTTCCGAAGCAGAAACCTTACCATCACCCCCTCCCCCAATTTCATGGGTGCACTTCATTCAGTTGATATCTATTTAGTAGGGGTTAAAAAAAATTTAAACACTTGACATTGCAAAAATTTGATGGCTTTAAGTAACTTTGCACTAATTATAAAAAATTAATAAATATATTAATACTTTTTAAAATTTTTTCTTAAAACAGGGAAATATTGAACATTGCATCAGGATAATAAAGACATATTCATGCACTTTACAAAAAGCGTTCAAAGCTATGATGGAGAACATTAGTTAAATTTGCTACAAGACTTTGTTATTATTTAAAATTGGAATAGTTTACAAATTATCATGTTTGACTTAGAAAAACAATTTTCTTAATTTTCTGTATATATTTAGGAATTTTGCTGGACTGGATTTGTCTTGATGATTTATTGTTTTGAAATTAATCTTTGGGCTATCCAGGTATTTTCTTGAAAATGGTGAAATACATACAAACCATATGAATTTTACTGGCACATATTATGTGCCAATTAATCAAAAAAAAAAAAAAAAAAAAAAAAAAAAAAAACCCTCATGGATTGATGCAAAAAAACATTATGCAACTGAAAATTAATCATCTCTGTCTTATGTTCCTCTTTTATCTAATAATGCAGAAATGTTTGTTTATAAGGAAAAATAAAGGTAATTCTGTAGGTGGTCTATATAATTCATAAATCTCAAATTTAGCATCTTGCAAAAAAGTTAATGAAATCAATATTGATTATTCTAATTCTAGGCATTGAGTGACTACTTTTTAATTTCATACAAATATTAAGAGGATGCTTAATTTGAGATTTGACATTTCTATTGACAAGACACATAAAGAAATATATTACTAGTGAATTAAAATATTTCCAATTTTTATAAAACAGCATTAGACATGATAATAATAATAAATTTGAAATATTTTTTCTATTTTTAAAATTAAATTATAATACATACCAAAATATTTACAAGCATTTAAGTTTTCCTTTGTTTTTTCGACTTCTTTTTAAAAAACTTTGACTTCTTTGTTTTGTCCTTTATAAAGCGATCTCTGTCTACTTCCCATTTCAGTTGTTTAGCACCTAAAAATAAAAAGGAAAGCTGAATATGATTTTGAATGAAACTAAAATTATGTAAATATGATAAAATTATGAAATTAATAATACATTAAACATTTCAGATAATTGTAAATGTGTACTGACTGGATTTATCTTTTCTTTTAAATGCTTCTGATGTTATATTGTCTTCACCAGCTTCTTCAAGTAAAGCAGAGAACTACAGGAAGGGGGAAAAATTAAAATACATATTGTATTAAAAATGTTAACACATTATTTATCTAATTGAAAATAAAACTGTTAGTTTAATTACACGGTAATCATGACACAGTCATTATTTTATCAATGATTCATTTTTAGAAATCAATATCATTCTTTCAACAAAAACCTTATTATTTTTAAAACTACAATTGATTTAAGGTTTCACTTCGAACACTATTTTACAATTTATATAAGGAAATTTAATTTTTTAACAATAACATGTTGCTTAGTACTTTAAGAATATTCATTTTTAACAATTTATTATATAGAATACTTCATTAATTGATTCTTTACACACATTCATACACTGCAATTTAAGAATTACAATGGATAAATATTGATAATTTTTTAAACCTTTTTTTCCGTAAGTCACAATATTTATAAAATTCAAATATAATTGATTAATTAATAAATATTTAAAACAACAGTAAATTCATTCATCATTCTAATCTAATAATTTTATTTAGAAGTAGAAAACCATGTAATTCTACATATGAAATTTAAATAGTTCTATATTATGTAACCCGAAATTATTGATCCTAATTAAAATGCAATGCAAATAAAAACTTGTCTTCAATATTTAAGCTTATGAATAACTTTAATGTATGCCTATAAGTTTTTAAATTTCAAAACATTTCTAATAAAAAAAATTGTACTTACTTCATCTGCATCAGCTAATGTATTATCCTCTTCAAAACTACAAACAGATTTTTTTAAAAATTATTAGTTCATAATTTTTTTTCTATCAAAAAAAAAAAAAAGAAGTTTTAAGTTATTTCTGACAAAAATAATAATAATAGCTACCTGTGAAGTTTCTTTTTCTTCTTTTTGGGTCTTTCTTCTTCATTAAACCCACCTAGGGCATAACAAGAATTTATGCATGAATATTAAAGGATGTCAGCATGCAATTCAATAAATAATATTTTTATTATCTTTGTCTTTAACAGAAGTAAAAAGGGGAACTTAAAGTGATTTCAACTAACTTTAATCTTTCATTTGAGCAACAGTAACAACAAAAGGTTAAGTTCTATAGAATTAAGAATTTATAATTATTAACAGGTTTGTATAGTCGATAAATTCTTTATTTACTTTTTAATTCTAATTTTTAGACAAGAACTTTTTTTTTCTTTCACTTTCATCCCTGAACAATATGCCAACTTTCAGAGTTACATTTTCTTTCAGTAAAAATCTACTAATAAATTTCAAAGTGCCTTTACCATTAGATGAGGAGACACTTGCCTATTATTTGAAATTAGCATTTTTTCACTGGGAACTTAAAAAGAGACGCCCTATGTGAAATAACCCTAAAGATATCAATTCAGCTAACTTAAGAGAGTTGAAAAATTATGAAAGCATTCATTAGAAATTGATTCTCTCTCTCTCCCTCACACATACAAAATTGTAATAAATTAAGGATCCTATTCCAAATTTACTAATTGGATTACACTGATAAATAAAAAGCACCACCAGCATCAGAACACAATTGTATCAAACATGGATGCTGACACATTTAATTTTTGCAAGAACAAAAGTATGAAAAATCATTTTTCATGGTAAATGTTATAACCCTTTCATGGTGAATAGTACATATATGCACTCAGGCAGAGTTTCTCTCTCAGAGTGAAAAGTGCCTTTTGGAGTTGTTCATTTATACATATTCTTCAGAAAACACAAAAAACGAATTGAAACATGATTTGAAAGGAAAGATTATTATATTGGATTATGTATTGAAACCTAAAAATTGTTATTACTATTACTGTTATTGTTCGGTCAGCGGGTGATCGGCCATATCTAGGAAATGAATAGCAAAATCAGGTCCATAACGTGCTTGCAATGACTTGCAAATGGTGTTGGCAGCAAGGTAGATCTTCCACAGCCACAAAGGCTGCCTAGAGCACAATTCATTTCTATGTGTTCTTCCGCGAAACGATTAAATCAGAAATGTATTACTAAGAGTATTAATGAATAAAAATTTAACAAACAATTAGAAGATTTTTTAAAAAATTAATGTTTTGTGCTGATAATGGGCACATAGAATTTCTTTTCTTTCCTTCTTTTTTGTAAAAGTATAAAATCTTAGCATTAATTTTTCAATATGGAAAGAAAGCCTATGTGACAAGACTGCTTCATAAAATATTATGATATGAAATTATATTATAAAAGACAACCACTTCTTTATTTTATACGAAAGGTAATTTTCAATTAATAAATAGATTTTGATAGAAAAATAACCACATACACAAAGTGCAAAATAAGGCAAATGCAGTTAAATAAACATGCAAGACCAGTTTCTTGTATGATATTGATATATTTACGGTATAATACATTTTAAATATAACATAACATATAAATATAGTGGAAATGTATAAAAAGCAAGACATATATGGTTGCATCATTGATGATTGATATAGTAATTATTTTTTGAATTTCGCAATTTAATTTTTAACACAATTTTACTCTACAGAATATTGATTATAAGTATTAAAATTAAATACCACTAAAAATATCAATTACTTTCTAGAATCATATTCAAGAATATTTCAATACTTTTAATGATCTGGGCAGTTTTTCCTCTATACTTCTAACAATTTAGAACAAATAAAACACATATAAAAGAACAAACCGTACCTTCATCTACAAAATCTTCTTCACAGATTTCAAAATCTTCATCATCTAGGTCTCCAAGTGCACTACCTAGTTCTTCATCATCAAGATCAATGTCATCAAAATCGCTTTCTTCATCACCGATATTGTCAGATGCTTCATCATCACTATGAGCTGCTCTTTTTTTCCCCCTTTTCAACTTTTGCAGTCCTAACTCTTTGGCAAAATTTAGAGAATCATCTCCTTCATCTTCAGGGTGAATCTTACCATGGAAAAAAATATCATTTAAAAAAAGAAGTCATTTTACATATATATGTGATTTTAAAATTAACTTAAATTCTTGCAATAGGATCAAAATGAAATATTTATTTATGTAATTAACTAAAAAAAAAAACAAGAAGAAAGCCAGTGGTTTTTTAATGAAATTAGTCATTTCCAGATCTTTAATTTCTAGTATAAGATGTGAAAATACTGTAATTGAGCAAACTTAATTTCATTAAATGATTGAATAAATAAGCCCTTTTAACAATATTTTTATATGCTGCAAATTTATACACTTTCTTCTATTCCCTTTAAGAGACATAAAGAACAGAAATGCAAATCAAGACAAAGTATAAATCAGATGACATTTTTATTAATCACTGCATAAACTTAATTCAAGTGATGAAAAAAAAAAGCATTGTTAATACCAGAAAGCACACATAAAAAAAATATGAATAAAGGATAATGCGGATTCTATTAAAAATAAAGCAATATTTATTTTATTGCTTAATTTTTAAAGATTAAATTCCATATACTTTTAACTGCAAAGTTATTGAAAATATAATCTCTATTCAAGTTTTGGAGATGCTGAATCCTTATTAGAAACAGCTGAATTTCTCAAAGCAATGATATCTAGTTTTAAATTTCATTTTACAGCAGAAATTTTTAAAAACAAACAAACTACCACACTGTCATAATGTAGAATAATATAAACTGCTGAGATATACAGAAATTGTTTTAAATTTATTTTTAAATTCTTTCTTTGCTTTAATTAACTGGGGGGAAGAACCACACCTTATTCAAATTTTATCATGAGTTCTTTTAAGAATACCAAATCAAAGTAATAAAACTTAAACCATTGACTAATGACTCTCTCTAGCCCCAGAATCTCATTAAAAAGACAATTCTTATATGAAGAATGACTTTCTACATTTGAGCCATTATTAATGAACTTGCTGTAATAACTCTACATATTCCAGCTGGTTTATGAGAATAATTCATTTAATATAAATGCAGATTCCTTCCTCCTTTTACAATACACCTTTGTTACAATTATTTTTATGTATTTTTTTCCTCCTATGATGGTCATTCAACTAATTCTCCTTCTACAATGATTATTGAAAATAAATCCATTAAATGCTACATAAAATGAAATTTTTTTTATTTCAAGAGCTAGAATAAAGTTTAACTAATTATATTTAAGTTCTGGTTTACTTTTAAATTGAGAAAACATTTTAACACTTTTTTAAATAATATGCAAACAATAAAAAGAACATTTCAATAGTGCATGCTAAATTTCAAAACTTGCTTTTAGTAATTAAAATTCATCTGAATTTTACAGTTTTAGAGTAAATTATTTCATAAGAAAGTATTGATTCTAACTAATAATTTTATATATATGTAACTAATTATTTATTAATTTATAGAATTGTCAATTAGAGGCATATTAAAGCATTAATTAATTAAAATTAATATAAAAATGCAGTTGTAATAAATATATGCAGGTTTTTAAAAAAACTATAAGTGTGTAACTAATTGTTTATTAACTTACAAAATTATCAATCAGAAGCATTTTAAAGTATCTAAAAATTAAAATAATATAAAAAAAAGAAAAGAAAAAAGAGAGAGATAAATTAACATAATAATTACACTGCAAAAGATTCAAGACTTGATTGTAATAAATAAACACTTCACAGGTTTTTAAAAAACTATATGTGTGTAATTATTTATTAAATTATGGAATTATTAGAATTTTGTATAGTAGTATTTTAAAGTATTTATCAATTATAATCCATATGAAAAAAAAAGCAATAAAGTAACATAATTACATGGCATAAGCTTCAAGATGTGATTGTAATAATATATGCAAGTTTTTAATACTTAACTATAAGTAATATATTATAAATGCTACATACTTCATCCAATAACTTCTGAAATTCGTCACTGCCAACACTTTCAATATCTGAATCATCCTTCTTTTTACCGACCACAGCTGCTCTGTTCCGTAAATATTTATAAATAAAACGCTCTTCAATTGGAACTTTATCTTCCTTTTGTTGCAGATATTCTTCTTCAAGTACAGGCATTTTCTTAGATTCTTTCAACTTCCTGGGTCCAAAAACTCTGTTTTTGGGATCAGATAAAAAGTTTTCAGAGTTCTTTTTAGGATTTCTGTATACAAATCTATCTAAGAAACGTGTGGTGGTGAAATCTAATAATGGATCGCCACTGTATTTGATTTCGGTAGCATTAGAAACCTGGTGGGCAAAAAGAGATACTGAAGGATGGAAACTTTTTTTAAGAAAGAGAATCTCCCACAATCCTTGACATTCTGCATTGGCATGCAAAGGATTTCGACAGTTAAAGTCATATGCAGATTTAGGATTGGTCTTATTTTTAGTCCTTTGTTGTTTGTGAACCCAAGATGGTTTAACTTCAGGTTTGACATCTGATTCCTCCATTTTGGTTTCTGATTTTTTATCACCATCTTCATCTTCCTGAAAAATCAATTACTATCTTAAATAAGAATATTTTAAAAGTCTTTAAATATATACAGGGGCCATTGATCCTTTCACAGTTAATTACATGTTAAAAAAGAGAAATTTACAATTTTATTGTATGCTATATCAATGACTCCTGATCTTAGCAAATCTCTCGGTCATTTTGCTAAAAAAACAAATTTGAAAGTATAAAATTATGTCAATATCCTAATTAGGAGACATGATTTGCAAATCCTTATTTTTTTTAAAAATCCTGTTATAGAGGCTATATAAGCAAAACCATGCATCCAAATGTAAATTACTTCTTTAGAATGTTGATTTGACAGTAAGTTTTATAGTGGTATTCTGAAAATTACAATATTCATGTTTAATACAAATTAGCTCTTTAATGTTGTATTGTTGATTTCTGCAAGTGATGGCAGAGTACACATTGGTTATGCTGTGCTATATGTATGCCATACTTTTTTTTTGAAGATTAAAGAGTTATCAATAGTTAAATTACTTAAACTCTTCATCATACATGCATCAGACAATTTCTATAACAGTACAAAGTCATAATATAGGGAAAATACTTTTTAAATAAAAAAAAACTGAATACATTTGTTGGTTTACATAATTTCAATTACCAAAATATAAAATTTCATATTTATTTTAAGATTATTGAATGATATTTTATAAGTCAAACTTGATTTCTACATGGCAGTAGCTGTAAAATATAGATTAAAAAAACGAGTTTATGGAAATTTTTAAAAATTATACATTAAAATATTTTTTTTGAGATAATCACAAGATAATTGTAATATCAATATGTCTGAAAAATCATATCTAGTTTAATTATAAAAAGAACTGTCAAATAAAAAAAATTAAAATAAAGCTATATTTTTTACTAAAGGCAATGGCAATGTCCAATCTTAACATTTCTACACACATATTCATAATAACTTCCTTTATTTTTAGTAGTTTTATTTTCAATATTCTAAATTCATTATAATACAACTATGAATAATTTTGTACAAAACTAGAAAATTTTGACCATTACAGGGTAAAAAATTAATTTAAGAAATTATAGTAAAAAGATTTTAAAACTATGTAGAAAGCTATGTAAGACATGATGACACAGATTTTAGGAGGAAAAAAAATGCAGCAAAATATCTTACACTAGGCACATCTTCATAATGCTCATCACTCTCATCCTCTGTTTCAAAAGTTCTTTTAGTTTCCAAAAGGGTTGGATGAATTTTATTCAATTCAGATATTAAAATAAGGATACCACATTGGAGAGTTGGAGCTTGATAAAGGGCTACCTATATTAAAAAAGTAGGAATGAATGAATTAATTTTTTACATAAATACCAATAAATGTTTCAAAAATATTACAAATATATGAAAACAAATTATAATTAGCTCAGTAATGCATAGTCTTTTTTCTTTTACAAATTTTTCATTTTAAAGCTAGAGGCAAATTCAACAATTCACTGTTATCTTTATAATAATTATTTGCTATTTTTTTATACAATAAGATATCAGACAATAAATATCGTATTTATTAGATAAGTTATAATAATAATAAGATCATCCTTAAGACTAATATGCATTAATCTCGCAATTATTATCTTATTATATGAATTAATCTTATTGAAGCAATAAATATGAACATATTACTAAATTACAAGAAATTCACAGTTAAAATATGGTCATGTACAATAAATATAACATTTATATAATGCTATTTATAAATATGGAGGCTCATACATAATATTAATCTGCTCATTTAAAACACAGCAATTTATAATGTAAAAGCACAATATTGCATCACCCAAAAATACCTCAAATATAGAAGAATGCAAAAGAAAATTAGAAGTCATCCTGAAATGTAGTTTCATTTTTCATTATTTTTTTTAAATTCATTTTTGTTTTCAAAAATTTGAAAATTTCTGAATTATTAATTTTCAAATTAGCAGGGGGGGAAGAAGAAAGATTGGCTAAAGAAAATAATATATTTATATATTAATTAAAGTAAAAATAAATAAATTTTGGAATTTCAGAAGTTTGGCTCTCAATCTAAAACAAAAAGTTATTTAATTTATAAATGGATTAATAAAAACAATAAAGTATCGTACATAATTTTCACATTTACAATAAGCTAAAAAGCATTATTAAGATTAAAAATCCCAATTATTCCAAAATTGTTTTTTAGAAAAATAAATTTAAAATATAAAGATTAAATATTCTTCCCTCCAAAGATCGGTTATTTTTGTACAAACAAAATAGGATAAACGTAGATTGTATTTTTCATGAATTTATGAATTTTATGATTTTATGAATTTCATGATTTTATGAATTTCATGATTTTATGAATTTTAATACATATTTATATATGTGTGAAACTCTAATTATAAAAATATTTATTATCTAAAAGCATTTATTTTCATTATATATTGTTAAACTTAATTTTTTAAATTGATATTGAGTTTATAATATCTGAGATCTTTATTAACAAATTATTAAGCTTTACTCAATCCTTAGAATTGATTATATTCAAATTGATCTGAAACCTATTTAGTTTAGACAATAGGAATTCTATTGCAATTAGATAATGAATCAATTTACTATCATAAATAAAAATATGCAAAATTATGCATAAACAGTTTAAAGATGCTTAAAATAAAAACCTTCCTGACTGAACATGAGACAGAATAGCTAAGCTATTTCAATAAATACAGAGTGGAAAAAATTTAATCTTTATTATAATAACAAATGCTTATTTGGTTATGCAAAATTTTAAAAATAAAAATTTATTAAATAAAATGTTAATATTTCATCTTGTCTCTATATCTATCAATGGTTTTTAATGATTCAATTCATTATTCTTAGATAAAGTAAAAAGTAAAAGTTTAAATTTAAAACAAAAAATGTCATACCTGCAGCAAGCGTTTTACAAATGCTTTTACTCTTACAACAGCTACATCTTTCTTTAATGCTCTGTAAACCAAATTAAGAACAGATGCTTGTCTTGAAGAAGAGCTAAGAGCTGGATCAAGTAATTTCCTATATAAAACTCCATAAAATCTGTCTGAGACTGAGTCACTGGAATCTAAAACCTAAAAAAACAGTCATAATTTATTTACGTTTTAATTACACAATCAAAAATTGCATCTTTTATTAACTTTGTAAAGTTGTATCTTATATTAAAAATGAATAAATCTTTTGCCACAATTGAAATAGCAAAATGAATTTAAAATAATTTAATCATCATTTCTGTGGACGTTTAACATACTCATAAATCCATTCTGAAAAATTTTCTATTTATAAATTTCATTTCTATCTGAAAAAAGGAATACAAAAATGTTATTCAGCAAGTATTAATGAAATTTTTATAATTAAAATGGATTTTAAAACTATTCTTGTATGCAAATATTAAAGAATCAGAAGGAAGAAGATCGTATGAGAATTTTTGAAACCACTAGCTTTATTCCCCCTCTACACAATCTTATTTGAGACTATAATACACAATTAGGAAAAGCAGCCTAGAAGTTTAAAATAATATAATAAATGTCTTGTTGTCTTTAAAGACATTAATAATGGTGAATAGAAGTAAAATTGCATATTATGAATAATATAGCTAATACTTCTCGTTTTTAAAAGATGGGTTAGTAAGCAATAAAGGTAGGAAAATATAAATTGATTGAAATTTTATTAAAACTATAGCCCCCCCCCCAAACAAAAACAACACAAATGACAATAAATGTGGCTGTTTAACAAATATTTTTGAGTTTAAAATTTTAAGTTCATCAAAATTTCCTATAAATGCACACACATACACAAAGAGAATCTGAATTGAATACAGTTTAAAAATTGATATCTATCTGTTATTAATGCCCAATTTCATCATATAATTTTCCAGAAAAATTAAAAAAAATCATCATTTTATTTAAAATCACACAACATTTTTCTATTCAAACAATTTTCTAATTTAAGTTATAGATTCAAATAAGGTTTTGTAGAATTTTTTTCCAATTATAATACTTACTTGGAAAATAAGCATCAATGCTTGAACACTGATATTGAAGCTCACCATATGTACAAGTCTATACATGGCATCAAGTTGTTCAAGAATTACATTATCTTTTAACTTTGCATAAGGATAAGCTCGAGCAACACCAGTCAAAAGAGCACTCATCATTTTAGTGTTGACTTCACCAGTTTTGACAAAGAGTTTGAATTGCCCAAAGTATATCATGATTAAGTGATTTGCAAGAACAAATTCATCATGACTAAGAATAACCTAAAAGTAATAAAAAGTTACATAAAATATTTCATAGTAAAGAAAAATATATAAATAAATTGAAATATAGATATTTAGTTCTGATTAAAATTCACTTAGAAGTATTTATTATAGCATATGAAATATTTTATTAATATATATATGCTTTTTATGATTGTAATTTTATATGACAATTTACCAAGTCTTATTCATATTAATATTCATAACAGTTGATTATCTATAATACCCAAGAAAGTAAGAACAATTTCTTTTAAATGTTTCACTTTGATTTATGGTATAGTAAAAATCCAAATGAACAGCTTTCATCCATATTATCAAGCCGTGCTAGCAAAAATTACATAGAAAGGTAATATCAACTCATCATGGAATGACTTGGCATAACATAATCAACTGTTATGATAAACACAGTTATAGTGTCATTCACCCAATAGGAAATTTCTGACACACAAATTTTTTAAGCAATTACAAGTTCAAAATATTGATAGATGCTTTTAGTTCTTAAGTACTTAAAAGTGTTGATACAGAATCAATTTTTATTTTTATGATCTCTAAAACAACATATGTTTAGTACACAAAAGCAATTAATAATATATTAGTTCTAATGAGTAATTCTTTACCTTTGGCAAATTAATTCATCATACTAGGCTACTGATGTTTGTAATAAAATAAAATAGATGATCTTTTATCTATTTTATCATAATAAAATGAAAAGGCAATTTTCAATAATTGTAACAGGATAAAAGTTTAAAATATTTCTAGAAGGTGTCATGACTTTACTTAGAAATGATAATAAACTAGAATCCCTTACAATTAGAATGCAAAGTCTTACAATCATAGTTATTTATAATAATTTAAATAAATATAATCATCAAGAAAGTTGACCATTAGTTTCTTTACTTCAATTTAAAAATAAGTACATACAGAATTTAAAATTTCATGAACATATCTATCAACACATCAATATATACTATAGAAACCTTTATTTGTTCTTATATTTCAGATAAAGACAGAGACTGGTACAGTTATTTATGACTTAGATAAAAATGTAAACACATGGCTTTTATGAAAATAAAATTTCTCTCTCTTATATTTTTGTACATAAGATAACTATTAGTTAAAAAGGTTAACAGCAATATGTTATTATATATCAAATTAATTAATAATTATTTTTAATGGTACTTCAAACATGGTATTTCTTTTAAAAAATCCCTTACAATTAGAAATAGCTAATCAAAGATTCCACATAATTTTACAATAATTAGTCTTTCTTTATCCAGTTAAAGCATATTAAGCTACAAAGAATGTAATTGGATTGATTGAATTAAGATGTAAGTAACACTATATAATTAAGTAGCATTTATGCTAATTCAATAATAATAGTTTGGCAGAAAGGGTTTTTTTATTGCTTCAATAGGTGCTTCTGTTTCTTAACTACTGAATACTTTAAACTAGGTATTGAGAAGAAAAATAAATAAAGGAGGCATGAATCTCTTCAACTGAAATATAGTAATATAAGGTTTTTAGGCTTGATTTGCCTTATATCATTTTTTAAAGTCTACTTTTAATAATAGCAATGGTAATATGCATGACACAAATACAATAACTAAAAAAAGAAAAAATATTTCTGTAAACTAAATTTCAGAAAAATGAAAGAGAAAATTATATGGAATAAAATTTAATAATACTAAAATTTCTAAATTTGAAAGGGTTTGTAAAACTTATTATTATATGGTCTGAAGTTATTACATGTATTATGTAACTGACTTATTTGAAATAAAAAAAATATATTAATTTTGAAAATTTTTCTTATTATTCAATCAATGAAGATTATCATGTTAAAAATGATTCAGAATACACATACTATTTTGTAAAAGGGGAATTAAATGATTATATACAGTTTGAAAGTTCAACTCACATATGGAGTTTCATCTGAATATTGTTGTTAATGATAAACATTTCTGAGTTAAATTAAACAAATTTATGTCTTCGATTTTATTCATTAAAAAGATTAAAAAAATGTAAACTTTTAGTCACATACCTGATTGAGAAAACAAAGTGCATAATATTTAGCTCTCTCTGCTAGATTAGGTCGAAAAATCAATCTTTCTACTTCTTGCACTACAACAGTTTTCATATTTGTATGATGATTAAGTATTGCACCCAGTTGATGGCATGAATGGGAACCCACTTTGGGAATAGGATCGCCAATTTTATTAACTAGATTTTCTAAAAGCAACTAAAAAGAAAAAATAACAATTAATGATTGAGATATTAAAGCATCTGTCAAGATGAAGAGTTTCCATTTTTTTGTAAGTTTCCTTTTCAAAATAAAAATACTTTTCACTAATTGAATGTATTCTATTAGTCATTATTTTTTATTTCTAATTATTTTTTAAATTTTAAATTATATAAAAACCAGAAATATTTCTAAAAAAACCAAACTATTTTTAAAAACATTTCAAAATCACTTGATAATACATGAAAAAAGAAAAAAAATATATACCTGTTCTTCTTCGCAATTATCCATAAGTAACTTAGCCATTACACTAACAGCTTTTACTTTGGTTTTTTCAATTGTATCATGACTCACAGCTACTAAGTTATTTAAGAATTTCTTGTACAAAAGTTTCAATCGTTCTTCAAAAATCCATAAAATTTGCAATTGCTTTTTTACAACAGAGTCACCTTGACTTATTTCCTTCAACTGTTCTAAAGGTTGCTGAAAAATAGAAATTATATGCCATGAGAACAGAAAAAACCCTAAACACACAAATAATGTGTAACTATTATTCAAATATAATAGTTTTAAAACAGCCCAAGTGGCTGACAAACACTTTTATTTTTTATAATACTGCAAATATAAAATGTCTCACTTCATTAAACATTCTTAATTTTCGGTCCTCAAGAAGCAAATCTCCAATGAATAGATCTTGTAAAGTATCTGTTGAGAAAAATAAGTGACGTTAAAAGTGTTTTATAAATTAAAATTTCTATTATGTAGTAGATTGAAAGATAGATCTTTTTGAAATGTCATATCTTTTTCAAAAGGGGAGAGAGAGGGAAAGGAAAATAAAATTAAATTTGCAGACCCAAAAGAATTAATAGACAGATATTAAATGAAAACTTTATAAATTCAAAATAATATTTACAAAGCAATGTGCATATAAAAAGAAACTATTGTCTTTTTTTAAAGTTAAGCAATGATTAAAAGAGTAATTTAGAATTTTTTAAATATATATATTTAACTAATTTAATAAGATAGCTTAGTTAAAGAATAAGGAAGGCAAATATAAAAATAAAATTTAGCAAAAGCAATTCAATTTAAATACAGAAATATTCAAAAGAAGCCCCAAATTTAAAACCGTCTTTTAATAACTGATATCAGATGCATAGATGAATGATAAGATAGTAGAAAGTCCAAAATTTTATTTTATACATTCAATATGAGTTAAATGTATTATGTGACAAGCTTTGAAGTGGACATTCATTTCTTGCCACACATGAAATAAGTGGCCCAGGTATTTTAATTAATTGCAACAACAATTCAACCTCATAAATCTTGAAAACTAGCAGATACAAATAGTATGTACACATTTTAAAAAAATGTATCCCCACAATTAGTTTATATTCAATAGGATTACTAGATTTGGAACCAGTTGTTCACTGACCTTTTTATTAATGTCCACATACACAATGAGTTGTGTTTAAACAAGTGTAGGGCTATTAAATTAACAAAAATTTACTGTTTATTACAAATCGATACTTAAATATATTTTCATCAAAAATTATAAAAGCAAAGACAACCAATATTTATGGTGAAGCAGATGATCACCAAAAGCTCAGTTTTCAACAGTACTTCTATGTAAGAGGTGGTGGGAAGCTTTGAATCTATTAGTTAAAAGTTCTTTTTGAAGGAGAAATTACCAGAAAATCTTGCTCATATTTTAAACACAAATAAAACCTCTGTGCAGCATCTCTGATAACTTGATTTAGCAATTATTTTCAAAAATATTTAGCAATTCATTTAAATATTTTTAAAATATATTACAATATTTTTTCATACATTTGCATTTTTAAAACCTCAAGGATAAAAAATATAAATTTTTTTAGTCATATAATTTTTTAAATTTTTTCTTTTTCTAAAAAACTTATTCATATCTATTCTTAAAACTGTTAAAAATTAGTGAGTGTTTAGAATATATGTTATAATTCCATAAGCACGATTTTACATGTGAATTTACCATAATTCAAAAATAAGAATGCAAATTTCAGAAGAAATTCAATACATTTTTATGAATCTGTACGGTTGCTTCCCAGCACAATTAGTTCAAATGTAAAGAAAAAGTTTTATAGACATTTCTATTGGACAATGAATAAAAGAGCCTAGAGTTGGAAACTATTTGGCGACAAAATGAGAGATTCTAGAATTTCTAAGTATTTTGGTAAAGAACCATTAGGATATGAATTATAGAAATTCTTCTAGACTTTTTTAGCCCCTGCTCTGCAAACTATAAAAAGCTAGGACACTGAGTTGAAATCAATCAGTGTTGAATCAGATGAGCAAAGCACAAGCAAAGAATGGAGTTCAAGTGATTAGTGAGTTAAGGTTGAGTCTTGTGGCAAGTATTGAAGCAGTATCATGTGCTGAGAAGCTAGTCATAATGTTAAGTCAGTATTAAATCCACAGTCTGGTCAATCTTTAATGGAGCATAGCAGATGTTTTAGAGACATGAAAAGTTGTGTGAAGTCTCTATACCTGCTGAATTGTGTTTGGTTGTTTTATGCTATTGTGGCTGTTTTCTATTGATTAGCTATTGTTTATTATTAGTACAGTTTTTGTGTATTCTCAGTTGTATTTGATGTCTTCCTTGTGTGCTGAATAAATGTCTTTATTTGTTACTGTGTCCATTGGATGCTTCATTATATAACACTCCATCAAACCTGTTGATTTTTATGGAAATTTCAGAATTTTCCATAACAGTATTTTTTGTGGGAACACACTAAATTTTATAAAAATTTTCACTTACCCATAGCCATCAGACATTCTCTTTTGCCTTTAGTATTTACCATTCCAATGAGACTTTCTAAACTGCTTAAATTGTATACGGGGGAATCTTGTATAAGCATTGTATGAGCAGATATTTTATCTGAGAGAGTACCGGCTTGAAGAATTTTCTTAATCCATGAAAAATCTTTACTACGTTGATTTTCCTTTACTATAAATTGAAAATAAAATATTTAAATTGGTACTTAATTATAAAAATATAAGTGAAATACCTTTGCAATCTAATAATTGCTATATAAAATTAAAGTAAAATATTAAATTCTGAATAAACTTCCAAACAGAAAGTGTTCCAAAATGTTTTGGAATGTTAAGTCGATTTGAACAAGGGGGAACTAAATGCACCATTGTTTTCAGAAACTTATTCATAATACACCAACCTTTTAGGACATTAGAAAGGCTGGAATATTCATGATTTTTTTTTTTAATAATCCTTAGATTTAACCTCTCCAAGAACTTTTGAATTTTCAATGTAAAGTTTCAGTGACACTTCCAGTTTAGCCAATCAGAGATTCTAATTGTTTTGATTAACTGCATATACAAGAGTTCATGGAGCATATAACAATTAATCAGCCAGCTGGATGAATTACAATAAACTGAACTAATGATTACATGTGTAATATATTACACAGATTAGATTGGACTGCCTATTAAAAATTTAACAAATGGCAACAATTTATTTTTTTCTTGTTTATGATTACTAAAACTAATCAAGGATAAGTTTTTACTACAAACTTGGACCAATCCAGTCATAAGTAATAGGTTTTAACTACTTTCACAAGTCAAAGGGTTAATCTAGTTTATGTTTGTACATAATAAAAGTAATTATATATTTTGATTTGATTTATCTTCTTCCATTAAGGACTTTCCTTGATTCAACAGCCATTATAATAGGTATGCTTAAAACCAGGGCCTGACTAAGGCAAAGGCATATGGGGCAACTGCTCTGGGCCCCCACTTAAGTAGGGCCCCTAAAATCAGACAGAAATTTTATTTTATGTTTTCTTTTTTAATGAATGTTATTCATTACTAAAGTCGTGAAGCAGAGGAGGCGCAAAAGAAGTTTTTGCTCTGGGCTCCAACTAGGCTAAATCGGGGCCTTCTTAAAACACTACATATATTCGAGTAGTAATAAATTTAACACAACATAAAAATGAAAGAAAAACACATACTTTCATTTATTATAAACTCAATTAAAAATGTTTTACAGATCAATAAATATTTTCATATGAATGCTATGCTATTTAGTGAATGTAGAGATAATGTACAAAAATAAAGTTTGCACAACATTAAGCAGGAGATAATTTTTTGTAATAAAATTGTATTGCACTGACACTAAACAATTAGTAAACAAATTTATCAATTAAAATATCTAGTCAGAATGTGATTAAAAAATTATAACCAAGAATGAAACTCATATAATTGAACATAATTCGAAATAACATGCAAGATTAGTAACATAAAGGTTAAAATATTTTTTTAAACAAAAGTATAAAAGTGAAATGCAACAAATTTTACCAATCTAACTCTCTTCCTTTAGTAGTTATCACATTAAATTACATATGAACAGCCTGAAAAATAGATTTCCTCGGAACAGATTTTGCTCAAAATTTTATAGAAATTTTCAACGTTGGTGTAAAAACAATATATCAAATTTCCTCCATTCAGCTCAAAATATTTTTGATTATCTTTGTTACAATAGACAGAAAAAAATTCAAAAATGTGGTTTTCAAACTCAGGGAGGTCTGAAACATCGATATTTGTCAAAATATTGAGATTGAATTTTTGACAATATTTTCTCAAAATGTATTCTTTCTTCTCGCATACAAAAAAGTAAAAATCACATTATGAGTAGATAAATGAATTTTTAATTTAATCATGTATAAAAAATATTGTAGAAGAATATCATTATAGATTATTATATGCATCAATAATGAGCTACCATTTAATAAATTCAACGTTAAAGATTGTCAATTGATAATTTCACTGTATTTCGTACAAACTACTTTATATATTTCAAGATTTAAATCAATCTAAACAAGGCACACAATGATAAAAATGGCAAATGTAAATAAATATATTTCAAATTAATTGAACTGTTTTTGCTGACTCTGTTTATAAAGTACTATTATTAGCTGAAGATGGAAATGGAAAATACTATAACTACAAATTTCATAGGAGAAAAGAAAATAAGTTTCAAACTAATTTCAGATATGATTGAATTTTTCAGTGTCTATTGAAAAGCTTATAAAGCAAAAACATCTGCAACGATATTTACTATGATACTCATACAATTGATGATATTATTTTCTGTTTTTAACAACATAGAATGTGTTGGATACGCACAATGCTTTCAACTTTTAAACTTACTATACTTTAAAATACAATTTTTTAAAGAATATTTTATGCATTCTCTATTTCCAGTGTTCAATTATTCAATGGAAACATAATCTACATACTTACATCGGTGATATAGTCTTGTTTCAGAATCAAGTAAATTTTCAGATTCGGCTTTTAAAGCCATAGCAACATCAGGATTTGAATTAGCCTTTGGAATATTTGAAACTGGAAACTAGAAAATATATGAATACATTTATAAATAAATTTCTCAATTCCAAAAGTCATTTAAAAAATGTAACTTCAAAGAAAATAACAACAACAAAAAAAAAGTTTCACTCACTCACATACACATTTTGCTATTTCATTTATCTTGTTTAAATGTTTTAATTGGAAGGCAATAGGAACTAATGAAGTATATAAATTTCAATTGAAAACTAAAATTTCTATGAGTTTTGGCCTCTAATATTGAATAGTTTTGTAATATCAAGAAATTTTAGTTCAAAGAAATTTTTCTAAATCTTAAATTTTGATTAAAAATTAAAACTTTCTCTGAGTAATCTGGAAGGTACAGGTAGATTCCTTTAAATTTAAATTACTATTTTCAAATTCCATTCAGCTCTTAGACATAAATTAATAGGAAGGATCTTCCCAAAATGTTTTCATAAAGTCTCAAACTAATCCCACTCCTCATTTTTTCATAAAATTATGTACCTTCACAAATACCTTCAATGACATTCACTAACATCAGGGAAATTAGTTATAAATTACTATACTTATGATAGTAACAATCTAGAATGGCATGAATTTACTATTTTTATTGAATTTATTTTGCAAATAGAAGTTTTGCACCCTTTTTTGAAGACTAATTTCCATCAAAATTTAATTCAGGAATACAATTTGTAGTCACATGACAATATAACTAATTTTATTGATTTAAGTTATGAAATATCACAATTACATTTACAAGAAAGTGTGAACCAAAAGGTGGTAAATTGCTCGAAATATTTGATATGAATCAATACATGAGATGCTAACCTGTATATCAAATTTTATTAATATAGCTTTAAGTATTTTGTAATTATTGTGCCTGTTTGTATTTAAACAGCCAGACTTACTCCGAAGTTTTGCTCAACATTTGTACGAAATCTACAAAATTTTTGAAATATATATATATATATATATATATATATATATATATGCATGAAATTTTATTTATCTACATTAATTTTGAATTAACTTTGTTACAGACAGGCAGGCAAACAACCATATGCCTGAAATATGTTTTTTGGGTAAAAGTGAAGTTTAGGGGCCACTTTGCTGCAATAAAGATACCAATAGTACCAAAGTCGTCAATAAAGATGACGGACAAAGTAAACAATTCTGCGGAACAGTTACGGTTACCACTTTCTGCAATAAAATTATGTTTTCTTTTTCAATTTGGCTGAGATGGCCTGTTTGATGTAGAGTAAAATTTAGAGCCTTTGGCATCTGCAGAAGACACAGGGCAGAATTTTTTAACCCCCCCCCCCCAAAAAAAAATCCCACGGCTTTGCCGGCAGTGAGAGTGTGAACCTAGTAGCATCACTAGCACATTGAATAAGGACTGTGTAGATCAAGGATGCACAACCTATGGCCCATGGGCCAATTTTGGCTTGCATAGAATTTGAAGTTGGTCCACAAATTATGTTAACAAAATATAATTTAAAATGAAATGAGATTTTTTCAAATAAACAGAGAAAAATAACTGATATGAAAGAGATTCTACATCAGAATGAATAATTATCAGCTGTTCAGTAAGTTTATTTACTTTTCATTGCACAGCTTTTCAGTTTTTCCCCTTCATGGCTGCCTGTAAGTACAAGATTTTGTATAGAAGAAGCTCAGAGACGTGATAAATTTCCACACAAGAAAATGAAGGATGAGGATCAAATTTGTAATGCATTTGATGACCGGTTTTTAGATTTTGAAAAATGCCAAACACAAATTGATGTATTTTCTTCTCCATTTTCTGTTGATGTAAATCTAGTGGATGAGAGTATGTTAGACTTAATTGATTTACATTGCTGAATCAGTTAATTGACAAGAAGTTCCCAAGCTCCGAGTGAAAGTTGAAAATTGTCCAGCCAAGTACACTCCTTTAAAAAGATCCCCGTGTTTCCCTTGCCTGTTTAGGTGTGCTTTGTGGAACTACCCATTGAAATCTGATTGTACAAATACTGTGAAAAAATATTTTTCTTATCAAAATTTTATGCTATTTAAGACCAGGAATAATGATTTCCCGTCCTTCTTCAAGCTTCTGCTTTTCTGCTGTGCTGTGAGTGTACATGTACTGTTCGTCAGCTTGTAAGTAAAGCTTGCTTCTCGTGATGAAATAAAATGAACTTAATAAATTCAACCTATCTATCTAAATGATTTTGGGCACGACTCCACCTTCTGCTTTCAATAAATAATAATGCATTATATAATATATATTAAAAACAAACAAACATGCCTTTTCAGGAAATTTTTAAGCTGATTGTTTTTATATAATGTTACAATGTAATCTTGGTTAAAGTGAAGATTAGTGTGCCTCCTGAGTTTGTCACTAATATGGCAACCCAAAGGAATGCTCTTCTAGCAACCCTAATGCTATATTGTTTACTAATTTTAACAATAAATGAGTTGAACATGAACTATGACTATTTTAAGAAAAATTTTAAATTAAAAATAATAAAAAAAAGTTCTATGAAAGATTTAAATTTTATTTTTTATTATAATTAGCTTTTTTACAACTATTAAGACACTGCAATTTCATTTTTAATGTGAACACGAATTAAAGAACTTTATTCTTTGGCAATTTTTGGATAGTCAACATACGCTTTAAAAAATCCTCAGAATTTGTTTTTTATAAAACCGTCTACATTCTTATTTTAAAAATCAGAACAATGGAATTCTTCATAGTTCTTACAATTCTTTTTTTACTCTTACGGTTGGTTTCCTTGATAATTTGTTATGCTGGTAATTGTGCAAGAATAATGGTATGGAAGACAATATTTTGAATCAGCAGAATGGATAAAAGGTGAGTGGAACATATATTTCTTTATGAGCTGATGAATTTGGGAAATAATGCATCTTTGAAACTTTGTATGGAGGATGGTTTGATTACTTCTTCCTCTTTCCTTTTTTTGATAATGCACTGTTTCTGTTATCCAATGTTCAATGTGCTAGCAAAGCAATAGGACATTTTTTATAAATTAAAAAATTCTGCCCAGAGCCTTCAACAGATGTCAGATGCATCACATGCTCTAACCTTTGATTTGCGCCCAACAAACCGGTACAACTGTAAAAAAAAAAAAAAAAAAAAAAAAAAAACTCTAATTTATGTGCATTTAAACAATTTTAAACTATAAAAAATGAAAGAAAAATAAAGTTATTTTTATCTTTCAAAACTGGCACCAAAATTTGCTGATGTTAAAAACAGTCAAAATTATGACTTGAAAATAAATTTTAGCCCCTAATTTTTAAAATATTGCAGTTATCAAAAAACTTTAAACTCAAAAATTGTTCCTAATCCTACTAACTAAATTAGTTTTCTATCTTTAATATTAACAAGGTTACAGTGCAATGAAAATTTCACCCTACATCCTTTCCACCTTTTCTGATGTTCCTGCAATGTGTTACACTGCATTTAATCATCATTGGAACAATTAATTCTATAACTTAAAGCCACAACAGATAGCCACCACTGAATTGATTGACATTAGAAAGTAAATTAAATTACATCAGTTTGAAAATTCTGTATACAATATATAATTTGGTATAAAAGTTGTTTTTTTTTAATAAAATGTAACAATTTATTTATTTATCTCATGACAAAGAGAACAGAAACTTAATCCTTTTTACCATACACACTATTCATTTGGTTACTTTTTACATTTCAACTCTAAAAAAAAATGAATCTTTTCCCTAAAGAAAGTAAACAAATATTTAAAAAAAATTGTAGTGTAACTAGTTTAATTTAGAGCTCTCTTTGTGAAAATACAAGTTGCTTTACAAAGCTTTTTTACAGCCAAATAAAATATTAATTAATTCTGACTTCCAAGTTCATATGAAGATATCCTTTGATCATTTGACAGAATTTTAATTTTTAAAATTCATCGGAGAGTTAGTTTTTAGTTGTCGTTACTTAATAAGTTAGTATGGAAAGCAATTTACCTGTTCAAACCATTTTTCGACTGGTTTCATACTTAGTTTTTGAATACCTTCCTTAAATTTCATTTTTGCTTATAAAATTACAGTTGTTACAACTTTTGATACAACGTGTTTAATGTTTTTCTCATGCGTATAAAAATGTTAACATGTTAAGTTAATAGTTACAGTTACGATTTTCAAAATTATTTGCTCTCATAAATGATTCTCGAGACTCATTGAATAAATAAATTCCAATTTAATCTGCTTGAAAGGGTTTCCTTGTTGAATTCTAAGAAATTATTTTTAAGTAGGGAACTTTAATTTTGCATGAGGAATGCTATTTACAGAATTATCCAATATAAATTTTCTTTTGGGGTAAAGCCATGCGTTCTATTATGCATTATCTCGAAAAATATTGAAAATTGAAGTGAGCTGAAGTGAGCCATATAAACAAAAACAAAAATCATCTGTTTAGTAACTATATCTTGTTTTAGAAAATGAAAATACACGTAAATATTTGTGAAACATCATTCTGATAATGAATTTTATATTCATAGCAAGGATTTTTCTTCAAATGCCGTTTGTGATGTAAACCTTGACATGAGAAGCAATGTGATCTTGTAATTTTTTTTTCCTCCTTCCTTGTATATCGTAAAAGTAAAGATATTAAGTATTCCATCTTTAAATATGGCCGGAGTAAGCAGTAAAGAGTTTTATTTTAATGCTGTCCAACTTTTGGCTCGATCTCTTGCTTCACTGAGGCCTGCACCATGGGAAAAGGTTAGTAACAGTTAATATTTTCTTATCAGTTAATTTCGGAGTATACACATTATAAAAACGAGATAAGAAATATAACTTTTGAAAGCAATAAAAAGACATAAACTAAGTAATATAATAAAAAAATTGATACAATTTAATTTTTAATGTAATCTCTGAAGAAAATCAATAAATTAATCTTCAAGGTTTCATTGGTATTATGTTTGGTATTCACACCAAAGGTTTCTTTTGTAAATTTAGCCGTTGGTCGAACTTTATACACTTAAAATTACTCATTTACTTATTTAAAAAATGATTGAAAAAGTATTAATATTTTGTTTTAATTATTTCAGTTTTTTAAAAAGTTTAATTATTAGTTTCTTTGAGTTTAAATATGCAATAAAAATATACAATTGACTATTAAACATAATTATCTTTTGATGTAATTGTGTTAATTTGTCTAAGAACTGTAAATGGGTACTTTATTTAATCTTCTGTAATTTTCTCATAATGCATTGAAAATTATGGTTTTTATTGTTTCTAATTATAAAGATGTAATATTTATTATTATTCTGCATATAACTGTCAAATTAATTCAAATGAGGATTTAAGGCATGATTAAATACAAAGGTTAAAGAATTCTCTGAGATGTGACATAGGTCAAGTATTTTTCCTGTCCTTCTTATATTCATTTATTCTTTCTTTTGAATTCATTGAGGAAGTAGTGATTTTAAAGCATACCATTTGTTAAGAAATAAGGAAACTTTCTTTCTGAATAAAGAATTAGATGTTAATATTTGCTTTGAAAGTTATTGTTTTATCATGTGTACATGTATGGATCTTCAAAGATTATAAAACAAAAGTTTTGATAAAGATTTCAAATAAACATTTTGTATTATTTTCTGTTAACAAAACAAAATTATCACCTTTGTTTGCTATGTATTTTTATCATTTATCTACTTATAGAAGAAAATTTATTATGTGTGAACATTTTTTATTTTATATGTTAAAGTGAATTTAGTGGAAGTGATTTTTTAATCTACAAGTTTAATAGTTGCAAATAGAACATTTATTGATTCCAAATTTTTCTTTTATTTCAAGGATTTTTATTTTTTTATGCACAATGTAACCTCTTTTAAAGATAACTAAGATTTTTTTCTTGTAATGAGTCATACATTTGAATCCCAATGAATGCAATGCATATTTTAATAAATATTCTTATAATTGGATCTTTTTCATTAAATCTAAATTTTGGAATTAACAACTTTCAGGTTGCCATGTTTTATGACTTTTAGGAAATTTTAAGTTGTTATTTTAATTACTCTGGACAAATTTAGAATCATTGTAATATTTTTTGTCATTTGAACATTGTTTTATTTAAATCATAATTTTTCTATTATTTTTAATCTATTATGGACAAGACTGTTTGTAAAGTAAGAAAGAAAAGTGGTGCATGTTCACTTACTTAAAGTTTTCTTTGAATACTTACAGTTTACTGTTTTTGGGGCATTTGCACATTTGATATACTGTGATGTGATATTTTTTATTTTTCCTTTTATTCATTTATTTTTATAATTTTAGGCATTTCAAATTCAATTCTTCATATCTATTTATATAATATTTATTTTTTTAACTCATGATTTTCAGAACTAAGCAAAAATTCCTTTTTTGTGTGTGTGTTTGTGTGTGTGTGTGTGAGAGAGAGAATGATCTGGTTAAGAAATTTTACCAAGCCCTTTTTCAGAATGCATCATCATAATGAATTAGATGTCATTTAGATATGTTTTAATGTTTAGTAATTATTATAGTAGTATTAGTTAATATTTTTTATCCAGTAAAGGAGTATAAAAATTTTCTTGTTTTGTTACAGTTTTATTGTGGATCTATAATACATATTTTTTCAATCTCCTTCAATTGTGACCTTAGGTAAATCTTGCAACTAAGTTTAATGATTTTGTCACAGTTATGATGATTTCTTAATTTAAGAAATTTGAAGATGGAGACAATTTAAACATATTTAAAATTCTGAGCTTCTTTCAATATGAAAATCATAATATTGGATGCAGTTTTCATAATGCCCTTTTCAGAGTCAAATTCTTAATTACTGATTTTTGTAATAGTTTTTTTTATGGTCTATCTTTTATACATTCAGTGTAAAAATTAGAAAAATATGATTAAAATATTCTTAATTCAGTAACTGATTTAAAAAAAGATTATTTTACGAAACATATTTTCTTCTTATAGAAATTGAAAGGAAATTATGGGAGATAATTTTCAGTTTATTCAAAATGAAAAAGCTTTCCTAACAATTTATTATCTTTTTATAGACAAGCAAAATTTAAGTTAACTAATTTTCTTTCTCATTGTAGAAAATTACTTCTTGCTTACTCCTTAATAATGCAATTGCATTCAAAATATCTATATTTTTGCTTTATAGCTGTATAGATAAAAATATCAATAATAAATGACTGATTTGTAGTCATTAGCCAGACGCAAGCAAAAAATTGCCAAATTATGTAGAATTCCCCAAATTTCTTACAGTGATTTTTTGCTTGCATCCAGCTAATAGGAAAACATTTGATTTGCTGGGAATTGCTTGATTTCATTTAAATATCTTTTACACAATTTGATGTTCATACTTATAACTTGATAGCAAGCATTAAAGTGTGATGGGTATTAAAACTTTATTTTTTAATATTCTGGCAATTATTCTGTTTATTGTATACATGAATCTTCCTCAGTAATCAAAGTCCAGTTCTATGATATTATAGTTCTCTGTGTGTGTGGGGGGGGGGCGTGCGTGTTTTAATAAAGACAGTTATTTCACATTGCATTCAGTTTTTTTTTACAGTTTTACTATTTTATAAACTGATGCTTTTATTCATGTAAATAGTTAACAAAATCCTTAGTTTTTGAATGGAAGAAATTCACAGAAATAAATAAATAAATAATAATTAGATAAAAATAATAAAAATCATCTGAGTTTCATTGCAGTATTGACAACTATAATTGAAAATTATGTAAAAGAAAAAATTGTTTATCTTCAGAAAATAATTGCACACCAATTGAATTGGTACCATTTTTCAAAAAGATTTGAAAGTAATGTAAAGTTTATTTTTGTCTAATTAAAGTTGTTTTTTAAAGTTTATTTTTGTCTATGGAATTTTGGAATTTTACTCGCAAAAATTTAAAATAAGATGAATGGATGATTTTTTCCCCATCATTTATAAAAGTTAACTTTTCACTTATCATTTAGTAATTTTATGATGCTAATTTAATATAAAATTAAACATTTTTGGAATTCAGTTATTTATTGGGACATTTCATGATCCATTTTTAAATATTAATTATAGAGCAGAAGCAAAGTGGGGACTAATTTAGTAAAAGGATCTATATTTATGAAAAATAAAAGTCTTCTAATCTACATTTAATATAACTCACAGCCTTAATATTTTCAAATTACAGAATGTAGACATTTGAAGAATATTTGTCAGTTCAAATTTTCTATTATTAGCATTATATTATAATTAATTATTAGCATTATATTACAAGTATTGTATTACAATTAATGATCAAACTGTTGTTATAATAATAAAAGCAATTTATATATCTTTAAAACTGGAAATGAATTTTAATTATTGTTCTTCTGCATATTCCACAAAGTCATGACTATAGTTCTCTTTAAGTTGAATTTTTAAACAAAGTTTGACTTCAAATTACATTGTTTTAATTGTTATTATTTTTAATTATAAAGTATTACATCATACTTGGTTAAGATTAAGAAGAAAATATTTTTACATTGAATATTAGTAATTATACAATTACTTTTAACATGATATGAATGTTATCATTGATTATCAAATGTTTAAATTATTTTGAAAATATTGATCCCCCAACTATTAATCATCCAAAAAAATGCATGCATTTATGACTTTTTAAAATTTATCTCTCTATAGTTTTAATATTTCATAAAGAATCAATATATTTAGAATTATTTTTTAATATTTTGTCTGGTTCATTGTGATGTACAATAAGACTGAATTTTTCCCTCTTTTTGAGATTAGATAATTTCTTTTTTTCTTTTTCTTTATTTTAACTTAATGGACCAGCATTTTAATTTTAAAAGAATATGCAGTTATTAGAAGATGAGGGAGAATGTAAATCATTTTAGCAAAGAGTGAAAACTTTTGAAATACCTATTTCTAACATTGTGAGATTTTGATAATATTTGCTTTTACAAGTGTATGTAAATGAGTATTTTTGATATTAATTCATCATGAAAGAAAACAAAACTTAATTTAAAATAAGAAAATTCAATATATTTGTATTTTTTTATATATAAATAGGGGGGGGGGTCCCAGATTATTTAGCTGAGAAAGAAAAAGTAAAATTAAATTTCATATACTAACTAGATATTTGAAAACTTATTGATTTTTTTAAAAATTTTTTTTAAGGTAAACCATCTTTTGAATATGTGTCCACAAGAATCAGCTCAAGGAATTTTTAGATTTGACCAAAGAGGACAAGATGCTGTTTTTGCACTGGGTATATTTTTTCTGCAATCAGGCTATCAGGTGAGAGTGTGTTTGCATATAGATTTCATATATATTCATAGTTGTAATCTTTAAAATTAAGATGATAATTATTTGAAGTAACTTAATTAAATAACACAATTAATTACATTTTCAAATTTTGTAGGGAATTGTTTTCATTACATGTCAAATAAGCTTATTCGTGCAACTATGAAATCTTTTCCTCGTACTATAGGATATATAGTTTTTAGTTATATTTTAAACATTCCTATATCCAATATTTCTACAAGCAAATATATTTTTTCAAATTCCCTAAAATCTTAAATTTTTGCTTTCTAAAGTGTGGAAGAAGAATAAGAGATTTTTTAAAAAAATTATTAAAAAGAATTTAAAAAAAAAACAAACACTTTAATATCTGTTCCATGGCATAATTTTTTTAAATACATTTTTTATCATTACATTTTTGAATTAGTATTTTTTTACCATGAATAAAGTAATTGAATATACTATATTTTTAAATTTTTGTAGGCTTCTTCAAAGAAAAGTAATCAAAATTAATGTGCTAGGTAGAAATTCAATAATATGTCAAATTTTCTTCTGTATCTTGACTATGTTTCACTTGAACTGAATTTTTAAATTTTTTTATTTGCCTTGAAAATTACGGTTTTTGATAGTAATCTATTTGATAAGACATGATAAATTAAAATGTATGCAATATAAATAAGAGTTTTTCTGTTATTGTTTCTTTGAAATATTTTTAACCTCTCTGTATTTCAGTTAAAAAAAAGTTCATTCCTTTTTTTTTACTTATTAATTTACTTAATCATTTTCATTTACCATTTATACACTCCTTCAAATTAAACACTCTACTTTTACTGCAGCATCTAGATCATATCTTCCCTTATCTTTTGAAACTTCTAAGAGGATTAGCTAAGGCTATCTGGGTTGAAGAAATACGTCTTCATGACAGTGATCGTAAGTTTATTACTTCACAGCTTTCTTGTTCTATTTGTGCTAAAAATATTTTTTTATTATGTTTATATTTTGACATTACATTATTGATTATGTATACTAATAATTTAGTATCATGGCATTTAAGAGAAGCAATTTTTATAGTTATTCTTTATAAATATCATTCAAATAAATAATTTTTATTAATTAGTTTAATTTTAATGAACTTAATTATCCAATACTGTCTAGTGAAAAGGCTATATTCTCAATTTGCTAAAACTATTCTCCTGTTCATTTAGCAGAAATATTTAATATTCACTTAATATACAGGGTTAATATACATAATTCACCACTTAATATACATACCACTTAATATACATAATTCAACGACCCTACTTTAAAGTTGTCTACAGACGAAACAATAGTTCAAAAAATTATGAAATTTTGTATGGGACATAATAAAGGGATAGGAATTTGTTGCAGCGAATAATAATAACAAAAAAGTTCACAATTTCACCACCAGGGGAAGTTTTTAAAATGAATGATACATTTAGCATATTTTTGACAAATTTAATAACAACAAAACATGCTCAACATAACGGCCATCATTTTCCGCTACCATCTAGAATCATAAGATAGCATGTTCCATAGTTGACCGTAGTGCTTTCTGGGTAATAGTGAAAACATGCTGTGAGATGCTACTTATAAAATCAATCAAATTTTTGGATTATCACGACTTATCAGATGTTTTAATTGTCTCCAAAGACAAAAGTCCCATGGATTTAGATCTGGAGACTGGGGAAGCCACAGATCACGAAAGTGACGCTGATGACACGTTCTTCTGTAAAATGATTATAGATAACGTCCTTTACACAACGGCTAATGTGTGGAGGAGTTCCATCTTGCATGAAAATTTTTCTAAAAAAGCATTGACGTTCTTACAAATCCGGGACAATTTTACTCTGAAAATAATGATGCATATCCCTGTATGGTGATCGAACATGTTATTGGATCTCTCGCAGTTAATTTTTCGAAGAAATACGGGCCGAGAATAAATGATGCAGTAAACCCACTTCAAACCGTTACTTTTGATGACTGCAGAGGGACTTATAAGATTGAGTGTGGATTTTCTTGATCCTAAATTTGGCAATTGTGAGTATTTGTCTAAACGTTCGAATAAAAATGAGCTTCATCTGCCCAGATTATAATCCACGGCTATTTTGAATCTACCTCAAAGTGAGCAAGAAATGGAAGTGAGAATATTGAAATGATTTCGAAGCAACCTTTGCACAAGTTGAAGCTTGTACGGATAATATTGGAGGATACTCTGTACCATCTTCTGTACAGTGAAACGAGGCATATCCAATGCATCTAACACACTTCGACACTGGTACTAGCCTGTGCATTCGAAGCTCTGCCTCTTCTACTTGAAGGGCAGTTTTCTCTATTGCTTCTGTGGAAACAGATTTTCTTCCTCTTCCAAAACGAACTTGTTTCTTCAAATTCAGCTACAAACAATCGAACATTTTTAATAATCAATGGACCTTTTCGTATCCCTTTCAAAGTGCGATATTACCGTAGAGAAACTTTTACGGAATTATTGCTTTGGTAAAACAGTCTAACTAACAAAGCTGCATCTGGTAACTGTCAGCACATTCTGAGTAGCAATAGCGACATATCGAAATCTCATCAAAAGTTTCTTAGTTTTATAACAAATGCTGCAGGACTTCGACAAAGATTTTCATCTTTGATTCATCTTCGTTCATTCAAATCTCTGGTTCGAAAATTAGTTTCGGAACGATGTTTCGTGCAAGTTCTTTTTATTTCGCTCAAACAAATTCCCATCCCTTCATGTCCTATACAGAATTTCATAACTTTCTGAACAATAGTTTCGCCTGTAGACAACTTTAAAGTAGGGTCGTTTATTTAAGGACACCCTGTATTTTCATTGTTTGAATAATGACCCAAAACATGAATAATCAGTTCTTATTACCAATATAAGAGGTAAAAAAGATATCATAAGAGAACATTTAAAGTTTTCATGTATTTGAAGTGAGAATTTTATTTGAAAAAAGTTGATTCATCTTGTCTTTTAGCGATATGACAGTTCTGTGTCAGACACTTGTCTTGATTATTTGACATACAAATATAAAAAGATCTAAATTCACACATTTGAAAATTAAAAGTACTTTAAAAGTTAGAATTGAAATGGACTGAAAAAAATTAAAATAGTAAATTTATATAAATTTAATTTATTGCAAAAATAAATTATTCAATTTAAGTGGATGATTGTTTTATGACATTCTATAAATACTACTATTAGCACTTCAAAAATAAAATATTAGATTAAATTTTCATAAGGAATTTTCAAATGTTAATTAAGAAGCGGCGGCAGGAATTTGCCGACGAGGAGGCAAGACTAATCTGACCCGGGGGGGGCAAGCACAATATCTCTCATTTAGCTTCAAAATAACTCCAAAATAGTTAATTTTACATTTAATAAAAGAAAATCAAGTCTTATTTAGTTTTTTTTTTTAATTCAGACACTGACTCTTCCTTTCATTGTTCATTTGTAAAAAAAAAAAAAAAGGAGTTATGCGATATCTCATTTACTTGTTGGATATATTGCCAAAATAAGTGGAAATTATAAGTTAAACGAGCAACTATTTAATCAAATATCGGAAATCTGCAGATTTCTTCGCAATGAGTTTATAGTCGATTGATCAAAAATTGTCAATAAATTAGCTTATCACCTTTGTCGGTTATATTGTCAAAAATAGCACAAATTATAAGCCGAATGAATGACATTTGAATCAGATGTCTGAAAATCTGCTTAACATTACTTTCAATTTTTAGGTTTATCAAAAATTGCCTATGAAAATACGGCATATTATTGATCTACCACCCTATCGAATATTTTGCCAAATATATTCTTATCATTACTTGCATATTTCAGTTGTTACTAATCTAATCATTATTTACATATCTCGATTGTTTACAATATGTTAATTTCAAGGAAATTTTTAAATAATCATGTTCGATAGTGTGCAGCTCTCTACAACCATCCTGAAATGGTGAATATTTTTGCCGACGAAACTCTAAATATCTCGCCGACGGGGGGCAAGAGGCTACCGACAGGGGGCAATTGCCCCCTAGCGCCCCTGCTATCGCCGCCTCTGTGTTAATTTTGAATCATTTTTATTGCTATATAATGAGTATAAAGAGAAAGCATAAAAATTTGCCGAAAATTAACTTAGTTGTCATTCTTTCTTTTAGGTATTCCAGTCAGTGAACGTTTTGCATTTTGTCTCAATACTTTGCTTTCTGATATTGCCTGCCTTTGTGAAAATTTGCGAGATGAAGTAAGTTCGACTATTTTTAATTCATATTTAAAATAGAAGATAGTTAATATTGCAACTACGTAGTTGATTTTTAGTTATTTGTATTAATTTATACTTTAGAAATTACCAATACATATAAGTCTTTGAACTGCATTCTTTAACAAAAAAATCGACGCACCAAAAGCAATCGTCCGATTGCTTTGGAATTTCGTATGCATGAGTTTTTTGACCAGACATGCGAATGATTAAATTTTGGTGTCCAATGAGTGAATAGTTTGATCTCCAGCTCATCGGAATTGCGCATCCAACAGATGTATATAAGGAGCAGTTCTTCAATGGTTGTTAAAACTTTCGGTTTGATTGCGATTCAGATTACCTTTCAACAACTTAAAAAATGCCGCACCGCTAGGTTCGTGCTCATTACGAGCAACTGTCAGAGTTTGACTGAGGTCGTATCATTGTATTGAAAGAGGCCGGCTGGACAAATCGGAGAATCGCTCGTCATTTGAGTCGAAGTGATACGGCTATTCGAAGATACTGTCAAGGATGGGTGGAAAATGGCAGAATTCAGCGTCAAGTTGGTAGCGGTCGACCTAGGACCACAACAGATCGTGAGGACAGAGTGATTGTCCGATCAGCTGTCACAGCACCTTCTTCATCTCTATCAACCACCAGACGTTTAACCTAAACATCAGCATCTTCCATGACCATTCACAGACGGTTGACTGCGAAATCTACGCTCGCTCTGAACGTTACGCTTCTCAGCCTGTACACTACCGAGTCAGATTACAGAGGTGCATGGTTCGATCAGGTTGGAATGATGCCAACTGGGGACGTATAGTTAGCGATGAGTCCCGCTTCCAACTGTGTCCTGGCGATAATCGAAGACCGGTTTGGAGACACCTAGGGCCGCGGGGGAGGGGGAGATCCTGCTTTCACTATTGCATTCCACTCCGGCCCTCAACAAAGCATTATAGTCTGGGGTGCCATTTCCTTTCAGAGCCAGACCCTTTTGGTCGTCATTAGAGGTACAGTTACTGCACACCGTTACGTCGACGACATAATAAGGCCTGTTTTGATACCCTTCCTTTAACAGTACCCTCGACTGGTTTTTCAGCTGGACATTGCCACACCACATATGGCACCTGTTGCTATGAACGGTCTGCAAGCTTGTCAAACACTTCTTTCGCCTGCTAGATCGTCATCTCTTTCTCCCATAGAGCATGTCTGGGATATGATGGGTAGGCGTTTTCAGCTGCCACGGAATGTTGATGACCTCGTTCGACAATTGGAGGGAATTTGGCAGGAAATACCGCAGGATTTCATCCGGAAGTTTTATCGGTCTATGCCACGCGGTGAGGCAGCTTGTATCCAGGCCAGAGTCGGGTCAACACCTTATTGAACTTGTTACTGTAAATCTTAAATAAATTATTCAATTGTTCTGAGATTTTAATCATTTACTATTCTGTACATTATCTTCCTATCCATCAATTTTCGTCTCATTCAGACAACTCCTTCTAGGTGCGTTGATGGGTTTTTTTTGTTATAGTGTAATATTACTTTAGCAGAAATTTTGATTTGTATAAAAAATATTCCAAATTTATATTGTTGCACAGATTTTGTGTGATTTGTGTATAGTGAAAAGTTCACCTAGTAGTAGATAATGGTATTTTATATGACTGGAGGAAGCAAAATACAAATAGAGAAACTGAATTGAAACATGTATAGGACATTTGCAGAAATCAATGATAACACATAGCAAATGGCAAACTGTTATTTAACAGGCAAAGCATATGGAAACAGTTAAACAGTTTTCTGTGTGAATACACTTCAACTAGAGAATTTATTTCTAATCATTTTATATATGTTTTCCGATTGGACTATGAAAATCTAAAAACTTAATTCTTAATAGATATAATTTTTTGAAACTTTTCTAATCAAAAAAGAAATTATATTATTTGGTACATCATTATTTATGAAATAAAATATTGTTTATTGTTAAAATAACTATTATTTTTTTAATTGAAAGAAAATTATGAAGTTGTCTGAAATCGAAAGTCAAAATGACCCTTTATTTACATGTATTGTTAATTAAGTATGAGATTTTTTTATTTATTTCTCGTCAAAAATAGTATTTTATAATTGAGTTTAGAAAGAAAAATATTAGTATTAGGAATTCATAAAAGCATGACAGAATGGATTTAAAGAGAAAATATTGTTAAAAATCAGTATGAACATAATTTAATACTAGAAAGTGTTATTTATTTTAACCATTTTTTGTTAAGTAATTTTTTTATTTATAGAACAAAATTCAAATATGAAAAAAGATTTTCCTTCTAAATTGAGTCTATCTCGTTTTTAAAAATATTTGTTGATTTTTCATTGAAAGCTGAAGTAAATTAACTAGGAAATTGTAGATATTTATCAGAAAGTAATTGTATCTTTTTAAAATTTTGATCAATGTAATTTTCCTAACTGGTAAAAAATGCTGATTGTTGTTCTATATCATACTAGCATAAATTTCTTTTGAGTATTTTTTAAAAATTTAAATTTCGTTTTGATTTGCTTTCCCCCCCCTTTATTTTGGTATATTAGTCTTTGGTTTGTTCATGTTTAGGAGTAATGATTTTTACTGCTCATTATCAATCAAAAGAATGCTAAATATACTGTGTTTTAAATGTTTTATATTTGTTTTTAGATTATTGCTGCTCAAGTTGAGCTTCTTGGAACCTTGGCCAATATTTGTAGGAACTATAAAGAAAAAGAATCAAAATCCAGTGCTTCAAAAAGTATAGCATCTTTTCTTCCAGCATTTTTTTTACCTAATCAAATTTTAAAAGATTTAAACTATGTTAATTTAAAAATGATAGTTCAGTGAAATTTTTTAAATCATGTTTGAAAAGCCTTAATAATTTTAAAATGTTATAATATATTTTATGAATTTATTATTATGTCTTTTTTCCTGTTTCTTCAAATATTCATTCTGTTTTGAATGCAAAATAACACACTGTCTTCAGTGATCAGCTATTTTCGCTATCTGTATATTTAAAATAATTTCTATATAAAAAAAGCTGATTTCCCTTTTGGAGTTGGGGGAATGATTCAAAGGGTTATGATTTGATTTTGGTTATTTTATTTTATGTAAAAACTTATCTTTGATGTATGTCATAATTAGCCGCTTGCTTACCATAAATTTCCACTTTCGAGAAAAAAACTCATATACTCTACTACACTGTATATTCTCTGTAGGAAGGAACCTTAGTAGAAACTCCGAGTCACAATCGAAGTCCTGATTTCACCGATTTTTATTTCATATGAAAGTTAACAGCATATATGTCATCAGTGGTCATTTGTTTATTCCCATTATCCAGTTTCAAGAGAGCTACATTAATTTCATTTTATCACAACTAAATAAAAAGTTATTTTAAATTATACTTGCTCAATAAAAATAGAGTATTCTGGTTTGTAAATTATACATGTAACATTGTGAATGGTGAAATCAATTCAGTTATTGAAGAAATTCCCAGAAGTTGGCAATTCTGTCAAAGTTTTGTTTTGAGATATCTCCTGATAATCGAGAGGATGATCATTGATGACATCTATGGACTACATGGGTACTTTTCCGTTAGCCGTGTGGCGGCGAAAAATCGCCAAATAATGTAGAATTTAGACCACATTTCTTATAGTGATTTTAAACCGAAAAATCACCAAATAATGTTGAATTCCGCCAAATTTCTTAGTTAATTTTTCGCTGACGCCCGGCTAACGGAAAAGTACCGAAATGAAAATCAATGAAATCAATATTGTGACTAATCTTGGAAGATTCAGAATTCTTTATTTTCTTTTTTTTAGACTATGTGTATTGAATTAGTATTTTTTTCCCTAATTTCTCTTAAAAAATGAGAGTATTTGGAGGCAAGTGAACATTGATAATGTATGTAGAAGTCATGATACCTTATATAAAATAAAAATAATCTATTTAACGATTGGTTTTGTAATACTGATTCTTGATTATTTTAAATACGTAGATATTGCTTGAACATTAAATTTCTTATTATTTTCCGCAATGATTTTATAGCAAAGTATTTAGATGCCGTTTTACAAACAAATGCTATGAACAAAGTGCTGCTTTATAATAAATATTTTAAAATGTTGGTTGCATTTGATATTTTGGCTTGGAAGTGTAAAGTTTTGGTTTAATCTGTATTCATGTCGGTAGTTGCTTATAATCAAATCTGGAATAATGAAAAATAAATACATAAATAAGGATTAAAATGAAATCCGCTGTGCATATTTCAATGTATCATGTCAGAACATCATTTCTTGAACGGCCAAGCACTACGTGCTCATGCAAGTTAAATTATATTTTTATTCATTTTAGTTGTTTCGTTGAATGAGTCACTTTAGTATTGCAAAGGATCCAATAAACTTTGCTTCGCATTTATTGTATAAAAATATATCACATTTCCTATTTATTTCATTTCATATATAACACAAAATGACATTTTTCTGGATTTTATTTGCTGTAGTCATTAACTTATTTTTTTTAAAATCTGAACTTTTGTAAATGCAATGGCAACTTGTCATTAAAAGTTCATTTTTTGAGATGCTCGTATAGGTAACAAAATTTCTATTCGATTGCAGATTTTTGTTGACGGCAAAACACTTCATTCTCAGAACAACATCATGTTCTGATCTTTTATATATATATATATATATATATATATATATATATATATATATATATAACACCTTTACTTATAGAAACGTTCTTTTCTTTCAGTTACTCTGTGCAAATCAATTGTGCCTGTATTTATCGGAACAGCCCGAGCTGTCGGCAGAGCCAGTAAAACAGGCCCGCCATTATTTTGCCGATTATTTCCGACTCCCACTCCCACCAATAATCTATCTCCAGAATCGCCAAAAATACACAAAGTCGCCAGCTCTAATTCCCTGAAGCAGCGTACTTTCCACAATTTCAGACCCATTCTGCACCGTTCCATGTCGGCTGTATCTCGCAATGCATCCAGTAACGTACTGACCAGTCAAGACTCTGGTGCTGACCTGTCTGCTATGGGTGGCAGTGGACTTTCCAGCAAGAGAGCTTCACTTTATAGTCAGTCATCCATGACCTATGACCCCACAATTTACTATTTTTATAAGTTTGGGTCGAGTTTCGGCAAGCTGCCTGCTTTAGGTTTGCTGAAAAATGAAGAGCACTCATTGATATTTTCCGTCAATCATCTGCAAGCTGTTTTAGCTATTGTAAGTCCGTTTCTTTGTTCTGGCTTATAATTTGAATTCAGTATTTATTTCTCGTAATTTTTTACTTACTCATTTACGAAATATAGAGGAAGTATTGTAGAGAAACTCGAAACGTGAGATATTGACGAATATTCTCGTTTCAGACCTATCTGAGGCAGAAAAAAAAGTTTAAAATGAAATCTGCTGTACATATTTCAATGTATCATGTCAGAACATTATTTCTTGAACGGTCAAGCACCACATGCTCGTGCGAGTTAAATTATATTTGTACTCATTTTATTGGTTTCTTCGAATCAGTCACTTTAGTATTGCGAACAATTATATATATATATATGTGTGTGTGTGTGTGTGTGTGTGTGTGTGTGTGTGTGTGTGTGTGT